>CAUOFW020002779.1:0-43930 GCA_963454935.2 Ilex paraguariensis
TGGTGACTTTTTTGCATTGGAAGCGGCAAGGAAAACATTGATGTGAATAATTTGTAGAGAAAAAAAAGGACAAATGGACCAGTGCCAATGTTTGGTCAATATTTGAAAAAAGGTACTTAAGCATCTACCCTTGTTCTGGTCGCATTAAGGATAGAAAAAACCATTCATGTTTCATGTTATGCATACTTCTTCCCCTGCCTAGGTACTTAAGCATCTACCTTTGTTCTGGTCGCATTAAGGATAGAAAAAAACCATTCATGTTTCATGTTATGCATACTTCTTCCCCTGCCTAGCTATTCAGTTCCTACGCCCCCCCAACACAGCGGCCTCCACATTTTATTCAGTATACATTAAAAGATATTGCACACATTTCTTGCTATATGCCCCATGAATTTTGCTTGTTTAATTTATCACAGCAAAATTAAGTTTCTCAAGGTTGATATATGGGACCCACAATTAGTATGAAAGTCTCTTTCCATTGCATACATGTTTTTGTATGTGCACGCTTGCTCATCTTCTAATTATGATAAGCATAGTTCATAAGTCCTTTGTGCAGGTAGAAGTTTGGCGAATGAGTAGCAATTGAAGAAAAAGAAAACCAACACGAACAAGTGAAGGAAAGATTATAACAATACCGAGGGAAAAAAGGAGGAAAACAATAAGCGCATATAAATCCTTCTCTTTTGAACTTAATATACATGGAAAGGAAAATTTTGGCTGCATAATATGTGCACAATGATCAGAAACTCACCTCTCTTCCTATTATGGCAATTGATGGTACAGTTAGTAGCCATGGCACTGGTCCAACCGTAGCAACTTCTAAAGGTCTGCTACACAACAAGACCAAGGTGGCAGCCACCATAAGCTACATCAATTAAGTAAGATGATCAGATAAAAAAAATTTTAAGTCTACAAGTGAAATGTACACTAGTAAACCGCTTTACCCTTACCAAGGTCATAGTAACATTCTTAACTCGGAACAGTTCAAACTAGAGACTCAAAAGTTATTGAAGTAAAGGAGAATCTACCTTGTCAGCCACTGGATCTAAAAATGCACCAAATGCAGTTCCTAACTTCATCTGGAACATAATGAAGCATGTCGAGTTGATAAGTTAAGTCAGAAAAATAAAACAGGAAGTACCACCAGATGCTTGAAAAACAGAGACACTGTTTACCTTTCGAGCAAGATACCCATCAAGCCAGTCTGTAATTGCTGCAGCAATGAATATACCTGTTGTTGCAGTGGTTCCCCACCAGCTATCTACATAAAAGGCTAATAAAGACAAAAATATTTTGTTAGTCACATCTCACCAACGAACATATTGCAGCACCCAATATAATAGAGAGATGCTTGAGCAAGTTAGAGATTGTTTAATGTTCTATCATGCCAGGCACCTAGTTCAGATAAACATGATTGACAACAGTCGGAACTTGGGAAGTAGGGAGTCTACATACAAGGCCATTGGCCACAAACACATTAGTCATGATCCAATACACTTACCTTATGCATCATAAGGAGATTGTGAATACACAATCTTTGTCCATAGAATGTGGCATATTTGCAGAGTTTCATGTATGAGAAAGGTTTCATGTTTCAAACTTTCAGATAAAACAACAAGGTAGATAAGCAAAAACATGGGCATGAATTACCATAAGAAACAAACTTCACATATTCTAACCCGAAACCCAACAGAGCATCTAGAGCACTTCTATTACAATTTGATCACAAGAAACATAAATCAAATCATAGTTCAAAGCAATGCTATAATAAAAGTGCACTTGAAGTTATACAACTAAAAATTGAAATAAAAATCCACGTACTTGATCCAAATGAACATTGAAACTTTCAGACGGATCAAATCATAGTAACAATATCAGTAACAACCAAACATATTTCGAAAGTTCCCAAACATTTTCTATTTTCTTGGAGATTATATCGATAGTGCTGACTTCTTCCTCGAGGAACTCAAAGGAACATTAAATAATGTTTTTTTTCCACTCAAATTGAAGCAAACTTACATCGATTTATACTAAAAATCCAATATTTTTTCGGGAAGTAAAATTTCCCGTGAAAACAAACTGAATCAAAACAACTGCTCAGAAAATCATAACCAAATAATCAAACTTACTACTAACGAGAAGCGGAACGGCAGCTACACGGCCAATTGTCAAGATCGTGGGCAATGTGAGCAATTTGGCAGCCTGTGGTTGCTTTGATGGGGATGTAGGTAGCGGCGGTGCTTTGGGGCGGCGGTGGTGGTGGTTCTGCGACGGCGATGTTGACGTGGACAAGGCGTCATTCTTGTACCACTTTTCGTCTTTGTTTTCGGAACCCATTTCAGACACAACCCCTCCTTTGTCTTCGGAGGAACAAAAATATTTCTGACCGCGAAACCCTAGCTTTCTATATAAAACCTTATCGTGAGCCAGAGGGAGGATGGGTGCGCACGGGCTTACCCTCCACCCGCGTGTCCAGGCCGCCGAATATTTTGGGGTTTGGCCTATTGTGGTGGGGTAACTGGTGGTTGTAATAGTGGCGGTGGTGATTGGGGTGGTGGTCGTCATTGTGCGGACCCACTTATTGAGCTTGTTGGGTTTGCCGTACATGGAAGCGACTACGGTGAGTTTGAGGGCTGGCATGGTGGGAATTACGCACTGTGGCTAAGGTTAGCAGGAGTTTGAGCGAGCTCATGTTAGCAGAAATCCCTCTCTCTCTCTCTCTCTCCTCTGCTAAATCTCCCCTGTACTTTTGTTCACTTGTACTTCAAAGTCATATGGATCAAATTATATTTAGAGTGAGTTGTATATTGTACCACTGAAATTTAAAAATTTATACTTTATATTTTTAAGAATTAAATTTTTTTATATTATACCCTTAATATATTCAAAATATTATAATATGATAATTTAGTTAGTTTTCATTATTCATTTTGTCAACATCAAAATGGTGGTTTTTGATAGAATAAACCAAGGGAGTTAACAGAAGCATCGTATTGAAACACTTTTGATATATTAAGGGTATAATATGAAAATTTTAATTTTTGAAAATATAAAATAAGAAATTTTAAATCTTTTAGGGTATGAAGTGTGATTCTCCCTTATATTTAATATACCAGTTCAAAAAAAAAAAGTATATACGAGTTCAAAAAAAAAAGTTAATATTTTATATGATTTGCACTAGGAAATTAAAATTATATTTTTTTAAGGAAAAGTTACAATTAATAAATCATTAACATCTCTAATTAATTGTAACTTGATTTTTTAAAAATTATAATTTTTATAATCTATCATAATATTTAGGATCGATCATGTATAATCTCAACATTTTAAAGTTAATATTACCCTTTTTTCTTACAATTAGACCCGAAAGAATTATATGTTATCGCATAAAAAAAATACAAATTTTAATACATTTTTTGGTACCCAATTCTAATCCTTAAGTGTGAGTGATGAAACACAAAAGTACACAAGATAGACTGTGTTTTGTTAAATGAAATTCGTCGCAACTTACTAAACATATAATTTTTTAGAATTATATTATAGCCGTTGAGATTCAAGTTACAATTTTTCATGAGGTTAGTGTTCCAAACTGATCATAAAAGATTAAGTACAAATTTTATTCAAACCCCTAATTATTAAGGTAAAATTTAGTTTAAATCCTAACAAATTTTAGCTGGTTCAATTTTAACATTGTTGGATGGTAGACTTTAGTATAACGATAAAATTGATCTATTATAACATAGATATTAAAAATTCGAACCCGTGATCCGTGACTTAATAGTCCAACGGTAGACTACAGTGGCCATTAGCCAACCGCTGATCCTCAAATTGAAAATAGTTTAATCTATGGGTGATTTCACCCACCCCATTCAGATTAAAGTGACAGTAGCATTTATACAGCATGGATTTAGAACCATGCATTGCAGGTGTGCTTATAGGCATAGAGTAGTCCAAAGCTCGAAATAAACAAAATCAAATGTACACAATCCTACCCCAGATATCTTCCACATTTGAAACATTAATGCCGTCACTATACCTAGAACAGGTTCTAATAGAAGTCTAAAGAGAAGCTACACAATCAAAGCTGCAATAACTCAAATAATGAGAATTTTTCTCTTTATAAAGGGGCAATAAGTACAAGACTTGATGTCCAAAAAAATGTAAGAGCCTCAATTTTACATACTATCAGAAGAAAGGAGAAAAGAGTCAGGTGAACAGTGAGAGCAAAGAAATTTTCAGATTTATATATATAAAAATACTTCCCAGTGACATAAACAGTAATATGAGTGTTTAACCTGTTATCTGGAGTGATGTAAAATTTGATAAGCAGGCACCACTTCATGTGCAGCAAACAACCATAAAGCAATCTTCATGGCCACTAGATGATTCACACATCCCTATTTAGATAAAATCATCTTGATGTAGCACGGCTAGCAAAGTGATGGCAATCTAATCATGGGCTTCCAAGTTTAAAAGGTCTTAGAATAATCATCTGCATCGATCTTTCTTACCCAGACTGTCATTTTTACTGTTCCCTTCGGGTTCTAGGTGTTGAAGCACCTGACCGGATGCTTTGGACTGGCTGGGTTGCAGGATCGTATTTCTGGGAAGCAAGATAGCTTAGGGCTGTAACTACATCTGCTACAAGAGGCCGCATGTTAGGTTGCTCCTGAACACACATCGCCGCAACAGCAAGAGCTTGGTACAACCCTCTCACTGGATATTGGCCCTGGAGCATCGGGTCAGCCATCTGTGAAAACTTCCTACGGTCTTTGAACAAGGGTCGAGCCTGCAATAATTGGACAACTTTTAAAAAAATCCAAATGCAGCAATTTCTAAGCAACAACAGACTAAGCTTCACTTCATTATTGTAAAATGTGTCTTACAGTAGAGTAAAAATTGAGTCCATATCATTGTTATTATCAGAATAAGCATTGTGCTGGTGGAACATTTTTCAATGTTGCTCCTCCAATATACCTAGTGCAACATATGGTTAAATTGGCAATGAGAAGGATCTTATAACAAATCAATGCTTTTTCTCAAACCATCAAAAGCTTCCCAAACAAGGGGTAATCCTTTAACGTATCAACGTAATCCTCGATTAGCCTTTGTTAAAGCATCAGTCAGATATTAAAGTCAACCTCAACTGCCAAACCTGTTTCAACTTTTTTGAAGTTTTTAGGCAGTGATCATCTTTCTACAGTTAGCAGATGAAAAAACATTATTAGGGATTTACCTGAAGAAACTAGTCTTAACCAGGGAAATCCATTTATAATCTACAAGAGCAGCTTATGACAAAATTAAACCACACACAGAACTAACCTTCAGGGACTAGGTAACAGTGTCAAGTGCAGGTATGTGTTTCGGTGTCAAATACAGATTTCAAATTCTATTAATTTTAAGTGGTTGGTATACACCAACACATCGGCATTATCTTGTGTCGTGTTGACTTGGGTTTGGTTTCGGTAGAGAGTGTCTCAGACAACAAAGAAGGCTAGTAATTAACCAAACAACAAAGCAGCACTGAGGAAACTGTTAAAAGTTGTTGCTAAAAAACTAATGAAACAATTCGATTTTTCTCTTCAAGTTTAATTGGTACAGTAATTGGTAATGCAACTATAATGTTAGCATACATCCCTGAATTGGTGGGCAATTCACTATTTGAATAAGCATTTGGCCATGAAACTGACAAAGAATTGTGCCCACAAGTTCCTTGGAGTTACGAGATTAGATTCTGTATGCTTTTGGGATGCATGGAAACACAATCTATTTATATGACAAAAGAAGGCAAGCAGCACTTCGAAACTAATGTCAATGAGAAAATTTGAACAACTAAAACAAGTCTCTTACCCATCCAACCAAATTGCTCTCCGCTGCAGCTCTTGAATTGTCAATAGCTTTTCTGCCAGTAATAATTTCCAGAAGAACAACCCCAAAACTATACACATCTGACTTCAAAGTAAGCTGACCTGTCATTGCATATTCCGGTGCGCAGTATCCATAGGTCCCCATTACCC
This sequence comes from Ilex paraguariensis, assembly GCA_963454935.2. Lineage (NCBI taxonomy): Eukaryota > Viridiplantae > Streptophyta > Magnoliopsida > Aquifoliales > Aquifoliaceae > Ilex > Ilex paraguariensis. The sequence continues at coordinate 6,018 of CAUOFW020002779.1, forward strand.
TAGTGGATACATGGGTATTATCACCAACAGGGCCCAATTTAGCCAAACCAAAATCGGACAGCTTGGGATTATACCCTTCATCAAGTAAAATGTTTGCACATTTTAAGTCACGATAAATCACTGGGGGGCTTGCTTTGTCATGCAAATACTCCAAGCCCTTTGCAGCACCAGCAGCTATCTTCATTCTGGTGTTCCAGTCAAGTCGTTTTTTATCAGGTGGAAGGTCTGGAATACGAAGCAAGAATCCAATCCTTTGTCATTAGATGCTAGATAAGAGGTACATAAAGCTACCACAGGGAAAAGCAAGCATCTAGCACTTGACCCTTGGACCGAATGCATAAGATGTTGGGCAACATAAGATGAGACTGATCCTGAATCAGATGATTATCATCCTTGTTTTCTTCGCTTTTCTATCTTTTTCTTATTAATTCTGATTTTTTTTTGTCGAGGGAGGGAGTGCTTGGTGTTCTGGGCCATCAAAATCTCTTAATACTAAATATTTTGGTTTTGAGTTATAACCTGCAAACCATTTTTGGAGGCCTCACTTCTAGCATGCAATGCATTAAATAATCGAGTCTCTTATTAGCACATACCAAGTAGATGGTCTTCCAATGATCCTAATGGCATGTATTCGTAAACCAGAAGTCTCTGATCTCCATCAGCACAATATCCAATCAAGTTCACCAAGTTTGGATGATGAAGCAGGCTTAACATCAGCACTTCAACAAGGAATTCCCTGTTCCCTTGCAAGCCATTACGATCAAGCTGCTTAATAGCCACAACCTAACAAGAAAATAAGAAGGAAAGAGCTCAGATATCACCATACACACCATTCATGTATGGTAAAACAACAATGAATCTTAGCACACAGAATATCAATTATGTAGTCCCATAAAGTGGGAAAGGAATACCACCAATCGTTAACCAAGATGAACATAAGCATACTAAAAAAAAAGGATCTTTAGTGTTTATTTGAACCAAGAGTAAAAACAGGGTTTAGCAAGAAATCTTTCCCGTAGACATCCAGTCACATGTATGCAATCAGACATTTTAAAGGTTCAAGGCAAGGCAGTCTTTCAGAAAATTATTAAAGAGTTAATGAGGTATGCTATTCAATTAAATTCTATAATGAAGTAGTTCAAAAGGTTTAACTATATATTAAATTCCATCCAAGTGGTGGCCGAAGGAGACTAGACTCAAAATCATTATTCTTTCCCTTTCTTCAGTAGAATCCCAGAAACCAAACACCTACTTTTTGCTCCGTCCATGAAGCGTATAAATTTTATGGAATGTAGATAGACCAAAAGAGGTAATGAAGAGATAGGAATAGGAATTATAGTACCATTGGAAGGGGCACCTGTGGGAACTTCTCTCCTGATGAACTATTTCAATAGTACAGGTGTTTTTGTGCCACGAGACAAGACCATGGACGTAATGAAAAATAAAAATTTATGTAGTCAGACAATTTGTTCTACCCGTTCGTGTTTTGCTTCTCCAGAGAAGATGAGATGCTAAAAATTAAAGTGTTTGCAATACACATTAAAACGGGTATTAATTAAGTTGACCATTAATGACTAGTTCGAACCAAGAGCAGTCTGATCCCTTAATTTGATCAAATTTCTTCTCTTGGCAAAACTCTTACAAAGTTACAAGTTTGCTCTTTCTTAAGACAATACATTATTACAGAACTGATCCCCAGCCAGTGCATTTCTTCCTACAACATTAACTCATTAAGACATATCTTGTTCAACTCCAAGCAATAGTTACAGAGATTTTCACCATTGTCTTGCTCAACAAAGAAAATGTGTGAGTAAACCAGGGTTGTCCTTACGAAACCACATGTATTGGTCTGAAATCAAGAAAAGTAACAAGTTTATTTGAAGTTTTATATAGTTGAACATCTGAGTGACATAACGTACCTGATTGGTGCTTTCCAATCGCCCTTTATATACTCTGCCAAAACCTCCTTCACCCAAAAGACAGTCTGCCCTGAAATTTTTAGTGGCTGCAGCCAATTCACGAAATGTAAAAATGTGTGCTGCAATATGACCAGATCCTCCATCCTTAGAAGCTTCCTTCTTTACGTCCAGGGAAGGATTTACCTTGAATCTATCTGAATCACAAAAAAAAAATAATAATAATATGAATGAGTCTGCAATTAATTGTCAAAGGTGGGTTCCATCTGCTTCTCATGGGAGTCACAAAGGATTACCAACACAAGCAAAAATACTCTAACGCATGACTTAAGTCTGGATTCTTCCGATCACACAAAATATTCGCAACTTGTCCGATTAGTATTACCATATACTTCTACTGTTAGAACTAATTATTATAGAAACGTTGTGGACCACCAGTAGTTTTCGAAGTAGCTGAAATTACAGTATACTTTATTGGGCAATCAAATCCAAACCAAGAAGATAGATGTCCTATTGTAGAAATTGAAATACTTTATGATAACCTTTAAGTTGAATCCGTCACTTAAAACTATTCGAATTTTTACTGTCAGATAAATAAGCAAATGGGTTTTGAGGTTTAACTTACAGTAAGATGCACCTATGCGTTGATAATCACAAATTGCACCTAATCGAACAACGATGAAAACAAAAATCCTAATTATAACAAAACTGAAAATACGCACAAAATCCTAAATCTTTTGGCAACACTTCGGATTGCTAAAAAAACCCAAAGTATAATTCACCATGCCTAAAATGTTCAAATGGTATAAGCAAAGCCAGTATTCCTTACAACAATCGGCCAAATTAAAGCAGATGATAAAATAAAAAAGAATTGTTCAAAAAATTATTCAGATGACACTTCTCATCTATCTGAAAAAACACTGGAAATATATGAAAATGTACATAATTTAACACTGCCCCCACCAGAATTGGAAATATGTGTGACCAGAGCAAGATTAGACAATAGCGTTAATAATTTCTTTAGGGTTCTATGCAAGATTTTGAATTCTTGGGATTAATACCTGAAGATGATGGGATCTGATCTTCAAATTTCTTGTTTTGCTTCTTCTTCGCTTTCTTTTTTGATTTTCCGGAGCAGATGAGCCAACCCATGGCTGCTCTCTCTCTCTCTCTCTCTCTCAAAAAAAAACAGAACAGTGGCACTTTAAATAGAGAGGGGCCGACAAAAGCAGACCAAACACGAGAGAGAGAGAGAGAGAGAGAGAGAGAGAGAGAGAGGGAGAGGAAAGATTAAATTCATATAGGGATTAGGGGCACTCTGCTACAACAACCTTCATGAACCTTTCGCTCATGGGCATTTTGCACCAGTGCCCTTCAAGTCTTGGTATATTTTGAAACAACCCCAAACTTTTCCATATTTCAGATTTCTTAGCCGTTCTTCTTTTGGGTATATGTATGGTTGTTCAAATAATACTAAATGTGTCGTGGTGTTGGTTTGTGGTTGAATATTTGAAATCAACTACTCTCTCTCTCTCATATTATTAGGTTTTAATAGATGCCAACCATGTTAAAACCTTTGCAGATACTTACACCACGTTTTGAACCACAAGTTTTAGAACTCTAAACTAAAATATGGGTATTTTTTTACTTTGAGTTTTTATGAGAAAGCGAATTTCATTTTTTATAACAATAGAAGGGGAATCATCTCTGCCATTTGTGTTTACTTTGGATGATAGTTATGACACAAGCCCTAGGTCAAAATACACCTTGAAACCAGTTAAAAGTATGTGATTATGCTTGCTTTCTTTCTTCAATATTGCATTTGAGTACTTTTATTCACTTCCAATAGTTATCGATGCTCTTTTACATACAAAAATGTAATACTTTTCTAATATAATATTGTAACTTTTTTGGTACATAAATAAAATTTTTCTTATGGTTTGATAAAACTTAAATTCAAAACTAAATGTATCACTAATTGAAGCTTAAAAAAATTATTTGGATGAAGTATGAGTGCAAATTTTCTCAAGGTAAAATGAGAAGGGTGAGGAATTTGAGATTGTTGGGAGAGGAAGATAAATTAATAAACAACAAAAACTATAGGGGGTAAATCATAAATATGAAAGAGCACAATTGTACCGCCCTAAATCCGGGATTTGGGAACAAAGTAGCTGATGGTTTTGTGGATACCAATGCTTTATTTGGGGCTTTTTTAAAAAATTAACCAACGAGGCTTAGTTGATTGGTTTAATCGTCACCGATTTTGTTACCGACAGATCTTAAATTTATAAATTCGAACTTCGTTATCTACTTTTAGTAATAGCGTTGAATATGTTTTGGTTTTGGTTATTAAAGAATAATTATCTCAATCGAATTCCATATATTATTTGAAGTAATCATATTTTTTATAAGTGTTTGGATTCATAATTATAGTATATTATGGGTAATTCGTACTTGAGGGTATGATAAGTGAAAATTAATGAATTAAGAGATAATTCAATGTGAATAATTTTGAGAAAGATTTTTGTGGCCAATAAGAGAGTCTATTTACAACCGTCTAATGAGTTTATTGAAATCTGTCATATTTTATATTATAAATATTATAGCAATATCCTGTAACTAAAATTATTGTACACTGAATAATGACATTGTGCAGGCATTGAAATATGTGTGTTGGAGTGTGTGTGTATGTACAGTTGTATGTTATGAAGTATGTGTTGGGTTTTTGAAATTTGAGGGGAAAAGTGTGTGTTCGATGTATGAAATTTTGGGGGACCCTATTAGTTCAAAAACCTATATAATTTATTATATAGATATATATTTTAAACATATAAATTCACCTCATAATCATACATATCGGTTAAATTAAATTTTTTCCATTACCATCAAGGTTGGAACCTTGACTATGATGAATCAGTCCCACATTGCTTGGTGATGAATATTAATTATTTTATATTTGCTTGTTTTGAATTTTTATTTTACAATGTATTTTGAATCGTTTAATTATATTATACGATATTTTTTAAATTATGTAGTTTAAGTATAAAATAAATAATTTTATATAATACGAATCGAGAACATTAAAACTAGGTGTGGATCACATAGCGATTAAAGCTTTACTCCTTAATCTCACATCATCTAAGACCTCGAGTGGGTGGATATTGCTGACTCAATTCCACACCTCTTTAATAAAATGTGTGTGAAAAAATTAATAAATTTAGACTTTGAATCTCATACTCATTTTGTCTAAATTATTAATTAACTATTTTTGTAATCATTAATTTTTGGTACATTTATGGATCATTGAACCACAATGATTGCATTCCATCATCCAAATCCTCATATTTAGGAATGTCAAAAAATATGGCATAATCTATTAATACGATATGAAATAAAGGGTTTGGGTATTCATTAAATCACCCCTTTTGTAAACGAGTAGGCCCGACACGATATGATAATAAATGAATCAGATACAGGTAAAAATCAATCAAAAAAAATATACGACACGAATTGTTTATATACCAATTATATACGACACGAACTCAATATGATACGACTCGTTAGACACAAATTAATAAACGAATCGGGTATGTGTGGAAGACTTTTCAACAAGAATCTACTAAAGGCCAAACATGAATCCACCTTACCGATCACATTTGTCGGGTCTAATCATATCCTCTGATAAAACTATTGGAGCTTCCTAGCCGTTAGGGTCAGAGTCTCTTGTTTTAGGCTTATTTCTGTTAAGTTGAATAAGTCCTCCCTAAACTTGAGGAACAAGATTGTTTTCTGTTTAATGTAGTCATGCACCACGATTATAGGACCTGTAAAGTCGTGGGTGGTTATTTTTCCTTTCTATCTTATTGTAAGGCTATTTATTAGCCAGAATAGTTGTTAAGTTAATTAAGCATTCTCCCAGCTTTCGTGCAATCAGACTTTGCAAAGCTCTCTGTTATCTCTCTGATTTTAACATCTGGTATCAGAGCCTCCTCACGAGGTCTGATCAAAACTTGTGACTCAGATATTAGAGTGAAGAACCAGAGACATGGCATCCGAGAATAGCTTCGTGCAACCTGCCATTCCAAGGTTTGATGGTCACTATGACCATTGGAGTATGCTGATGGAGAATTTTCTGCGTTCCAAAGAGTATTGGAACTTAATAGAGACAGGGATCACTGCTGCAGCAGAAGGATCAGATCTTAGTGAGACACAGAGGAAGACCTATGAAGATCAGAAGTTGAAAGATCTCAAGGCCAAGAACTATTTGTTCCAAGCCATTGATCGTTCGATACTGGAGACCATTTTGAAGAAGGATACGGCGAAAGATATATGGGATTCTTTGAAGCAAAAGTATCAAGGAACTGCACGTGTCAAACGAGCTCAATTGCAAGCTCTTCGCAAGGAGTTCGAAGTGTTGCATATGAATGTTGCAGAGTCGGTTAATGATTATTTTGGCAGAACTCTCACCATAGCTAACAAGATGCGAACGCATGGGGAATGAATGGATGATGTGGTAATCGTTGAAAAGATATTGAGGTCTATGACTTCAAAATATGATTACGTTGTTTGCTCTATTGAGGAATCCAATGACCTGGACAAAATGTCCATAGACGAGCTTCAGAGCAGCCTCTTGGTGCATGAACAGCGAATCAGCCGACATGTGAACGATGAACAAGCACTTCAGATCACTCATGGTTCCCAGCAAGGAAGAAGAGGTGCAGGCAGAGGCACTTACCGAGGACGAGGAAGAGGAAGGGGTAGGTTTGGGTTCGACAAATCTATCGTAGAGTGCTACAATTGTCATGAACTAGGGCACTTTCAATGGGAATGTCCTAAGCAAGACAAGGAACAAAAAGCGAATTATGCTGAAACAAAGGAGGAGATGCTGTTGATGGCTCTTGTAAATTCCAACGAGACTGCAACGGAGCACATTTGGTTTCTTGACTCTGGGTGTAGTAACCATATGTGTGGAAAGAAAAACATGTTTGTTGATCTTGATAGCAGCTTTCGAGAATCGGTGAAGCTTGGCAATGACTCGAGTATTAGCGTACAAGGCAAGGGTAAGATACGAATGGAGGTAAATGGGTTTGTGCATGTAATCACAGAAGTCTTCTACGTACCAGACCTGAAAAACAACCTGTTGAGCATCGGTCAATTGCAGGAAAAGGGGCTGGCAGTACTTATCCAACATGGAAAATGCAAAATCTTTCACAGTGAGAAAGGTTTAATCATGGAAACAGAGATGACACACAATAGAATGTTTTCTGTGCTTGCTCGTTGCGCACCAAAGGAACAACAATGCTTCTCCTCACTGATCACAGATCAAGCAGACCTTTGGCACTGCCGATATGGACATCTCAGCTGGAATGGGCTCAAAGTGCTTCAACAAAAAAACATGGTGGCAGGGTTACCTCAGTTTAAAGCCTCTCAAAAGGTGTGTGAAAACTGCCTGGTGGGAAGACAGCACCGTGATCCATTTCCTAAAGAAAGCATGTGGAGAGCCTCCAACATTCTTCAGTTGGTGCATGCTGACATATGTGGGCCAATCAAACCTATTTCAAATGGCAAAAAATGGTATCTTATCACCTTCATCGATGACTTCAGCAGAAAGACTTGGGTATACTTCTTGGTGGAGAAGTCAGAAGCTTTTTCCACATTCAAATCTTACAAAGCCAGAGTTGAGAAGGAAACTGGAACATACATACGGAGCCTTAGAACAGATCGTGGGGGAGAATTTACATCACAGGATTTTACCAACTTCTGCAATGAGCATGGAATTCATAGACAATTGACGGCTGCCTATACACCCCAACAGAACGGTGTCGCGGAAAGGAAGAACCGTACCATTATGAATATGGTGCGAAGCATGTTGACAGCAAAGCAAATCCCTAAGACCTTTTGGCCTGAAGCAGTGAATTGGACGGTGCATGTTTTAAATCGATGTCCAACTCTTGCTGTGAAGAACAAAACACCTGAAGAAGCGTGGAGTGGGCACAAGCCATCAGTGGACTATTTTCGAGTTTTTGGATGCATTTCTCACGTCCATGTACCTGACAACAAGAGGGTAAAACTTGATGCCAAGAGTTTCAAATGCATACTATTGGGGGTAAGTGAGGAATCCAAGGCTTATAGATTATTTGATCCACTTTCAAATAAAATAATTGTTAGCCGAGATGTGGTATTTGAAGAAGATCAGCAATGGAACTGGGATGATGGTCACAAACAAGCCATATTTGCTGAGCTCGAATGGGAGACTGAAGAAGAAGCAGAAGTGGAAGACGAGGGAGATGGAGAAGAGTCTGAAACCAATGAAGAATCTGGAGAAACTGAACCCGAGTCTGAAGGAGGTAACATTTCAAATGAAGAAAACTCACCTTGTGAAATACGAGCTCGGAGACCACCAGTGTGGATGCAGGACTATGAAACTGGACAAGGCCTCTCAGATGAAGAAACCCATAACCAGGCACATTTAGCCTTGTTCACTGATGGGGATCCCATAACATTCACAGAAGCTGTGAAGTCCGAGAAATGGAGGAAAGCCATGGATCAAGAAATACAAGCTATTGAGAAGAACGACACATGGGAATTAACAGTGCTGCCATCGGGAGGAAAAACCATAGGAGTAAAGTGGATCTTTAAGACAAAATACAACGAAAATGGAGTAGTGGACAGGTATAAGGCTCGGCTAGTTGCCAAGGGGTATTGTCAGCAACATGGAATTGATTACGCTGAAGTATTCGCACCAGTGGCTCGTTTGGACACTATACGAATTGTTATATCCCTCGCTGCACAGAAAGCTTGGGTGATCTACCAACTTGATGTCAAGTCGGCTTTTCTGCATGGGGAAATTACTGAGGAAGTCTTCATTGAGCAGCCTCCAGGATATGAACAGAAGGGGCATGAATCTAAGGTTTATCGACTAAAAAAGGCATTGTATGGACTCAAACAGGCTCCCCGAGCCTGGTATAGTCGCATTGAGGCATATTTCATCAAAGAAGGCTTCACCAAATGCCCTTATGAGCATACTTTATTCATTAAAACTGCAGCTGGAGGTAAAATTTTAATTGTGTGCCTTTACGTTGATGACCTTATTTTTACTGGCAATGATGAAGTGATGTTCGAACAATTTAAGAAGTCCATGAAGATTGAGGTCGACATGACTGATCTTGGAAGAATGAGATATTTCCTTGGCATTGAAGTATTACAAAAGGCAGATGGTATCTTCATCACTCAACGGAAGTATGCTCAAGAGGTCCTGGAAAGGTTCAATATGGGTCAGTGTAACCCAGTACATAATCCAGTGGTTCCTGGCTTCAAGCTCATGAAAGATGAAGGGGGAGTGGAAGTTGATAGTACTGTTTACAAGCAAATGGTGGGAAGACTTATGTATTTGACTGCCACACGCCCCGATTTGATGTTTATTGTTAGTTTGATCAGTAGATACATGGAGCATCCTACTGAGTCTCACTTACTGGCAGCAAAAAGAGCTTTGAGGTATATAAAAGGAACGGTTAGTTTTGGGGTGTTCTACAAGAAGGAAGGAAGGAAGTGAAGAACTCGTAGGGTACACGGACAGTGACTATGCTGGCGATCAGGATGACAGGAAAAGTACCTCAGGCTATGTTTTTCTAATGAGCTCGGGAGCTGTCTCTTGGTCTTCAAAGAAACAACCAGTGGTTACTCTCTCCACCACCGAAGCTGAGTTCATAGCTGCTACATCAAGTGCATGCCAGGTCGTATGGTTAAGAAGAATTCTGGAAGTTCTAAATCAAGAGCAAAGCAGTCCAACGGTGGTGTTTTGTGATAATATTTCAGCGATTAAACTCTCAAAGAATCCTGTGATGCATGGTCGGAGTAAGCACATAGATGTAAGATTCCATTTCCTTCGAGATCTTGTCAGGGATGGCATTTTGGAGCTAATTCATTGTTCTACACAACAACAAGTTGCAGATGTTCTAACAAAGCCGTTAAAGCTTGATGTTTTTCTGAGGATGCGAGGCTTACTGGGTGTATGTGAATATCCAGGTATAAACTGAATGACAATGGCATTCAGTTTAAGGGAGGATGATAAAACTATTGGAGCTTCCTAGCCGTTAGGGTCAGAGTCTCTTGTTTTAGGCTTATTTCTGTTAAGTTGAATAAGTCCTCCCTAAACTTGAGGAACAAGATTGCTTTCTGTTTAATGTAGTCATGCACCACGATTATAGGACCTGTAAAGTCGTGGGTGGTTATTTTTCCTTTCTATCTTATTGTAAGGCTATTTATTAGCCAGAATAGTTGTTAAGTTAATTAAGCATTCTCCCAGCTTTCGTGCAATCAGACTTTACAAAGCTCTCTGTTATCTCTCTGATTTTAACATCCTCTCTTATTAATTTACAATTTTCGCAATCCTTTTCTTGATTGATCATTTACCATGCATTCAAGTACGACTCTTTTAATATAAATTAGTCCTTCACTTATTAATTAGATGATTCACAAAAAAAAAAATTGTATTAGAGTGCATCTAAATTGAAAATTTACTAAACATCAACTCTATTGTTTGAACTATTCTCGGTCGAGCTAAAATATAATTGTGAAAATACTTATGGTATTGGTCAAGACATCTCTTTTTAATTGAAGAATAAAATAAGATTATTTCGCATCATTTTTAGTAAAATAAATGCAAAATTGTAATATAAGTTAAAAAACGTTGATTTGAGGAAGGACCATTGGGCGGCATAATCGAGGCATTGAAAGAGTTTAATTTTTTGTCAAACCGCGTGTTTGGGTTTGAATTAATTCGTGTTTAATATTCGAATAGGAATAAATAATTGTCCGTATTACGTATAAGATTTTCAATGATTGGGGATTGCAAAATGGAAAAAACGAGAATCTAGCGTACTTGTCGGCCACACGTAACGTCGTTGTACCTGTTTTGTTGTCTGTTCTATGGGTGGATCCCACCTTTGCAGGCGTTTCGAACTTTGAGATAGTGTCGTAGTGGGTATGAATTAAAATTCCGTTTTGACGTATTATTTTAATTATTTAAAAAATAAAAAGTATTTATGAGAGTGGGATAAAAATTTTAAAATTTTTTTATTAAATATTAGTCAAAACATACGCAAGTACAACTTGAAACAATTCAATGCCCATGTTATTTGTGTATGGTTCATGCCATTTTGACTCGTATCGAATATTAATCAATTTTTACTTGATTTGTTTAATGGTTATGTTCGTGAGATGAGCATAACCTATGAACTAGAAAAATTATATATAGAATTCCATTTATTTTAAATCAAACCAATCATTAGAGGTTTTTCGTAAACTATAAAACACCCGACCAAGAATTTTGCAAAACTAAGTGAAAATAAAGTTGTAATTTTATTTATGAGAATTCATGCAATACTATATTAAAAAAAAAAATTTTTGTTTCATTTATACCAACTAAACTTGTTTGTGCATTATCTATGTTTGATGCTAATCCGATTAGTTTGTTATTAATTCTAGAGTGTTGTATTATTTTTAGATTCGCACACAAAACTAATTAATTTTAACCCATTTCATAACAACTGTTAAGATCAATCGCAAATACCACAAAAGTGATAATATATATATATATATATATATATATATATATATATATATATATATATATATATATATATATATATATATATATATATTTTAAAATAAAATTTATACATATTTAATTGTATCCACCTTATTATTGTGTTATTGTGATATCGATTAAGATAACTAATTACCTAAATAATTATTAATTTTCAAATAATATTATTGAAATTTAATAAATTGTGATATTAAGTCTAATAGTGAGTCCCTACATTTAATAATATTCACTGTCCATTGAATGATCAAAAGTCATTGGATTCCTACTAATTAAATTTTGAATTAGATGCAACTACTACTATTCTTAAATTTTTAAACACATTTCAGACATCCCCAAATACATTTAGACATATGGTGGTCATTTTTCTAAATTATAAGATTATTATGTAATTGTGTAAAAATAAGTGTCATTATGTAACAAATTACAGAGTAATAAACGAAAGATTATTATTAACATTTTTGTATATAGAAAAAAAGTATTTATTGATATTATTAATTTTGTAACACATTTAAACGATAAACAATAGTCAGATTCAATCGTAAAATGACAACAATTAGTCTTGTACAAAGTTTTAACTTAGTTACTTTTATTTTTGCTTGTTTATCCCATGTAAATTATTTTTTAACCTTTTTTGTTCAATGAACTTTTACATATAATTATAATAAATATGAATTTATAAACTCTGTGGTCAATTAAAAAAAAATACTATTTAAATCTAATTTGATAATGTAATTCAATACAATCCATTGATTAAAAATAGACTTTATTTAATATGAAAACTTACAATTAAAACAATTGTTACATTGAATTAGGTTTCTACATCATTGCTAAAAAATATTAAAATTTATTAATGTGTCAATTTTAAAATATTTTTTTGACTCCTTTCCTGGCGGTACCATTTTTTTTTTTTGGGTACCGTAAACTTATCCTAAATACAATCTAAAGTGGGTCCCCTTAGGTCAACGAAAATAAAATAGTGGGGCCCTTGTGAGACAAAAGATCCAGCTGGTGCCAAATGGTTGCGACTGTAGTTTGGATTTGTTGAGAATAGTCTTCGGTTTGGTCTATAGAAACCGGCCGTATTGTCAATGAACATCGATGTCCCCAAAGCCCATTCTTCTCAATCTCCCCCCTCTGTGTGTGTGTGTGTGTTAAATAAGTGGGGTGTGTTTGATTCGGGTATAGCATTGCATAGATTGAATTATTTTTATTAATCCAACCCCTAGTTGTTAAGGTAATTGGTCAAATTTGTTATTCTATTCCATATATACGTGTTAAATGTATGTAAATGAAGTTACTAATCCATAGATGTGCAAGTACATTGTTTTTTCATGTATATTTATTATAAATTCGACATATTTTCAGGAAAAAAAACGATTTTCTTGTCATTAAAAATGAGTGTTTTCCACATTTCAAAAATAATCCTAATCAATTTCTTCTGTTTTATATGGTACTAATAGTATTATGAACAATAGTGGATCATGGGTGGATGGGGATAAATGCGCTTAAGCATTAATAGAGTATGACGACGTAGTTGTTTTGCTCTTAATTGGTCGAATCGATTGTCATATTTGTGAAATTATTTTTAACTACCCTTCTATGGCTTTACCTTTCTTGCCATCATTAAATTAATTGAAATTTTGCTACAAAAAATTGTAATCATATATGGATACAAGGTGGGATAAGAATAAGCAATGAGAAGAGTTTGGGAGTATTTTTAGTTAGATTGATTGACAAGTTATAAAAGATCATGACTATTTAACCCAGAAAATGACATGTATGTTAAATTGGTCGGGCAGACTAATTAGTGAGGTTATTTTTATCCCATAAATCTTCAATCCACCCTATGAAATTATAAATTATAAAATTATTAAGTTCACCATTTTTATACTCACTCCATTAGTAATTAAGTTCACCACATTCTATTCTCGTCCCATTAATTATAGAACTTATCTCGATTTTCACTTTTTGGGTTTTTTTCTATACCTATCTCATACAAATTGTATACAAAATATACTCAACTAGATTTCACTCTTAGTTTCTTTCATACAAATTGCTTTAATTGTCGGTGTTCAATCTCTATCTTCTCGGATCTCATCGTCGGAATAATACTCCAATTCTACTATGTACTTCTCTTTCTTCTTTTCTTAATCATAGGTTGAAGAAATTTGTAGAGAAAAAGATCTTCTTCACACACAAATTTTCAATATATAGAAAGATATCAGTTGGAGCCTTCGTTGGAGATCACATCTGAAGCTAAGTTTCTTAAAAAAGAAAAGGAAAAGATCATCAATTCTCCTTCCTTGAATCACACAGTCTATGATGCATAATTGTTTGTTCACTTTCAATAGATAATCCGGTTGAATATAAATGTATAGACTGTGTGATGTGAGATATAGAAAGAAACTCTAAAAGTAAAGGTTTAGATAAATTTAATTATTAATGGAGTGAATATAAAATAGAATGGATTTAGTTATTAGTGGAGTGAGTATAGATAGAGTAAATTTAATAGTTTTATAATTTATAGTTTAATGAGGTGGGAACGGAGAATTGTGTAGTGAGAATAGTCTCACCCCAAACTAATTCGGTTACGATTCGAATCTATCAAAATTAAATTCATACTTAATTATTTGTGGGGTGAGAATAACTCCATCCCAAACTAATTCAATTATGATTCGAATCCGCTTAAAATCAAATTCATAGTTAATTATTTCGTGTTAATTTCCTATCACGGTGACACACCATGTTAAAAATTGTAAACTCTAAACTAAATTACTTTGCATTAGTTCATCTATACTACTTATAAATGTCACTATCTGAGAAAAAACTTTTATTTTCTATTTTATCCTTAATTATCTATATCTATCTATACTTATACTAATAAAAGTACCTTAACAAATAAAATTTTTAATTTACTATTTTACCCTCATAAAGAATTAAAAGTTCATTCTATCCTTTCACACTTAATATTTAAATTACCATCATATTTTTATGCAATTAAATCTCTAAATTATGTCTAAGATCATTTTTAATTATATATTCCATATATATAAATGTCAATTTTTATGAAACTTTTTGATTGATTATATTACTCTTAAAAAATATATGCATCATTACAAGTTTTAACAAATATTCAAAAAAGCCTTCAAAAATTTCATCATATAATATTATTCACCTTATTTATAAAGACAATATTATGACTACATATTTATATTTTATTTTTCATCAAAATGTTTAACCTTTTCATTTTTAAGATAAAAAATAAATGTATATATAATTTTACATGATTTTTTATTCTCAGTAAATTTTTCAGACTTTGTTAAGATTTTATGTGAAAACTCTATTTTTTTTAAAAAAATTAATATACTTTATAATATATATTATAGCATTGTATATTAAATTTGATTCCAATTAACCTAGATAATCCTAAATACATTAAGACTCTAATATGATTGGTATATCGATAATTATTTTTATTTTACTCAATGATTTATAAGTAGAATTTTAATCAAATTAATTTTTTAATTATCTATTCTCTATTTATAAAAGTCAATTTTTATGAAATTTTTTGATTGATTATATTATTTCTAAAAATATATACATTATTTTACATTTTAACAAAATTTTCAAAAAAAACCTTCAAAGACTTCATCAATATAATAATACTCATCTCATTTATAAAAATAATGTTATGACTACATATGTATATTTTACTTTTCATCAAAATGTTTAACCATTTTATTTTTAAAATAAAAAATTATATATATATATTTACAAGATTTTTTAGTCATAGTAAATTTTCTAAATTATGTTAACATTTTATGTGAAAATTTGGATTTTTTTAAAAAATTTAATATGATTTATAATATATATTATGACATTGTATATTAAATTTTGTCTCAATTGACCTAACTAATCCTAAATACAATAAGTCCCAATACGATTAGTATATTGATAATTATTTTTATTTTATTCAATGATTTATAAATGGAATCTTAATCAAATTAATTTTAAAAAATTTAATTTTCAAACATTACTAAAAAATCACTTTCAATTACAAAATTATAGAAACAAAATAGAAATTTAATTAATTTTTTTTTCTTAAAGTTAGAACAATAACTCTTGAAAATATACAAAGTTTTCAAAAATTTTATAATGGAGCATGAGAGATGAAAAAATAAATTTAATAAATTTGAGATAATATTTAATTCAAGTACTTATATACTAAATATTTATTTATTAATTTTTTTAAGAAAAATTATTCACAAGTAACGCACGTGATGCATTGCTAGTTATACTAAAATCAATTATAATTTTTATATATTTTCTTTTATTTTTATTTTTTACCTTTATTTGACTTTAAACTTATTTTAGACTCTTTTATAAGGACTTCTAAATTCTTTTAAATTCATTTATTATATTACAGTTCCATACAATTTTCTACAGCTATACGAAGTAGTAAAGTCTTATATGTTAAATTATTATATACGTGTAATTACTAATTTAAATCCCACGATAACTGGATGGCTTCTAGGCTTTTTTTTCCTAGGGCTACCTTCAATCCACTAATTGATTCAATCATGGCTTCTGCTAATCCTTTGATTCCTAATGCCTCTCAGCCAGATGGGATTTGCTGCCCTTGGGGATTCATGGCGTCCTTAGGTGGGGGAATCTCTGATCCTACTAACCTAAATTGTTCTAACAAAGGTAAAGTTTCCTACACTGCTAAGCTTAAACAGAATGTAGTTGATGAACCTTCGTGTCAAATCCCTCCGCCAGTCATGGTAGGGGATATGGTTACTGTTAAAATTTCTGGGGACCCTTATCGATCAAAATTGGAAGAGTGTGAGAGGAATGTGATTGGTAGACTTCTTATTCCAAAGGGTACTAAGCCTTTAACTATCTTGGAATTGCGTGCTAAATTGGTGTTTCTCTGGAAGACAATTGGTGAATGGAGAATTGTGCCTTTGGGTAAAGGTTATTTTGATATTCATTTTTATCACTCAGAGGATATGAAGAAAATTTTGGCAATGGGCAATTGGAATCTCTCCCCTAGGGTTTTTAGAAATTCTCAATGGGTTCCAGAATTCAATCCCTATAATCAAGTGCATTCTCATTCCCAAGTTTGGATTCGGTTGTATGGTTTGCCACAAGAATATTGGCACATACGAAATTTATTGGAAATTGCTAGGGGTGTGGGTATTCCTCTTCAAATTGATAAGGCCACTTTAAATCAAATTTATGGCCACTATGCTAGAATTTTAGTTGAGATTGATATGACTAGTCCTATTCCAGATTGTGTCCGAGTGGAAAGAGTTGGGTTTGGTTTTTTTGTGGATGTTAATTATGAGAATCTCCTTGTTGTTTGTTCTCATTGCCATTTGGTTGGTCACGACATTTCCAAATGCCGTTTTATTAAGGACATTGGTGTCAAGGGTAATGTTAAAGAAGGTCCATTAAACAAGGTTGATAAGGGGATTGCTCATGAGAGTGTTAAGCCTCACGGTGTCGTTTATAGACAAAAACAGGTAACGGATGATGCTGCTATGGTAGTGCAGCAGACTGCTCGTGTTCCAGATGCTACTGCTATGTTAGTGTAGCAGATTACTCGTGTTCCATATTTGAATAATAGTGTCACTCATATTAGTGATACTCTAGGAACCAGTACTTCCATTAAATGGACAGATTTGTCAGATGAAAAAAATTCTGTAGTGGGATGTGAGGTTTCATCAGGCCTTGCACCTTTGATAAATGATGGGAATGTCAGGGTTTGTGACTTTTCTGTTGTTCATCTTGATAATGTCAATAGCGATAATGCTGCTAGCCTTAATCTGGTTAGTGGTGCGATTGACGCTCCAATTCCAGATTCTAATACCGTTGTTTCTCAACCAGTAGATGTGGGCATTCAAGAGGGTGATGCATTTACCATTGTTCTCTCTAAATCTCAACAAAAGAGATTGAAAAAGAAAGCTAAGTTCCCTCAGCAGGCTCCGTAGGAGATTCCTTATTTCCTCAGGGGTCATCATTCTGATCAAATTTCTTAATGAAAGTGTTATATTGGAATGCAAGAGGCCTGGGTAATAGGCTTAGAATTAAGTAATTTTTATAACATTCATAAACCAAATTTTCTTGGTTTAGCAGAACCTATGGTAGACATCTCCTCTATTCTTGTTTATTATTGGAGAGCTTTGGGTTTTAAACTGGTGGCTCTTAACAATCGAGGCTCCCTTCTTCCTAATTTGTTGGTCTTATGTGCTGATTCTATACCTGCTCCTACAGTTCTTTCTATTTCTGATCAACAGGTTACTTTTTAATCTTTTTTTAATAATAGCTTATGCAACTTTTCTATTGTTTATGCTTCTACCACCTATACTAAGAGGAGAACTTTGTGGGATGCTTTCTACTCTTTGAAAACCTCTATTACTGGTTCTTGGATGACTATCGGGGACTTTAATGCTATTCTTGGGGCCCATGAAAAAAAGGAGGTCTTCTTCCTAAAAGGATTTCTTGTGATGAGTTTCAGGCTATGAGTGACTATTGTGATTTTTCCCACATGGACACCAAGGGAGCTTTGTTTACTTGGGTGAGGGGTCTTCACTCCAGGGTTGAAATGAGGCTGGATAGAACTTTGTGCAATTCTCTTTGGTTGGATAATTGGGATGATATTTTTTGCATTTCTTTGCCTAAGCTTTGTTCTGATCATCATCCTCTTCTTTTCACTGCTACTAAGTCAGCTGCATCGGGTCCAAGGCCTTTATGATTTATTAATTTGTGGGTTTCTCACCCAAGTTCTAAGCAGTTTATGGGTGATACTTGGAATTCATGTTCTTTTACTGGTTGTCCCTTTGTTATTCTTAAATAGAAGTTGAAAGTTCTTAAAATTGGTCTTAAATCATGGAACAAAAATGTCTTTGGTAATGTTGATGAGTGAGTTAGGTTGTCTTATCAATCTCTTTCCTTTGTTTAGCATGATATTGACACGATGGGGCCCTTGGATCATTTGTTAGAGAAAGAATCTGATGTGAAAAAAGAGGTGTTTGATGCTCTCACAATTCAAGAAGGTTTTTGGAGGGATAAGTTAAGGATTAAGTGGGTTAGTGATGGGGACAAGAATACTACTTTTTTTCACAAAATGGCTAAGGTCAGAGTGGCTAAAGGTAAGATTCATACTTTGATGATTGATGATAATATTGTTCAAGATCCTAATATTATTCAAGACCATATTGTCTCCTATTTTCAAAATCTATATAGCTCTACTTCCCCCTTTTATAATAATGGTCTAGTGGAGTCAACTATTCCTGCTATGGTGACCGATGCTGAAAACTCTATGCTGACTTCTATTCTTTCTGTTAGCGAAATTAAAAAGGCTATATTTGATCTTGATCCTCATAACGCTCCTGG
Organism: Ilex paraguariensis; assembly: GCA_963454935.2. Lineage (NCBI taxonomy): Eukaryota > Viridiplantae > Streptophyta > Magnoliopsida > Aquifoliales > Aquifoliaceae > Ilex > Ilex paraguariensis. The sequence continues at coordinate 24,942 of CAUOFW020002779.1, forward strand.
TCTAGATGGTTTCGGAGGTTCGTTTGTTCGTTTTTTCAGATAATATCACTCAATTTCGCCCTATTGCTCTTGATAATTTTTTGTTTAATGTCATTCCCAAGATCATTGCTGACAGGTTAAGTTCTATTGCAAGCAGAATTATTTCTCCTAATCAGACTGCATTTATTAAAGGTAGAAGCATTGTTGAGAATCTTGGGTTGGCTTCTGAGTGCTTTAATCTTTTGGATCTTAAATGTTTTGGGGGTAATGTGGGATTAAAGCTTGATGTTATCAAATCTTTTGATACTCTTCATTGGGGCTTCTTGCTTAAAGTTATTCAGCGTTTTGGGTTCTCTGATAAGTTTTTTCAATGGATTTCTACTATCTTATCTTCTGCTAAATTGTCTATCTTAATCAATGGTTCACCGTTTGGCTATTTCTCTTGTCAGAGGGGTGTTAGACAAGGTGACCCCTTATCCCCAATTCTCTTTTGTTTAGCTGAAGAGGTACTCAGTAGGGGGATTTCTTTATTGGTTGTTTGAGGGTAAGATTGCTCCTATTTCCTCTCCTAGAGGGTTTAAAGCTCCAACTCACTTGTTATATGTTTATGATATTTTTGTCTTTTGTAAGGGTACGTCCTCTGCCCTTTATTCTTTGCTGAATTTTTTGGATCATTATGATCAGGAATCTGGTCAAATAGTTAGTAAAGCTAAGAGCAGAGTTTTTTATTGGGAAAGGGGCAGTCCATTGACGACATTTTATTTCCTCAGCTCTCGGTATTAGTGAAGGCTCTGCTTCTTCTTTTACTTATTTGGGGGTCCCAATTTTTAGAGGTAAACCTAAGAGGATACATTTGCAGTGTTTGGCTGATAAAGTCAAATCTAAACTAGAGGGTTGGTACTGTAAACTTCTCTCTTTAGCTGGGAGAGTTCAGTTGGTGAAAGCAGTGATTTATCCTATGCTCTTGCACTCTTTTAGGGTGTATCTATGACCAATTTCTTTGTTGAAGCAACTTCAGCCTTGGGTTTGCAATTTTATATGGATAGGAAATATCAATACTAGAAAGTTAGTCTATGTTTCTTGGGCTCGTTTATATTCTTCTCTTGCAGAGGGTGGTCTTGGACTTCGTTGTTTTAAGGCTCTTAATCGTGTTGTTTTCATGAAGACCTGTTGGTGTATTTTAACTGATAGTAGTGCCTGCAGTGGACTCATGCATGCTAGATTTCATTTATCTTTATCTAAAACTGCATATACTTACAAGATTTCTTCTATCTGCCTGGGTTTAAAGTCTATTTTGCCTGATATTGCTCTTCATGCTCAGTGGGTAGTTTGTGATGGCAGGAAAGTAGATTTTTGGAACGATAATTGGTTGGGTGAGCCTATTTATCAACAACTTCAGATTCTTCCTTCTTTGGCTGCTAGATTAAATTGTAATGTGTCCCATTTTATTTCCAACCACTCTTGGTCGTTGCCTTTGAATTTTTTATTGGCTTATCTAGATTTGTCTAATGTTATTCAAAGGACGACTCTTCCTATGGATGATAGATCTGACTTTTTAGTTTGTCCTTATAGTAATACAGGTGCATTAACATTCTTTGATGCTTATTCCCACTGTCATGATCAGAGGGCTATTGTTCCTTGGGCTCATTTATTATGGCATTCATTCATTCCTCACAGGCTTTCTTTTTTGGCATGGAGACTTTTTTGGAATAGACTCCCTACGAATGATCAACTTCAAAAACGGGGATGCTCTATGGCTTCTTGTTGTTGTTTATGCACTTCTAGAGGTCATTGGGAAGATGCGTGTCACTTGTTTATTTCTTGTGAATTTGCTACAGGTTTGTGGAGGTGGTTATCTTCAATTTTCCAGGTCTATGTTCCTACCCAGAATATTTATGTTTTGGATTTTTGGCAGCATATTCTCTCTCGTACTATGAGCTCTCAGGTATTCCATCTATGGATAGCTGCAGTGCTTTTGGTGTTTGAGGCTATTTGGTATGCTCGTAATTCATGTCGTTTTGAAGGCCAGAAGCCATTTCTAAAACAATCTTGCCTTCATATTCTTTTTAAGCTTTCTACTATTGGTAAAAGTAGTGTTGGAATAATGGATAATTCTGTTTATGATTTATTGATTCTTAGATCTATTGGTGTTCAAGGTCTATATAGAAAAGTCCCTTCAATTATTCCTGTAAAGTGGTATCCCCCTCCTACTGGTTGGATTAAATTAAACACGGATGGTTTAGCCAAAGGAAATTCTAGGCCGACTGTTTCTGTTGGTATTTATAGAAATAGTAGGGGTTTTGTTAAGGGAATTTTTAGTGATTTTTTGGGAGTGCAAACTATTTTCTATGCTGAATTGGTCGCAGTTATTATTGGTATTGAACATGCTTAGCAGAAGGGTTGGAGATACCTCTGGTTGGAGTCTAACTCTCGCTCTGTCATTCAATGTTTGGTTAATCCATCTTATGACCCACCTTGGTCCCTTAAAATTCGCTGGCTGAATTGCAGGTATTATTTGCAGCATATGAACTTCCGTTTTAGTTATATCTTTCGAGAAGGAAATGTTGTAGTCGATAAATGTACAAATATTAGTTTATCCTATTCAGGTTTTCAATGGTGGTGGGCTGCACCTACAATGCTTGCTACTCAACTCTGTAGTGACATGTATAGCCTCCCTTCGTTCGGACTCAAAACCATAGGGTGGTTTTGAGTCTGCTGTGAGCTGGATTGTGACATTTTATAAGCTACCGAGACCAGACTTTTTTTTATTTTTTCACTTCTTCCATGTATTCTCTTTTTCTCTCATTAATAATACTCAAGCTTATAGCACATGATTCGGGATTTCCTGGGATGCCAACCTAACCTAGTTGGGATGCTAGATAATCCTATGATGCTTGAAGCTCTATTTTATAAAAAAAAAAATTCCGCAATCAAATATAAATTATATTATATTTTTTAATATGAAATAATATAATAATATTATAAGCAATCTAATCAATCTATTTAACAAAAGAAAAGTTAATAATTCTATAATATAATTAGATAGACAAATGAGTAAAAAGATTGGAGAGATACCTAAATAAATGATAGATTAATTATTCAAAGACTTATAGAATAAATAAATAATTAAAACACGAATTAATTATTCGACACTTATTTTATTCATTAATTTAATTACTCATATAATTCAAATTTTTTATAAAAAAATATTATTTAAATTTATTTACGTGCAATGCACTAATTATAACAAATGAAAATAGAAAAATAAGAGACTTGGTTGATGTTGGTCCAATGTTAAAAGGCCTATCTGCGACAGAGTTTACCAGACGGACTCCAGTCTTAATCACTAGTGGGTTGTAGCCCTTCCTCTCATTACTATAATAAACGAATAAGTGGAGACACTAAAAAGTAATAAGAAATTAGAGAGTTTAGTTTTTTCTTAAGTGACTCGTTTTGTAAATAAATGAACTTGACATGATATAATTAATAAACAAATCAGGTATGAGTGAAATCAATAAAAAAATAAATTATACAATTTATTATATATCAATTATATACGATTCATGTATATATACTATAGGTGATGATACTAAGAAAGAATTCCAAGTCTGAGCTCAAGAGTTGAGGTTAGGAAGGGAGCTTAGCTCATGGAGTATGAGCTCGAAGGTCTAGACCTAGAACTCCCTCCACCTGCATCCTGAAGTAAATACGTGGAGGACAACTGGCATACACAAGGCATCGTCCCAACGGTAACAAGCTCCAGTCTAGGCACAAAATCCTTAAACCACCACAACCGTCGCCTAAAATCAAGCAAGACACCATGGAAGAAAGGCGAGAATCTCGCCACAGATCCCATAGAACTAGTAATTAGACTATAAATATTGTACAATGCCTCCAGTATGAGACAAGTAACTCTAGTGATATCAGAAACACTTTGTAAATCACACACACCATTAATACATATCAAAAGAGCAAGAGACTCTAATTAAAGTGGATTAGTCGAGCTCCCAAGTAGGAGAACCACTATAATTTTATTGTGTGAAGCATCCCTTATTTCCTAAAAGCTAATACACCATTTACATGAGCCCAGTAGCTCAGACCCAACTGGGCGAATAAATCTATACACCATTGCTGCTCATCCACATTCATACAACATCAGTTTGTCGTCATCTGTGGGAACGACTGTTCTTGTTATACGCTGAATTTTATCAGTAATTGATGGTTTCTACACGCAACATGAGCAGAAGTTAGATGGATCCCCCACGAATGCAAAACTAACAGGAGGCCACTAGCGGAAGGCAACAAGGAAATTTTCAGGACTTCCCTCCCACCGTGGAGACTAATCCCCCAGCGTGGATCCCCCTGTGAGCAACGAATTGGAGACTCTTCACCTAGTTAACCAGCGTTTACTCCAACAAAACGAAAATCCCTTGAAGCTACTGAAAAGTCCTCAGTAGACACAACCAGTCCAAGGAGATCCCCCATGAGGAGAACGTCAACAACTCGATCCCCTTAGGGAAGTTAATGAAGGGGGTGAAAATAGCCAGGCCATGGGACAAAATGATAGGATCGAGAAAAATGATTTTCTCCCTTTCCAGTAGGAAAGAAGGGAGCAGTATTAGAAGCAGTGCTTCAGAGACATCCAACAAGAGCTTAGTCACATGAAGGAAATCGTGAGGGTAAAGACCCCAGTAACGATGGATGCCCTGGTGCAGCAGATTGAATCTCCATTCACCGCTAATATGCTACATTTCTCCCTCCCACCAAAATTTAGAATGTCCCAAATAGACGCTTTTGATGGAACAAAATATCTCATGGATCACCTCAATACCTACTAGAACTAGATGGAGTTGCATGGGTACTAGGACCTTGTATGTTGCTGAGCCTTTGCCATCACACTGAAAGGCTCAGCCTTGACATGGTTCAATAGACTACCATCGGCGACAATTCCTCCTTCAAGGAGCTCTCCATATCTTTCGTGTCCCACTTTATAAGAGCTCGGACATACAAAAAGTTGAGTTACCACCTGCTGAATATAAAATAGGGACCCAATGAGAACTTACGATCTTATGTCCAAAGGTTTAACTTAGAATCCCTAAAGGTAGACGTCCCAGACGAGAAATTCGCTATCACTGCTTCCATTGCTGGTTTAGGTGTACAGTCGAAGGACTTGATGTTCTTCATATTAAAGAATCCACAAGCATGCATGGAAGAGGTGCTAGCTAAGGCAAAAAAGTATATAAAAAGTGAGGAAGCTCTCCTTTCTAAGGTAGGGAGCTCATCCTTGTATAAGAAAAAAGGAAAGGAAGAAAAGAAAAGAGATCGAAGTCCCAAAAGAGAAAGAGGACGAGATAAGTCTCCAAGAAGAGACATGGATCATTCCCCTAAAAGGAGAGGAGATGTCAGAGACCGTCTAGGCCCTCCACAACCAGAATTACAGCCGAGGTACGCACTTCGGCAGTTCACTCCGCTTACGGCTATAGTATCCCAGATTGTTTTATGAGGTTCAAAATGAGAAATTCCTGAGTTGACCAACCGTATGAAGGCAAACTCAACTAAAAGGGATGCAACGAAGTATTGCGAGTACCATAGGGACCAAGACCACCTCATAGATGATTGCATCTAGCTGAAAAAGGAAATAAAGTTCATGATTCGACGAGGATAGTTGTGCCATTTTTTGTGGCCCATGAAAACTAGAACCGAACTCCACCACTCCCAGCACCTTAGCCGTAGGCCCCTATGCAACATTAGCAGTTTCCGGGGAAAATCAGAGTGATATCTGGAGGTTTTGCAGAAGGTGGGGGAGTCTAGCTCAGCCAAGAAGGCTCATCTGCGCAGAATCAGAACTGACGAGGCACTGAAAATGCATTTTGTGTCTAAGGCACCACAACTAAACACAACTATCACTTTCTCAAACTCAGATTTGAAAGGCTGTCAGCATCCCTATGATGACCCCCCCTAGTAGTAAGGGTCGTCGTTGCTAATAGTAGTTGTCTATTGAGTTCTGATTGGCAATAGAAGCTCTCCAGACATCATTTTTACGTTTGTATTTGACAAGATGGGTATAGACAGAGAAAAACTTGAGCCAGTTGGAGTTCTCAGGGGAGAGGGTGCTACCCTTAGGGTCAATCCAGCTCGTGCTCACTATAGGAGATCCTTCCTGCCAGGGCACCATTGTTATGAAATTTTTGGTGGTTAATGCATCTTCAGCGTACAATATCTTGCTCAAAAGACCTTCGCTCAATGCCATGAGGGCTATTCCTTCTGCCTACCACCTTGTCATGAAATTTTCTACATAAAATGGAGTTGGAGTGGTCTGAGGAGACCAACATGTAGCGCGGGAATGCTACATGACATTTATGAAAAAGAAAGAAGTCAAAAATATTCAGTTGGACGAGCTCGACATGAGAAACGAGCTGGACACTAGACCAATGCCATCAGAGGAGTAGGAGCCTATTCAGCTTGACGAGGAGCCAGAGCATCTTGTTTACGTGGGATCTAAACTGAGCAGGAAAATTAAAGACTTCCTCATCCAATTACTAAAAAGAAATTTGGAAGTGTTTGCATGGAAGTAAGAAGATATGAAAGGAATCTACCCTTCAGTCATCACACACAAGCTTAGTGTGAATCCTGCCTGAAAAACCATTAAGCAGAAGCGAATAAATTTTGCCTCAAAATGCCAAAAGGCAATCAATGAGGAGGTCAGCAAACTTCTCCATGCCAAAGTCATTAGAGAGGTGGATTACCCCACTTGGTTAGCAAACGTGGTTCTCGTTAAGAAAACCAATGACAAATGGCGTCTCTGCATTGATTTTACCGATCTCAACCGAGTCTGCCCTAAGAACAATTTTTCCTTACCTCGGATTGACCTGATTGTGGATGTCACTGCTGGACACGAGCTCCTCAGCTTTATGGACGTTTTCTCCTGTTACAATCAGATCAGGTGGGACTTCAGTGACCAAGAGAAGACTTCATTCGTAATTGAGCAGGGGACGTACTGCTCCCAAGTCATGCCTTTTGCATTGAAGAATGCTAGAACCACTTACCAGCGCTTGGTGAACCAAATGTTCCAAAAGCAAATAGGAACATCCATGGAGGTCTACATCGATGACATGCTAGTAAAATCACTAAAAGCCAAGCTCCACATCGAACATCTAACAAAGTCCTTCTAGGTCTTTAGGGAATACAAGATGAAACTCAACCCCACCAAATGTGCCTTTAGAGTATCTGCGAGAAAATTTATGGGCTTCATAGTCAACAGCAGAGGAATTGAAGCTAATCCAAAAAATTAAAAGTAGTAAGTGATATGCAGCCATCATCCAACACAAGGGAGATCCAGCGTTTAACAGGAAGAATAGCTGCCTTGAGTCGTTTTGTGCCAGATCAAGCGATAAATGTCAACCCTTCTTTTAAGTCCTGAAGAAGGCATTCCAATGAGATACCCGGTATGAAGCAGCGTTCAAAGCCTTGAAGGATTATCTGAGCTCTCCCCCAATTTTGGTGAGCCCCTTGGAAGGGGAATTACTTATTTTCTACCTCACCGTTTTAGATTTCTCAACTAGTGCAGCATTAGTACGGGAACGAGACAGAGCTCAGCAACTAGTTTATTACTATAGCAGAGCTTTGAGGGGCAGAGAAGAAATATCCAAAAATGAAGAAACTTGTCTTAGCTTTGGTTACAACAGTAAGAAGACTTAGGCTATACTTACAGGCTCACACCATTGAGGTCCCGACAGATTAGCCAATGAAACAAATATTGCATAAACCAAAATCTTCAGGAAGATTGGTCAAATGGGTCATAGAGCTCAGCGAGTTTGATATTAGGTATAAGCCAAGAACGACGATTAAAGGGTAGATTCTGGCAGATTTCATCGCAGAATTCACATTAGAAGCACCTATGGAGGCAACACAACTGATACTTGACCTCCCTACACGGAGACTTTCAGTAGATGGAGCCGTCAACGCTCAAGCAAACGGTGCTGGCCTAATTCTGACCTCCCCTGATAGGATAGATGTCGAGTACGCCCTCAGGCTCGGGTTTAAGGCCTCAAACAATGAACAAAATATGAAGTTGTCATCACGGGACTCAATTTGAATCACTTAATGGAGGTAGAACAACTCGAGATTTGCAATGACTCCCACCTTGTGGTGAAACAAATAGAAGAATCTTATGAGGCCAAGGGGGAGAAAATGGTCTTTTACCTTAAAAAAGTTTAGGAGTTGATCAAAAAATTTGTGCAAGTAAAAATTTGGCACGTCCCCAGAACTGAAAAATTCACAAGCAGACGCTTTGGCAAAGCTAGCAACAGCCTCTCAGGAAAACCTGGATACATTAATGCCAGTAGAACACCTAGCAGAACCATCTGTAAGTGTTGAAGATAAAAAAGTGCTCCCTGTGTTGGCCCCACCAAGCTGGATGAATCCAATCAAGGAATATCTTCAGAATGGAACCCTACCAAAAGACTCCAAGGAGGCTGTGAAGCTAAGAACTAGGTTAGCCAGGTTCTCTATCCTACAAGGAAGCTTGTATAAATAAGGTTTTTCAGTACCTCTCCTTAAATGCGTGGGAGATGAAGACTCTAACTACATACTTAGAGAAATCCACGAGGGAGTTTGCGAAAACCATATCGGAGCTCGAGCTCTGGCAAGAAAAGTATTAAGGCAGGGATACTATTTGTCCACTATGCTCAAAGACGCCACAGATTTGGTCAAAAAGTGTAAGGTCTTCCAATTACACGCCAACATCCTTCATTGTCCACCAGAGCTCCTAACATCGGCGGTGAGCCCTTGGTCATTCCAATAGTGTGGCCTAGACATACTGTGTCCCCTTCTCACTGGTATCGGACAGTGCAGGTTCACCATCATTGGGGTACATTACTTCACCAAATAGACAGAGGAAGAGCCCTTAGCGACAATCACAGAGCAGAAGATTCAGAACTTCACATGGAAATCAATAATTTACAGGTTTGGGATCCCAGAGCAATCGTCTCTGACAATGAGAAGCAATTCGATAATCCTAAGTTCAAAAAGTTTTGTGCTAAGCTGGAAATTAAAAATTACTTCTCAGTTCCAGCTCATCCACAATCGAATGAACAGACAGAGGTCACCATCCGAACCATAAAAAGTAGCCCTGAAGACCAAGCTGCAAGCTCTAAAAGGAAAATTGGTAGAATACGTCCTAGAAGTGCTGTAGACGTACATAACAACTACCAGGTCGACTACCCAGGAGACACCATTTTCTTTGGCTTTCAGAACTGAAGCAATGGCACCCGTAGAAGTTGGAGTCTCATCCCCTAGGCCTGAATTTTCGGAGCTCGAGCACAAGGATGAGTCGCTTTTGCTAAATCTTGACCCTCTTGGATGAAAGGAGAGATGGAGCTCTGCACCATATCAAGAGTTATTAAAGGAAGACAACAAGATACTACAATGGAAGGGTCAGATGTAGGAGCTTTAGCGTCGTAGATCTAGTGCTTAGAAAGCTCCTTCCTGCAAAAAATGATCCCTCTCACAGAAAGTTGGGTCCTAATTGGGAAAGACCTTACATCATCTTAAGGGTGGTCAGATCTGGGAACTACGAATTGCAAACAGAGGAAGCAAAATTCCTACCTCATTCTTGGAACGCAAAGCATCTGAACAAAGACAAACAGATTAGAGAGAAAGAAAGAATAAATGAGGCAAGATAAGGACAAAAAGGAAGAAATACTACCTGCTCCCTCTTCAGCCCCAACCGCAGAAATTGGGATAGGAGTCTCAACCTCACCTCTAGAAGACTTAACCCGAGCTCAGTAAGAACTTGAGGATTGACGAACTCTGAATATCTCTCTGGGTCACAGCCCTCTAAGCTCAGCAAAACTTACTTATCAACAGTACTAAGCTTCGGACGAACACTTGAGGAACAAAATGAGACTGGCGAAACAAAGTAAGCCCAAAAAAAAAAAAACACCAAAACAGATCCAAACTTACTTGGGTAAGGGCTTACCTAGATTATCAAGAGGAGACCAGGCATGTGGTACTGGAAGTGTGTTTGCCACATCTGTGGGATTGTACTCCCATTCTCTGCCTCGCACAAAGAAGAAGAGCTTCTTCCAACCCTTGTAGGAGTTTAGGAGGTCAGAAATAATGACTTGGGTCTTTACCCGTTTGGAAATGTACAAGAAACCATCGGAAGGAAGATACTTAACGTTGAAGAACTCCATAAGCAAAGACACGGTGGGAACTCCAAGGTCATGTTTTTTGAAAGAAATTAGGAGACCCACTAGAACACCCCAGAAATTGGGAGAAAGTTGGGCAGGGCAAATGTTAAAGTGCTACAGGACACTCTTAAGGAAGGGGTGTATTGAAAATCGAAGGCCATTCTCAAAAACGGCCACGAAGAAGCAGATCTTCTTATGAAGAGGGGTATCATACCGAACGTCTTGGTCTGGGCACCGATATCTTACACCCCTAGGAAAATCGAAGTGTGCAAATAGTACCCCCAAATAAGGAGGTGTAACCTCACTGCAACCTAAGAGGTCAAAAACTCTGTGAACAACCTCAGTACCTTTGGTGCTGCTTGAAATCCCAACGCCACTTACTTTGGTTTTACCTTTGTTGGGTTTTTTGGGCATAGGTGATGGTGACAAGGGAAGATCCTCAGCATTTTCCTTGACATCAACAAAATCGACGCCAGGAAAGTTGTCTATCTCCTCACCCATATCACCCAGGTCAACATCTTCAACAGACCTTTTGCCTAGAAGGGAAACAGACGAGGCCGTAGCTTCAAAGGAAGTAGACATGATTGGACAAGAAAGAGGGAGCCTAAAAGACCTGTACAGGGAAAACTTCTGCAAAACAGTCTCTAAGGATCGAAGGATCGAGACACTAGTGACTAATAAGGAAAACTCTAGCAGTAGAGTAAGAATTCAAGAAAAGCAGAAGAGAGGACAGTGAGTGGTCTCGGTTCCTAAAGTAACAGAATTGAAAAGTCCATAAATGCAGTAACCACCTCAGATTCGAGGGATCCAGAACAAAGAAGTGATTAAAAGCCAGGAAGCATACCTAATCGAGGACAAGAGACGAATCAAAGGCCCAAAGCAAAATTAGAAAGTGAGCCTTGCAAGACCGTTGAGTCATATCAGGGAAAGCCAATTTTTTAGAGCCCTAAGAACACCAACAAATTGGGGAAGCTAGAATCGCCAGGAAGAAGGAAGGAAAAGCCTAGAAACATAGGCCGAAAAGAGAAATGAGGCGGTCTTCATCTTCTCATAAACATTTAAAGCTTACGGTACGTGGGTCTTCGAAGTATGAAATGTGCACAAAAAACGAGAAAGAAATGATTACACATAACCGTAAGAAAACCTCTTCGAGCACAATCGGGGGTCGCTATATGGAGGTCTGCCTTAACTCAACCCTTAGCATAGCCCCTGCTCAAGCCCACTTTGATCAGGGACTGAGGGGGCAACTGATGATACCAAGAGAGAATTCCAAGTTTGAGCTCGGGAGTTGAGGCCAGGAAGAGAGCTCAGCTCATCGAGTATGAGCTCTAAGGTCCAGACCTGGAACTCCCTCCACCTGCATCGTGAAGTAGATAAGTGGAGGACAACTAACATACACGAGGTATCCTCCCAACGGTAACAAGCTCTAGTCTAGGCACAAAATCCTCAAACCACCACAACTGTCGCCTAAAATCAAACAAGACACCATGGAAGAAAGGCGAGAATCTCGCCACAAATCCCATAGAACTTGAAATTAGACTATAAATATTGTACAATGCCTCGGGTATGGGGCAAGTAAATCTAGTGGTACCAGAAACACTCTATAAATCACACATACCATTAATACAGATCAAAAGAGCAAGAGACTCTAATTAGAGTGGATTAGCAGAACTCCCAAACAGGTGAATCACTATAATTTTACTGTGTGAAGCATCCCTTATTTCCTAAAAGCTAATACACCATTTACACGAGCCCAGTAGCTCAAACCCAACTGGGCGAATAAATCTATACACCATTATTGCTCATCCACATTCATACACCATCAACAGAATATTCAAACTTGTTCCGATTACACTCTCGAACTCAGCGACTAACCACCGTGACTTGAATTGATCTAAATTATGTCCTCAAAAGGACAAGAGTGACTAGTCTTAAGAGGTGTGAGAGAGGATTGAACTTGAGATTTTTGGGTTATCAAATGACAGACTCAATCATTAAACTACTGTAAGGGTTACGCGATTTATATATAAGAGCATCTCCAACCATAATTCAAATTTGAGTAAAAAATTTTATTTGGTATAGACTATATAGTACTCCAATGGACAAATTCAAATATCTATTCAAATTTTTTTTAAAATTCTTTATTGTCACAAAACTCATTGTATTGTGTTATTCAAATCATGATATTTGAAAAAATAAATGAAATATTCATATCTCTCCACAAATGGGTAATTCAAAAAAAAAAATGAATATGTATAAAATACTACATGGGAATACAGAAATCACTCTAGAATTATGAGATTGTTCTAATCTCTTATCATTTTTTTTATAAATCCAGATAAAGAAAAAAAAAATATAACTATTTTGACATGGACCTAGTTTGTAGAACACAAAATCACATGTTTTTAACAAAAATAAAAGATTGAAGAAATAAAATGACAATTTTTTTAAATTTGTGGGTAATAAACGTTTAAAATTTTAAGAAGAATCGGTAGTTTGAAATTGTACTACCGATACTGTTTAACTCCAAAAAATTAAAAAAAAAATTGATAGATAAACTTAGGGTTTATATAAGATGAAAGATGAGTCAGATTAAGGTTTTGAAAAATATAAGAAATCAAGAAGATGAAGAAAAAAAAAAAAAACTTACCTATTGACCTTCAAATAATTTGTGAAAACTTCGGTGATGAAAGAAGTGTCGATGATGGAAGCAACATAATAAAGAGAGGCAAAAAGAGATAGAGAGTTTGCTTCAATTCAGGTCAAAAATAAGTTTTACCTTAATTCGGTATAAGTTTAAGTTCAAAATTAGAGAAATTTTTTAGACTATTTTAACTCAAATTTAAAAATATCATATTAAATTCAATATAACATGATTTATTAACAAAAATTAATAAACGAATTATAATAACATGTTTTTTAACACAAACCAAACGCGCAACATGAACCGAGTTTCCCGACACACACCAAAACCGTCGCCTTTTTAGTTCCTTCGTTCGATCAAAACCGTAAACCCTAGAAGCTTGTGTCTCAATCCGTCATGAACTCAACGGTGAACTTACTCGATGAAGCTCTAGGACTGAACGATATCGATCAGACGGAACCTTCTTCGAACACTAGAGGCCGAGTCGTGCTCATCGAGGACTGCGTGGAGACTAGCGGCTCATTTTTACTTCATCATCTCATCAAGCGCTCTCTCTCCCCTCAATCGTCTGGTGTCGTCATTTTCGTCGCCTTCGCTCAACCCTTTTCTCACTACGATCGCATTCTCCGAAAAATGGTACTCTCTCTCTCATGACAAACGTTGTATTGTTATTTTCCTGGTGATTTTGGGATGGAAATATGTGTTTCTATGAGTTGGGTTGTTTTTGAATCAGCACAATTTTGAAATTGTATCATCTAGTCGATTAAAACTGAACAATGTCTCTGTGGCGCTTGCGCTTTTGGTGATATAGAGATTAAAATGCGGATTTTTTTTGTTGGGATTTTGGGTTAATACACTGAATAGGATTGTATTGGTTGGTTGGCTGAATGATCCTGTTGACTTGTTGATTGGGTTTGTTCGGAAAATGGGGCACTTGTTGGTCAACTGTACTAGATGTGAAGCTTTCCAAGTTCTTCGACAGCTTGGTGCGTTGGGTGGTATATATGTGTAATCAGTAGCTTTAGTTGGCATGCAAGTTGTACTTGGTTATTTACATGATTTTACGTCGTTAGGATGTGGGGACTACATGTATTGGGTGTAAAGTTGGTATTTGCAATAATTCTTGGATGATTGAAGCCTTGGTGGATCCAGGATTTGTTGGGGAGGGGCAAGGGTTGTAATTCATTCATGTGAGGTACAATTAAAACAATATTTATAGCTATATTCATATAGATGACATAGTTTAACTAAATAATTTTCATTGGGCCAAAACTTGATGAAGGTTCCAAATGAAAAATCCTGAACATTCAACCTATTTTCCAACTTCCTGTCTCTAGAATAATTGTATAGCACATTGGAATTGGACATTATCATCGCAGTCACTTGATCCAAATATTAGCAAGGGAAAAGTAGTGAGCTGTGCAAGCTGGAATATGGAGGAGATTACGATAATCAGCAGAAAGCTAATTACTTTTTCTCACTAAAGTAATTTTAATTGGTACACTTGTAAGAATTCAAATTCAAAAGTTTGCATATTTGCAGCAACTAATTCTCCATATGAGATTCTATGCGTAGTGTGCCTACAAGAGTTGGGAAGGGGATGGGGAGGGAAGACCTGTTCTGGTTGCTCATAATTGGTGAAGCTTGGATACTTGAAGTAGTAATTATGTGTGCATTCTAGAATTTACTTTATTTTCCTGTCTGATGAAATTGTTTGTATGTGTGGAAGAAACATACAAAGCGAGTAGTTATGATGTTTTGAATGCAATGTGCGGAAGAACCATGCAGAGTGAGCAGGTGTAGATATTTTTTCTCATGTTTAAATAGCTTTAGACACATGTTGACGCAGTTGTCTGGATATTGTGGTCCATCATGCTGATCATCTGGGAGAATGTCGTAATGAGCTGCTTCAAAATGCAGATACATATCTCACACAAATGGCTGAAAAGTATCAGATATATGTTTCTGTATGTGCATATCACTTGTGAATCTAAGACTCGGGTTGATCTGTCCTGTATATATTCTGAATTTTCTGATTGACATTGTAGTTTGATTTTTAAATACAAGACCTTATATGTTATCAAAACTACCTAAATGGCACTTGGCCTAACACCATGCCAAAAGAAGCTAAAATTCTGTGAGAAAAGGAAAGAAGAAATGTCAAATTATACTTATATTTGAATTCATGTCCCAAGGTATACTTCCATTACAGTATTAAAGTGTTGTTGACTGGCTGAGTATTATTTCTGAGTGTCTGTTCTTTTTGTGCAGTTTCCAATAAAATAATTTGTGGGTTTATGTCTTGTTTAACTATGAGAATATTGCCAGCAACAAAAGGGAAGATTTCAACTTATGTATGCAGCATGATAAGAAGTGATAAATCTGCCATGGTGCCACCAATGGTTTTGAGCTTTTGATAACCCTGACCATCGTCTTGTGAAAAACATGATGCATATGCAGTGATGTCTTACAGTCACAGCACCTTAACTAAGTATGGTTTTCTTGGTCATACAAATCCCCTAGTGATTGTATGCTGTTAGAGTAATCATCAATATACTGCTAGTTATTAAATTTATTTTCCTGAATGCTGTTTAATACGTCTCTAATTTTTTGCTTTGATAGGGTTGCAACTTACTAACGCAAAGAGATAATAAAAGATTCCTATTTTTGGATATGCTTATGCTGGAATGTCCAGGTGAGATTAACAGGTAAAAATAACTATTAGAGCCTTATGTATACCCTTGCAAATATCTAATGGGCACTAGAAACATACTATTCATATAAACTGAGGATCTAATTTTGTTTTGGGATGCAGATATCAGCCAGTATATTGGTTTCCTAGTCCATAGTTTTATCTTGTGTTTCATGTTTGAATCCACACTATAATTTTGGGGGCTACGTTAGATTAGCTGAATTGTGCCATCCACAGTGCCTAATCCACAAAGCCATGGAACTTCATGCCTTTAGCAACTCCCTGTTTATGAAGTATGAACATGGGTAACACTTAATTTAGTATCCATTAATTGTTTCCCAAAATGATTGCCCTTGCTCTCAAATTCGAACTCACAACTTCATGTTTATTGGTCCAAATTTGTGAATTATAATTCTGTGTACATAAGTTCGTGTGTTTCTAAAGAACTAATGGCTAGAGTTTGTGATGAATAACTGACATGTTTCTTTTCAGAAAACAAAATGATTGTACATATTTAATCACAAAAGTCCATTTTGACTTGATCCATGATTAGATGGAGATGGAGAAACAGCTAGCAAAGGTGGAATTCTTTTGTTGTATAGGAAAATTCAGAAAGCTGTGGAAGACGGTTACTCAACTAAAGGGAGGAACATTACTGTTATCATAGATGATATATCCCTCATGGAGGTGGCTGCTCACGGTTCTTCAAATCATGTCTTAAACTTTCTGCATTACTGCCACACTTTAACATCCCAATATGTAAGAAATCATGTCAATTATGAACTCTTGGTCTCTACTTAGTTTGTTAAACGCTTGTTGTTGAGCCGAATGTTCATTACCTTTTGTTCTCACAGGGTTGTTCCTTAGTTATTCTTAATCACCGGGATATTTATTCAAGAACAGACAGACCTTCCCTCATTTTACAAATGGAGTACCTTGCAGATACTTTGATAAAAGCTGAACCTTTGGCCACTGGTTTGGCAACTGATGTGCATGGACAGGTATCTTTGTATGATAGTAATGTTTTTTAAAGTGTTTTTTTGGAATAATTATATTGACTTCCTGTATCTGAAAATTGAAAGGGTTTATTGAATAATGCTGCACTCTTTTACAATTTTGATTTTTGTGTTAAGGTTTTACCTCTGTTAATCCAAACAATATAATTATACCACACACTCCTAATATTTTTAGGTTTTTGTTTTGATCTTTTCAAAGTCAAAACTGATAAAGTAAAATACAGTCATCCTACTTTTAAGGGTTCATCACTTCATTGCTTGGTGCACTTAAAGTGTCAGGTTGACATCTGGTAGGTGATTCGAATTTGAAGGCATTCATTTTGTGCAAATAATAGAAAGATTAGATTTGTACCCAGTCCACCTCTCTCAATGCCATGAGAACACTAATGATCATTTCGGAGTACATACATATACATACAGAGTATCATGGTCATAGAGGTCTTTTTAGCCTTTCTGAATTAAATCTTTAAAAGTAGTAAAAAAAATTTGTGGCTCTTATTAAATCTTGTCAGATGGTGACTCAGTGACCTGGATAAGAAATTTCAATGGCATATTAATTGTAGTCCTACTCCCATTAGGCATGAGTAAAGTATAACACGTGCATGCATTTTAGGAAAAAAATCTATTCATATTGAAGAAGAAAATGACTCTTCTGCTCATCAAGTGTTAGCTTGAGTGGCATTTCCTGATATCCCAGATGTGATTCGGAGTTTCAGCCCCTGACTGGCCGTTGGAACTAGGGTTTGTGTGAATTACTTATCACCTCTTTTTTTTCCCAACTTCTTCTCACAACAGTTTTCGGTTTCTTTGTTTCGTGCAGTTGACAGTGATGAACAAGGGAATTTGTGATGGCTCCAGAATCTCTAGGAATAAGATGCGCAATTTCCATTTCAGGGTCAAGGAAAATAGTGTAGAATACTTCTATCCAGGGACTAGGACTTGAAGAGGTGCAATTGAACAACCCTCCATTTGAATTTCAGTTGTAAAAACAAATGATATATATTTATGCTTTCACACAGGGAAGTGATTTACCTAACTTTTGAGTGTGAAAATTCATTTTTATTAGCAATACGATGCGTACGAGCTGTATTTTATTTTATCTGAATTGTCTTGAGATGGACATGAAAAGTAAAAAATGGTAACGGGCAAAAGTTGTAAACTCAAATGTAACGTTTTCTCCAAATGAAATCTAGATGCGGCTCTGGGGAAGGTGCAACAGTGGAGGCGAAAGGGGCTCCAAAGGTTAAATGATCATGACCGGTCACTATGAGATCATGATCTCGAGAGGGTCATGTACGTGATGCCCCCCGCGCACTCTTACTTGGCGTTTGCCTTCTCTCTCTAAACACTTTTTTGAGACCTTTGTTGAGGTATTCGATAGTGGAAATTTACATAGTTTTGATTTTTCAGTCATCAGTTCACATATCTCATTATTCTATATGTTAGTATGAATTAATAACCCAAGTTACTTTAGAAATCCTTCTAAATCTTAGTCAAGCATATCCTAGTAGACAGTGAGTCATACACTTTATTCGAGCAGACTAAATCTTTGAAACCTTGCCCCAGATAGAAGTTGATAATAATGCTCGTCGGCCTCTATTGCTCGGTTCTCCCTTGAGGAGAGTTATATTGCCCTGTTCCTAGGTGGAGACCCCTCCGATTAGTCTAGTGTCTCAATCGAGCAATGATGTCTAGTAAGTTAAGGATATTAATTTATGTCGGTTGTACAATCTCAACCTTGTGTCTTGTTTCTGCAATGGGTGAGGCGAATCACATCAAGGTTGCTCCTGGACCTTTGTGGTGGTGTTTTGCCATTTCCAATGTGTCCTGCCCTTCGCGGTGATGGTGTCTATCGCGGCCTTGGAATGCCTGCCGTGGCACTAGGTGGTGTCGTGGCATTATTGTTTGTACCAATCTTGATAGACCCTGTTGAGCCCTACTGCCATGTCAATTGATAATTCATAATACTTGTCCTTCTATAATATGAACACCTATCCTAAATTTATTGAGTACTACCATTATTATAGAAATTACTTTTGAATCAGTATTACTCTCAGATATGAAAAAAAGTTTCAAGGGGTGTTGTTTTGGAAACAAACTCCCGATTAAGTAGTTTTAAAACATCTGACACGTGAACATTTATTTGACCATGTAAAGAAGCACATTTTCCATGTGTGGTATATGAGAAGCACATTTTCCATGTTAACATCAAGTGGCACAACTAATAATAGTGACCCCTCAAACTCATTTCCTCCTGTAAAAAAACTCACTTTTCGTTTTTCCTTCTTCTTTTCTTTCTGCCCAAACATTTGGCTAGGACCAAATCTCTCTCTCTCTCTCTCCTCCTCCTCCTATCCACTACAACCTGCTTTATCTCTCTTACTTTCATCTTTACATTCATCACAATACCTTTTTCCTTCTTTCCCACTAATTTTTCCTCTTTTTTTTTTCCTGACATTTTCCTC
>CAUOFW020002780.1:0-90422 GCA_963454935.2 Ilex paraguariensis
GTACTCCTTTATTTGAGATTGGCATAGGGTCAAAAGACTCAAAAGTGACCATTGTCACATTTTGTAGTTGTTGTATCTTCACTAGAATCAAGATTGATTTTCTTCTCATTCAGCAGATGAAGAATCTCTTCCTTCAAGATAAATCATTTTTCAAGAGGACGGCTAACAATCCAATAATATTTGCAATATTTTGGATTATCAACCATTCCTACTTCTTCTGATTGTCTAGGCGTTGAAAGCTCAATAAACTTCAATTCAAGCAACTGATCAAAGATATCAAAAATTTCAGCATCAGAGAAAGGAAAGTTCTTCCCTTCAAATTCTTTTAAATACGGTCTTGTCTTCTGTTGGACCTGATATTGAGTGAACTTAGCATTGAAGTCTGTATTTGACCTTTTATTAGAGACTTTCATTGGTGTAGTGATAATTGCCATAGCTTCCTCTGCTTTAAAAGGTTTTACATTTTTATTTTCATGAGGATCACTTATCAAGTGATTTCCATGTCTGGCGATTTGGATCTCCAAGTCATGGGCTCGTATTATAAGTTCTTCGAAAGTATGGGGCATATTTACTTGGAGGCTATAAAATAATCCCCAATGCATCCCCTGGACACACATATCAATCGAAGAACCTTCACTAATGCGCTCCTTGCAGTTGAGAACAAGACTCCTCCAATGCTCGATATAATCGACGATGAATTCATCTCTTCTTTGTTTTGTCCTTGCAAGCTCAGGAAGACTTACCATACGTCGGGTGTTGTGGAAACGAGTGAGAAACTCTTATTCAAGTTGGTCCCAACTATCAACAGTCCCTGCTGTTAGATCTGTGTACTAGTCGAACGCGGCACCTTTAAGGGAAGGAACAAATTTTTTTACCATTAAATCACCATAGGTGCCAGCATTATTATAAGTTTCAATGAATGGGCAACATGTTGCTTTGGATTTACTTGTCCATCAAATTGTTGTAACTTCGGGGGTTGGTAGCCCGTAGGCATTTTAATCTCATTAATTCATCGACTATATGGCTTGGCATATACTAACGAAGATTGTTCAGCTTCTCCATATTAGGCTCGGATCGTATCTGCAATCATATGCTGGAGTTGTTGGACAGAGAGTGAAGCAACAAAAATCTGAGAAGAATCTCGCATGACATTTTGCATCACGGCTCAATCATCCTGCTCTTACTTCTGTTGTTTTCTAAAGATTTAGGATTTTTTGGTGTTTTGGTACCAGATGGATTTGGAGTTTCTTGACTGTTTCCTTTTGAAGGTTCTTGTAATTCTAGCCAATTCATTAGTGTGGCGATCTGCATGTCTTTACCTTCAAGAGCTTTGGTCAATCTTTCGATCATAGTAGTAAGTTGCTGAAGATGTTCTTCAAATGAAGTGGCTTCTATGACCATCACAGGCATAGGCATATCGGAGACCGAGGGAGTAATCACCCCACTTTTGCTTAGGAGAAGTCTCAGAGTAAGATTTAATCCTTGAGCCCATGCTAGAGTGTGTGTCGGGCAAAGAATCATCCATTTTTTTCCTCCAGATCGATTGAAGAATAGGTAGGTTGTCTCTTTTTTGTTGGAAGAGCCTTCCTTTTACTTTGTCTGAAGCGATGCTCCATCGGTGGCAAGAGTTGAGATTTGTCCGCCTTTGTACTTGCGCGGGTTGTTGGAAATGACTCCACGACCAAGTCTGCTAATTTGTCAGTGGGAGGAATCACGATGTCTTTAGCTTTCATTGCTGAGAGACTTGTTGACTTGAGAGATGAGAGGAAGAAAGGGTCTCACCGGGCATGCCAAAATTTGTAACGACAAATTTCGTGATGTAAATTAACGCAAAATAAGGTCAAGTTACAATAGTCAATTTGATTAACTTTGAAAAATGTATTGTTGACTCTCTTCAGCTTACTTCTCACATGCATTGTCCTCTGATTCTCAATGAATTTGGTGACAAGGGCCGGATCGGCATATTTCTTGATCTTTGATTTGGTGTTGACTTTGGTAGATTTGATGAAGACAAGGGCTTGACCAACGTGTTCCTCAATCTTCGATTTGGTGATACTTTGGTAGATTTGTTGAAGACGAGAATCGAATTAACGTGATTTTCGTTCTTCGATCTTTAACTTGACTTTGTCAAATCTTTTCACCGTTCTTTGTGGTGAATTGCTTAAGGATGATTTGGATCTCTTGAAGAAGGACCTTGGCGGTGTTTCTACTCCTTAGAGATAGATTTGTAAGACCTCAACTGGGGGTAGAGTCTATCAGAGCTTCGCTATTGATCTTCTCTTCTTCTCCTGAGGTGGACTTGTGCAGTGCTTTCTTGATCTTCCCTCCTTCTTAGCTTCTTTTGCTCCTCCTTCTTGGCCTTCTTCTAGACTTCTATTTATAGTACTAGGAGTAGTTATCCATATAAGAGTATTTTTACCTAATTACCCTTATATGGACTTTAGGTAATGTGCTACCCATAATTTTGTGGGCTTTTGTTTATGGAATTTAAGTCCAACCCACTTTAACTTTTAAAAGTTTATTTAATTTGGGTCTATGGAATTTGAGTCTATTTTAATTTAACAAGCCTGATTAATTACATTTGAGCTTGTATTATTTAGGCTATGGAATTTAGGTCCAACTAAATTTTTTTTTTCTAATTGATTTGAGCTGAATTATAGACATTAATTTGTTAATTAAATTTTTAATGTCTACAATACTACCAACTTTTGTTTTGGAGTGATTCCCATACTATAGAATCTAGATGAATTCGGTATGAATTCTAGTATTAGGCAAAAGGATCGAGGTTCTATATTAGATGTTAACGCTACTCCACTAGTACAAATAGGCTATATAAAGCAGATCATTAGTATTTTATTGCCACCTCATATCACTGTTCAGAATAGGTATGATAATTATAAACACAACTTATGAACTAGAAATGAAATGAAATTGATGCAGAGTCAGTAAATTAGGGTCTAGCATTAATGGATTCTGTTGATAAATATGTGAACTTGTCTAATCTATCAAATATATGCATTTACACAAGGGTGAAGCAAGGATTTTTTTTTTTGGGTTGGGGGGGGGGGTGGTTGATCCAAGAAAAAAGATTAAGTTTTAGCATGTCAAAATATATTTAGACTTAAGATTCGAGACTAACTTATTATACAAAGTAGTAAAATAAATTTTTTTTTAAACTACATGAAATTTGAACAAAAACTACAAAACAATAACTTGTATTTGGTATATTGTAGTTGAATCATATATTAAAGTTAACTAAAATATTCTTTGAAATCTCAAATTTTTTTATAACTAATAATTGTCCATGTCTGAAGATATAAAAATAACAAAAAAAATTAATTATTTAATATATAAGAGAAAACTTTTGGGTTACAATAGTTTACTATTACATCTAATCATGCTTTATTGGATTATAAGCAACTAACATGCCAAAAAAAAAACTAATTATAAAATATATACAATAATTTTAAAAAATAGGAAGTGTTAGATTGGATAGAAGAGTAGTGTCTTTGGTCAATTTGAAAATAGGTCAAGGCATTTCACATCTAGTTAACTCAATCAAAAAATAAAATATTTATTTTAGGGGGGAAATGAGTCTCTATTTAATTAAAAATAAAAAATCAGGGCCATGATAGAAATTTATAAAAAAAAAAAATAAAAAATTAGGGAGGCAAAATATCATAAATTCCATAAAATTGTAGTTTCTCCTATTTTTTATTGGGTAAATAGTTTGTCCTTTAACTATCGACTTTCATGCAGTACCCTGTGACTATTTGAATTACTTCACAATATCCTGAACAAAATGTATGATAAGTTTTGGATGAAAAATGCTTAAATGCGTAGTAAAATACACTTTTCTAACATACAAAATTTTGATAAATAAAAAAATAATAATTAATTTTTGAAAAACCATTATATACTTACTATATAATTTTTCATCTTTCTTATTACAAATTGATTCATACTAGAGTACACTATAAATATATCTTCTTATCACGCATCTTAGTACCGATGGTTGATATTTACTTCTTACTTCTTATTGCTAAATGAAATTTAAATTATTTTTATAATCCATAAATAAAATTATCAAGTTATTATTCATACCAAAAATAAATAACTACTGTATGAAAACATATAGTTCTCAGAAAATAAAAAAAAAAAATTTTAAGCCCAAGTTCAAAAAAAAATAGTGATCAATACAAAAAAAATAAGATATCGATTGCACTAATAAAAAATATTCAAAACCAATCTAATCACTATGTGTTGAAATTATTCAAACATTCTATCTTTGTGTGTTAAAATTTTATAGTAATATAATGCCTTCAGACATGGACAATGACTAGTATATATATAAAGACAAAGCGATGATTTATAATGTGGCCCTTTGCCGCGGCGTTGAGCAGTAAAAGATGATTCATGTATATTGCCATACATGTATCCAAATAAATTTACGTTCATGTATATGTATTATACATTCATTTCATTAATATAATTTATGTATAGGAGTAAGTACAATAGATCCATAGATACAATGTATCCATATAGATGAATAAAATTACATTTGTACAATAAATTATATATTAATATTAAAATATACCAACACAATATAAACTCCGAATGCGTCACATAACTCTCAAACCATGAAATAACAAACCCACCATTAGATTGGAAAATGTGAGACTTTATAGCTGCCCTACCTATGGCAGGGTTCAAGATTGTATAGACATCGATTCAAAGGACACTAAGAAGCAGTGTTTTAAAACCCGGCCTGGCCTGGCGGGTTGACCCGGTGACCCGGTGAACCGGTCCCATAACCGGGCCGGTTTTGTAATTGGACCGTTTGAGCAAAGAACCCGGAATAAAACCAGTGAACCGGTCAAAACCGGACCGGGTTTACAAAACCGGCCGGTTTTGTTCCTTTAGTATAAATATGTTTTTTTTTTACATTTTTGTGTCTTTTTCTTTTCCCCTTCTGTTTTGCCCTAAATCCTAAATCATTCGTTCAGTGTTTGTTAGCTCAAAAATTAAGTGAATAAAATTAAGTAATTCAAGTTTGAGGGTGGAGGTTGGGCTGTTAATTGAAATGCAATTAAGTGATTCAGGCTTGATAACTTTGTTTGATTTAATATATATTAAACATGTTATTTTTATAACTATTTTAATTTTTTAGTCTATTTATCATCATTAATAATTATTTTTTATTTTTTTATTATATCACCGGTTCGACCAGTGACCCGGTGGTTGAACCAGAAATCCATTGACCCGGTCCCTTCTCCGAGTTGGTGTCCGGGCCGGGTTTTAAAACTATGCTAAGAAGCATCGATCGAGACGTTGCAAAAGAATAGTAGGCAAAACACACAAAATGCTCTATAAAACAATAAAATAAACATGACGAGAGATTCATGTTTTACTACAACGTTAGTTTACGCAAAATAATAATTTAATTAATTTTTCGCAAAGCAAAAAAATCGTCTCAAATAAATTTTTGATAAATAAAAAAAAATGTAAACACATTCACGACGCAAAAAAATTGGTACTAGTAACATTAATATAAAACGTCGCGATACGGTTCAATCCAAAATAATTGAATAAATACATTTGCGACGTAAAAAAAATCATTGCAAAAATGTTTGAACCAAAAACTAGTATAGAATTTTGCGACGATTAAAAAACGTCGCAAAAAAATATTGTTCCTACAATTTTTCGTGATGATTTTAATTTCGTGGGGAAAAAAATCATTTTTTAAAAAATAACCCTTCATAAAAAATGGTATTCCAATAAAATTTTTCACCTGTACACCATTAATAATTGTGTTCAATAAAAAACTAACACAGTTAATACATTTTACATTTTTCCATTCAACAACTAACACAAACTAACATCAAATACCATACTAACAAAAACACAAAATAGAATACCCTTAACAAAAGTTATACAAATCATCAAAATATACAACAACGTAATCTACATCCAAGTTTCTCAAAATATTTAAATACATAACCAAAAAATAATTCGTCAGTCACTTTGATGCAGAAGTCCGGAATTCATCTGTAACAAATAAGAAAAAAATAGATTAATAAATAATCAATCAATTTTGTTAAAAACATACAGGTTTTCTAATTCTTAAGTATTAAAATTTTTAATTTTTTCTTAAACTCTCAACCCGAGTCCCGAAATGAGATCTCGTCTTTTCCTACAAATTTATATATCCAAATAGTTCTTATTCGTCTCTTTTCACGGTTAGCATAGTTGTTTTTCTTTCACACTGAATGTAAAGTATTTGACAGGGTAGATTTGTTGGACATTCTTTTGTTCTTATTGAACTACATTACTTTTTGCAAATTTGCAGGATTAGCTCAAACCTTTTATGCAGAGGATCAAGTTTTTAATGATGTTAAACTGGATGGTGTAGTGACTTTGGTTGATGCTAAACATGCTAGTTTTCATCTGGACGAGATTAAGCCCAAAGGAGTAATCAATGAGGCAGTGGAGCAAATTGCTTATGGTGACCGCATTATAGTAAACAAGGTGCATTGCTGTAATTCTTTCTTCTGTATGGTCAGTATACTCTATTTTTGTTTGGATTTTTTTTCCTACCTATCTATCTACACTATCTTTGGTCTTATTGAAATTCAAAATATTCGGTATTGAGCATATCTAGCATTTGAAGAAAACATAGGTCCAAAACAAGAACGTATCAGCTTAAGCACTACCTTCAATGCAAGTCAACAAGAGAGCAAATCAAGTCATCAATTGGAACAGAAATCTTTCACTTCTCTCATTTTTGTTCATTGGTTTCAGGGTTATCTTCTGATGAAATTTCCAATAATTTGAACAGAGATAGCAGTGAGGTTTTTTTTTTGTTCAGCGGTGAGGTATTTTTCATAATATTAAACAGAGAATACATTATATGTTATCCGAAATTTCTGATAAATTCAACGAACAAATTTCTTACCTTATGAATCCCAAGCAACTTCACTCGAAACACCGAATATTTTATCTCTTCACTCGAACGTTTGAATCCAAAGTAACTTCGATGAATCACCAAGGAGGCAACTTCGATCAGTCACCAAGCAGCTTCACTCAAAACACTGAAACGTCACGCTACCAAAACGCCAAGAGAGAGAGAGAGTGGAAAGAGAAGTCAATCGTGAAGAAGGGGCTACTAGGGCTTACCCAAAACAGCATTGATTTTATTTTTTAAAAGACTCAAAGTGACGTCGTATTGGGTATAAAGGGTTTTTTTTAAAGCCCAAAAATGATGTCATTTTGGTTTTTTTTTTAAAAATTATATTATGTGACAAAAAATAAAACGTCGCAAATAATATTTTAATTTTAATTTTTCTTTAATTTTGATTTATAAATAAAAAATTTATATTCTGCGATGAATATCAAAATGTAGTAAATTAAAAAAAAATTATATTATGCGACGAACCTAAAAAAAAGTCGCAAAAAATATTATCAAAAAAGAATATTCCCGACAAACATATAAAAACGTCGCTAATTAATATTTTTATTTCATTTTTACTTTAATTTTGGTTTAAAAAATAAAATTTATTTTTTGCGACAAAAAATTAAAACGTCGCCAATTAATATTTTGACTTTATTTTGGTGACGATTTAATCCTATCTGCAACAAAATTCATCATAAAAAATTGTCAACTCCCACCGCTTCTCAAAATCGGGAGGGAATCACCATTTCGCGATGCAATTAGAAAAAACGTTGCAAAAAATTAACAAAATAATTATAAATTTGTCACAGATGAACGATGTCATTTTGGTTGTGTTGGTTTTTAAAAAATATAATCTACGACAAAATATAAAACATCGCAACTAATATTTTAATTCTAATTTAAAATTATAAAATTTAAATTCTTCAACGAATATAAAAATGTAACAAAATAATAATTTTATTTAATACAAAAATAAAATTTATATTCTGCGACGACTTTAGAAAAACGTCGCTAAAAAGTAAATATTCCCGACAAACTTATAAAAAACATCATGAATTAATTTTTTATTTTATTTTACTTTAATAACTAAAATTTATATTCTGCGACGAAAAACGTAAATGTCGCGAATTAAATATTTTGACCTTTTTTTAATTTTGATTTTAGATTATTTATTTTTTGCGACAAACTAAAATTATCTGCGACAAAAAAAAAATTGTTGTTAAAAATTATCAATTCCCGCCATTTCTCGCGCCAAAAAAATTGATATTTTTTCTTGTTGAAACATTATTTTTTCTTCACATGATATTTTCATTAAGTTGTATAACTCTCCTCCTACCAATCTACATAATAACTCTGGCACTATTTGCTCTATTATTTTATCTTTTCCCATTTGTGACATGTTTGGTTTGTATTTCGAATATGGTGTGAGTTCATTTTCTTGATGTTCGTCTTGATTGGGACTGGGTATTAATGTATGGTATTAAATTAAAAAGAAAAACGTACACTCTCATGTGATTAAATTCAATGCCAAGTCAAAGGTGCTTTTGTCATTTTTAATCCTAATATCATGTAGCATTGATGTTGTACCACCTATATCATAGGGATCTAGTTTGTACACGAATGTGATATTAGTTGACAGTATAACATCGAACCAAGTCAACATTAGCTTGTGTTATAAGACAAGAGCTATGTAACTTGTTTCAAATATGGTATTTACTTTGGACTAATTTCTTTAAATCCTGCCTTTAATATCCGAATCAAACATGCTCATAATGAAAATTTTGCATGGGATTCACAATCAATAGAGGGTGTTGTTTTTAAAACTAAAACCTATAAGATATTGAATCGAGCATCATTTATTTTAAATATAAAGGTGTTTTGACTTTATTGAATATAAATTAACCATTATAAGTAAAAATCTGTTCCCAATCTAGGTTCCTTGGATCCACGTATTTCTATTGACAATCATAAATATCATTTTGTTGGTTAACATTCATTTAAACATTTGATGATAAAAATGTAGTTTTTTGTTGTGTCTCCTTAGAAGAAAGAAAAACCTTAAAAATAAGTCAGATATATAACTAAATGCAGATTTAATGGAATCTGCTCAGTGTTCATGACATTTTCTTAATTTATTTTTTAAACGTTGCATTCTGATATGATTAAAAATTATAGAGTTATGAAAATAATGATTTAAGCAAAAATTCATTGTAAACTTGTGACATTAGTCTATATGTCATTGAATTTCTTTCATATGTTCATGACGATGATCAATAAATTTAGTTATTTCAGTTGTATGGCAATTAGTAAATACCGTTTATTTACTCACTTCCCCTAGTTTATTTAGACTATATATAAAATCAAACTGAAGTTGAAGACAAGTAGACAACGCTGTAGGCAAGAAAAAAAATCACACAGATTCAAAGCAACACATCAAATTAACTTCTTGAGGTCACCCTCTTATTGAACATGAACGTAGAAGAAAAACCCAAGTGCCTTCAATGTTCACATTAAGCAATCTTCAATGTGCTTTCAATATCCAGAACAAATCGGTATTTAACATCGTTTTTATCGAGACGTTCCATTGCTGTGTTCACGTAGTCTATAGGAATAACCTTCACATCTGCTGTAATATTGTGTTTTGCTGCAAAATCAAGCATCTCTTGCATTTCTTTCAACCCTCCAATGTCAATCCCAACCACTATTTTTCGACCTATCATTCCATACCCTAAGTCAGCTATACTGTCTTGTTCAATTTAGTTAATAAATCCAAGTTTTTTATATCAAAAACTAATGCTACAAAACTTAAAGTTGCACAAGACCATTAATCACAGCTCTTTTCGTAGATACCAATAAGTGAAGTGTACTTACCGAGAATCAAAGAACACATTGGCAGATCTAGAGGCTCCAATGGTCCACCGTTCATAACAAGCTTTCCTTGGATTTTCAATAGATCAATTAAAGGTTGAAGAGGATGAATTGCAGGGACAGTATCAATGATATCATCTAGTGTGTCCATTGCAATCTAGTCATATCAAACATAATAGCACGAGGACTAAATATCATAAAACATCTCGATATGAGATGAAGAAGTAGTCTAGTTGTAAATGCTCACTCACATCCATAGGTGGTTGCGACTTCTCCTCTTTTCCCCTCCCCCAACCCCCTCCAAAAAATAAAAGTAAAAAAAGCAAAGAGTCCTACTAATTAATAATTACCAGCATCTGATCGGGGTCACTACTGACCAAAAATGAGTCAACATCAAGGTTTTTTATAGCTCTCTCTTTCTTTTCAGGGGATGTACTAATCACTGTCACTTTACCACCAAGTGCCTTTACAAATTTCACAACTAAATGGCCATGTCCTCTTAGACCCACCACCCCAATGTGCATACCTGGCATGTCGAGTCCAAAATACCTCAATGAACTGTACATTGTGATTCCTGCACCAAGGAGAGGAGCGCCGAAATCTAGAGGTAAGTTGTCCGGCCAACGAAGCACAAAGTGCTCGTCGGCGACCGTGTGATCAGAGAAACACCCATGGATTATGATTCCATCAACGTAGGGGGGACTGTCTGTGAGCATTTGTTCAGGACAATAATTTTCAATGCTGTTAGCACAGCTCTCACATTTCCAACATGACCCTACCAAGCATCCCACGCCCACTTTGTCTTCAACTTTGAACTTTTGTACGTTCTTACCCACTTCGGTCACTACACCCACAATCTCATGCTTGCATTGATCATTTCAGTTTATATGAGATATACGTCAAAAACAAAATTATTGGTCCCCAACTCGTATTAAGTCACCAAACTATTTGTTACTTCGACAAAGTAATCAACTGGGTCTAGACTAGTTGATGACTGGATTCTCTCGAGAAGAAAATCTAAGGGTCAAGGAGTAAACTTTATCTAAGCCAATGGTTGATTTCTCTCAATGTCCTCCGCTTCGATGTTCAATTGAGCCCCTCTTTGGGGCTACTCTTTCACCCCCTCAATGGATTTTCTCCTTTGTTATAGTTGCGTGGTAATTGATGCCAATATTAATCTATTTACGTGTATGAAGAAAAAAAAATCAGTAAATGTACATATTAAATGAGTGACCGACCAAACAATGCGTTATACATACCCTAGAACAGTGGGATACATTGCAGCGCCCCAATAATTCTTATTCATCATAAGGTCTGAGCGACAGATCCTACAATATAATACCTTTAATCTCACATCTTGATCACCAGTAACTCTGAACAATTAGACCACACACATTATAACCACCACCATCATCGTATCAATAAACATGGTCACTCAACCTAGATATATAACTAAAATATTTTAAACTAGCTCATGAAAAGTATGTCATGTCACAAGGATGAAAGACTTTCATATTGGTAATTTATAATGAACCAAATATTTTCTTCCATTAAGGGAGAAACCCAAACCAAACCTTCTTGAAAACGTGAAGGGAGAGAGAACACCAGATGGGTCTCGACAATCCCCTCCAAAAGCCTCCACCTCTTGTGATTTTGACATGAGTAAAGAGAAAATAAGAATCTTGAATGATTTTCAGCTATGTGGCGACTTGTTTCTTTAGTGTGTGGGGAATTATGGCTTGGGCTTTGTGAGGTTGCATTGCTATCTATATATATATATACGTGTGTGAGTGTGTGAATGAGAGTGAGAAAGAGAGGAAGATATTGCAGATTCCGAAATATAATATATATATGCCATGCACGGTGCATGTACGATGAAATGACCAAGTGAGGTCACAGGATGCACTAGGTTTATGGAATAATTTCAGAGCAGAATCAAGATCTTTGAGCCAACTGTCTAATGGTATGGACAAATTAGATGAATATAGAAACCCCTCGTGGGCCGCGAGGAGACATCAGATAATATCAGCTTTTTTGCCTTGTTTGTTGTCAAGCATTCAGATATGAGGATTATTTTGTAGGTTTTGACATGGCTGGTCCCTTTTACATTGTTATCATGGTCGGTCTGGGTTCGATCCCTTTTTAGCTTCTCTAATCTTAATATTTGAGGCAAGTTAAAATAAGATAGAAAATGAGAATTACAGATAGTATAGGTTAGATAGCGGAAACTGGAAAGTTAGAGATAGTATCAGAAGTTAGATAAATAGATAGAATGTGGAGAATTATAAATGATTACAACTTAATAATTGGTAGCATTGTGCCATCTTCATATACATATATACTAGTTATTTCTCGTGCCTGAAGACACGGAGTAATAAAAAAATTGGTTAACATATTTGTATTCATACTCAAGATTAAATCACAAACATAGAGGAGAGATAAAAAAATTTAAAGATCGATTGTAGTGGGGGTGAGCGGTGGTAGTAGTGGTGGGCGACAGTGGCAGTGATGACAGACGGTAATGATTGTGGGGAAGAAGGCAGCGACCGTGGTGGTGGTAGCAACCGTGGGTGGCAATGGTGATGGTGGTGGTGGGCAACGATGGGTGGTGGCGAATGGCGATGGTGATAAGCGTGGTGGAGCTAGATGACAGTGGGTGGTTACAGTGGTGGGCGATGACAAGTGCTGGTGGTTGGTGATGGGGTAGGTGACAGTGGTTGGTGGTGATGCGTGATGGTGGGTGTTGAGGGTGGGCGACGGTAATAGTGGGATGATAGTGATAATGATAATAAATATAAGAATAAGATGACAATGGTAGTGAGTGATGGCTATAGACGACAATGGTACCAATCGGTGGTGGGTGGCGATGGCGGTGGCAGCGGTGGCGATGGGGCAGTGAGGTGGGGGGTGGGGGTGAGGGTGACGGTGGTGGGTTGGCGATGGTAGTTGTAATTATGATGGACGTGGGGGTAGGGGTAGGGGTAGGGGTGGGGGTGGTGGGGGTGATGGTGGGATAGTAGCGATGGTTGTAAGGTGCGACAACAATGATGATGATGGTAGGGTGCAACAGTAGTGGTGGTGGGGATGGTGATGGCCTGGTGGTGGGGCGGTGGAAATGATGGTGGTGGTAGTGATAGTGATGATGTGGGGTGGTAGTAGTGGTGGGCGGTTGTGTAGTGGTTATGGTGGTGGTGGGGCAATGGAGTGGTGATGGTGGTAGTAAGGTGGTGGTCGTGGGTATGGTAGGGTGGCAATAATGATGGTGGTGGGGGTGGGGGTGGGGGTGTTAGAGGTAGTGGTGGGACGGTTTCAAAAATTATTTTTTTTTTTAAATATTTATGAGAAATAATTTCTAAAAGTACTTTTAAAAAGTCACTTCAAATACATCTTTAGGGGCCTGGTTTTTATATTAAATTTGAGGTGTTAATATTAACCGTTATATTAACTTTAAACTAAAATTTAAAGTGATCTCAACCTCGAATAATAAAAGTCAGTTTATTTATCTTTTGAAATTTGAATTATATATATATGTGAGTGTGTGTGTGTGTGTCAAGCGTGGTGCATGTTCGATGAAATGCTTAGTTGAGCTCTTAGGAGACATTAAGTTTATGCATAATTATTGCCATAATTTGTTGAACTAATCTTTCATAGCAGTTAGATTGATGGTAGATTCTAGTATTTGTTGGGATCCGTTACAAATTCAATTATTATGATGCATTAAGTCAAAAAATTATGTTTAAATAACATTATTTTTTAGGAGACGTAATGAGAGGATATAATTCATTATCAATACAATGGTTACAATTCATTACGTACTGTACTTAAATCATCAAATTAAATACAAGTGGTTCTATTGTAATTTCGATGTATAATCAGCAAGATTATTTCAGCAAACTTTGAAATGTAATTAACAAATTTAGATGCGTATACACAAACCACATAAGACCCTCGCGGAGCACGAGGCCTCACAAAAAGTAGTTTGGTCTCTTTTGGAGCCATATGGTGTTCATGGTGGGTACTACCTGCTCACATTCCCATAGTATATTATCTATATGAATTCGGTATGTAGTCTAGTATTGTGTAAAAAGATCGAGGTTCTATATTAGATTTTAACGCTACTCCACTAGTATAAATAGTCTATATAAAGCAGCTCACTAGTATTTTATTATCATCACATATCACTCTTCAAAATAAGTCTGATAACTCTAGACACGACTTGTGAACTAGACATAACATTTATACAAAGTTAATAGATTAGTGTTGGATTAGATAGAAGAGTAGGGTCTTTGGTCAATATGAACATAGGTCAAGACATTTTATCTCTAGTTTAGTCAATCAAAAAATAAAATATTTAATTTAGGGGGCAGTGGGTCTCTATTTAATTAAAAATTAAAAAAAAATCAGGGCCATTGTAGAAATTTATAAAAAAAAAAAATAGGCAGGCAAATATCGTAAATTTCATGAAATTGTAGTTTGTCCAATTTTTTGTTTTGGGCAGGTAGTTTGTTCTTTAACTATCGATTTTCTCGTAAGACTGTCTCGATTATTTGAATTGTTTCACATTATTCGCAAGAAAATGTACGATATGCTTTGGACGAAAAATGCCTAAATACGTAGTAAAATACACGTTTTTTAACATACAAAAATCTGGCAATGTGAAACCAATAATTATAGCTACAATGTTCCCGTCGTTATTTGCTAATATTGAATTTTTTGTGTGTGAAACATTATTTTTTCTTCACATGATATTTTCATTGAGTTGTATAACTCTCCTATTTGCTCTATTATTCTACCTTTTCTCATTTGTAACATGTTTGCTTCATATTTAGAATAAGGTGCCAGTTCATTATCTTGATGTCGGTCTTGGTTGGGGACTGGGTATTAATGTATGTTATTAAATTAATAAGAAAAACATACACCTTCATATGATCAAATTCAATACCAAGTTAAAGGTGCTTTTGTCATTTTTAATCCTAACATCAAGTAACATTGATGTTGTACCGCCTATACTATAGGGATCTAGTTTGTACATGCATGTGATATCAGTTGATAGTATAACATCGAGCCAAGTCGGTATTAACTCGTGTTATAAAACAAGGGTCACATAACTTATTTCAAATACTGCATTTTTTAGGACAGAGTTAGAATTTTATCTTTAAGGGGTCGAACCTTAAGCACAAAAATTCACACATCCTAAATTCTAAATTTCCAATTTGATAATATAATACATTTAATACAAACAAAGCTACCGACACATACTACCATAAGATAAACAAAAGAAATAGTTTCTAATACATATTAATCATATTGTCTAATGCTCAGCTAAAATTGAGTAGTTCAAAAAAAAAAAATTGTATGCTCACTGAATTTGTTGTTTAATATTTGCAACTGAGCATCTATTGTAGCATTAAAAATATCAGTTCGATAATGATGTTGAATTGTAATCCCATTTGGTTGATTTTGAGCTCGGCCTCGTCCTGCAACATAACAAGTATCCATATCTGAAACATTTATGTTTTATTCACAACATAGATTGAAGAATGTGTTTGAGTTATGGGCAACGAGCTTTATTTCATTTAGCCTTGCGAAACTTATTTGAGATTATTCTCAATCTAGTTGAAAATTTGATTATTTGATTTATAAGAGAAAACTTTTGGATTACAAAAGCTTGGTATTACTCTTGAATAATCATCTATTTCAAAAGTTTAAGTTATTATAGAAGAGTGTAACAAAAATATTTATTTAATACTTCTCTTCACGTGTAACCCCTCATTGGGTTGTCACCCCCCCCCCCCCTCTTTGGTCACGTAGTTTGTCCCTTTAATTATCGAGTTTTTCACATTACCCCCTGCATTATTTGAATTAGTTTCACTAGTATTTGGTAGGGGTGCAACTTGGGTTGGGCAACCCGAAAAAATTAAAGCTTGGTTAAGAGTTTTTAATACTTGGATTGAGTTTGGGTTAAAAAAACTCCAACCCGAATTCAACCCGAACCTGACAAATTAAAAAAAAAAGGTTATATATATATATATATATATATATATATATATATATATAATAGTAGTACTGACTTTTCATTTTGTTCTCTCGTTCTCTTTATCTCTCTCGTTAAAAACTTGGTTAAAGTTATTGGTTGTTAATTTAGGTGAATATTATGTAATATATGTTTAGGTTTAGAACAACAAATTTATTTTAGGCTCTATCCGAATTGAACCCGTGAAGTAACCCGAAATTATCAACCTGAATTCAACCCGAACCCGCCCGAATTAAACTCGGGTAGTGCTCGGGTTGAGTTCTCCAACCCGACGTAAGGTTAGAGTTAAGGTTAGGGTTGAAGATTATATTCCTGAGGTTGGGCGAGGGTTGATTATCTAACCCGCCCGAGTTGCACCCCTAGTATTTGGCAGTATGACACAAAATCAAGTCAATATTTCTGTTTTAAAAATCTCAGGGTTTTTAGTTTTCCTTTAAATTGTTCTATGTATCATCTACATTTTTAGAGTTATTTTCGATAGATTCAGAGTGTTATTGTTCTATACAATTAGAAACGGTAATATATTCGTGCCCTTTCGTTACCACTACGTCAAGCCTTTAAGAGCTCTTGTTATTGAAAATCCGAGGTATCATTCTGTTGCTTAATATTCATCTAAACATTTGATAATAAGATTGGAATTTCCGTTGTGCCTTAAAAAAAGATTCGGGCATATAACTAAATGTTGGTTTAATGAAATTTGCTTGGTATTCATGACATTTTCTTTCTTATTTTTTAAACTCTTCATGTTGATGTGATTTAAAATTAAAGAGTTATGAAAATAATGATACAGACAAATAATTGTGTGCTATGTAGGAGCAAGCTGAAGCACACCATCACATGTTCTTCAATTTCCAGCATTCAAAGAGTGTACTGACCCCTCTGATGGATCTGGGAGGAGCACCAACCACTTTGTTGCCCTGGAATGATCTCATCCATTGGACCAGCTAACACTAGACAGGGAAATCCATGAGAGTTATCCTCCTCAAACTTAGCCTCTCTTCAGTTGTCTATCACATACGGAGGGAAAGGAACAATCGTATCTTCAATCGCCAGTCTACTGACTATTGGAGTTTGCTCAGTAGAATTCAGATGTCCATTAGGGATAGGCTAGCTCCAATGAAGTTTAAATCCTCTAAAACGAACATCCAGCTTGTGCCAAATTGGAACCTCCCCTCGTCTTGCCTTGAGTAATCCTGTGTGCTTGGGGCGTGCTATGTGTGCTTGGAACTTCTAGCTTGTGCGAACAAAACTCCCAGCTGCTCTGTTTTGGGGTGCTGTTGTTGTATTGCATTTGCTCCTAGCACTTGTGTATTGTATTTTGGGGGAAGTGCTGGCTCAAGGCCTACACTTCCTTCAAAATTCAGCTCACTTTGTGTCTTGTTTTTGTGTTGTTCTGCAGCCTTTGTCTCCCTGTGGGTTGTATATTTGCCGCAGTGTAATGAAACATATTTTTACTTTCCGAAAAAAAGATATACACAAGTTTTCAATGTAAACTTGTGATATTAGTCGGTATGTTATTGGATATCTATCTGTTTGTGACAATGATCAATAAATTTGATTATTTCAGTTATATGGCAATTGACAAATACTACAGAGTTTTGACAAAAATTATTGTAAATTGCACTTGTAATTTCCGCAATTTCACTTCCCCCAGCTGATTTAGACCATATATCAAATCAACATGAAGTTGACAACAAGTAGACAACACTCTTGGCAAGAAAAAAAGTACACAAATTCAAATCTTCGCATCAAACTTCCTGTAGTCACCCTCTTATTGAAATCCATACTAAACAACTCGTACATGATCGAAGAAGAAAAACCATGAGTACCATCAATGTTCACTTTAAGTAGTCTTCAATGTGTTTGCCACATCTAGAACAAATCGGTATCTAACATCGCCTTTCTCAAGACACTCCATGGCTGTGTTCACATTGTCTATAGGAATAACCCCCACATCTGCTATAATATTGTGTTTTGCTGCAAAATCAAGAATCTCTTGCGTCTCTTTCAATCCTCCCAAGTCGGTCCCAGCCACTATTTTTCGACCTATCATGCCATACCCCAAATCAGCTATACTATCTTTTTCAATTTTGTAGATGAAACCAAGTGTTATATCAAAAACTAATGCTAGATAACTTAAAGTTGTGCAAGACCATGCATCCCTGCTCTTTTTGTACATGCCAGTAAGTGAAATGTACTTACCAACAATCAAAAGAGACACCGGTAGATCTAGCAGCTCCACTGGTCCACCACCCATCACAAGCTTTCCATGGGTTTTTAATAGGTCAATTAAAGGTTGAAGAGGATGAACTGCAGGGATGGTATAAATGATACCATCTAGTGTGCCCATTGCAATCTAGTCATATCAAACAAAACACGAGGAATCAATACCACAAAACATCCCGATATGAGA
Organism: Ilex paraguariensis; assembly: GCA_963454935.2. Lineage (NCBI taxonomy): Eukaryota > Viridiplantae > Streptophyta > Magnoliopsida > Aquifoliales > Aquifoliaceae > Ilex > Ilex paraguariensis. The sequence continues at coordinate 18,268 of CAUOFW020002780.1, forward strand.
TGAGAGACTCATCCAGGGGTAAAGACTCGCTTCTATCCACTAGTGACAACGACTTCTTCTCCTTTCCCCTTCACCCTCCTCAAAAAAAAAAAGTAAAAACAAAAAGTGTTCTACTAATTTATAATTACCTGCATTTGATCAAGGTCACTACTGACCAAAAATGAATCAACACCAAGACTTTTAATAACTACCTCCTTTTCAGGGGAGGTACTAATCACTGTCACTTTACCTCCAAGAGCCTTTATAATTTTCACAGTTAAATGGCCATGTCCTCCAAGACCCACCACCCCAATGTGCATACCAGGCTTGTCGAGTCCAAAATATTTCAATGGACTGTACATTGTGATTCCGGCACCCAGGAGAGGAACGCCGGAATCTAGAGGCAAGTTGTCAGGCCAACGAAGCACAAAATGCTCGTCAGTGACTATATGATCGGAGAATCCCCCATGGATTATCATTCCATCAATGTAAGGGGGAGTGCCTATGGGCATTTGATCGGGGCAATGATTTTCAAGGTTGTTAGCACAACTCTTGCATTTCCAACAAGATCCCACAAAGCATCCCACACCCCCTTTGTCTCCAACTTTGAATTTTTGTACCTTCTTGCCCACTTCGGTCACTACACCAACAATCTCACGCCTGCATTGATCATTTCAGTTTAGATACGGGAGGTATACATCAAAAACAAAATTATTGGTCTCCAACTAGAATTAAACCACCAAAACTGTTTTTTAACTTCGACAAAGTAATCAACTGGGGCTAGCCTAGTTGGTCGCTTGATTCTCTCAAGAAGAAATTCCAAGGGTCAATGAGTAAACTTTGTCAGTCAAGGATTGATTTCTCTCAATGTCCCCCTCTTCGATGTTCGATTGAGCCCCTTTTTGGGGATTCTATTCTACCCCTCCGTGGATTTTCTCCACTGCTATAAGTACATGGTTCTAAAATTGCAATGGATGTCAATAGTAATCTATCTATGTATATGAAGGGAAAAAAAAATTAGTAAATGTACATATTTGAAGAGACCGACCAAACAATACATCATACAAACCCTTGGACGGTGGGATACATTGCAACGCCCCAATAGTCTTTGTTCATCATAAGGTCGCTACGACAGATCCCACAATACAACACCTTCAATCTCACATCCTGATCACCAGTGGCCCTGCACAATCATACCACACACATTACCACCACCATCATCGTATCAATAAACATGGTCACTCAAGCTAGCAATATAACTAAAATATTTTAAACTGACTCATAAAAAATATGTCATGTCACAAGGATGAAAGTCTTTCGTCTTGTTAATTTATAATGAATCAGATATTTTCTTCCATTAAGGAAGAAACCCAAACCAAAACCTTCTTGAAAACTTGAATGGAGAGAGAACACCAGATGGGTCTCTGCAAGCCCATCCAAAGGCCTCCACCTCTTGTGATTTCGACATTAGTAAGGAGAAAATAAGAATCTTGAGTGATTTTCAGCTATGTGGCGACTTGTTTCTTTAGTGTGTTGGGAATTGTGGCTTGGGCTTTGTGAGGTTGCATTCCTCTACATATGTGTGTGTGTGTGAGTGGGAGAGAGAAAGATAGGAAGAAAATGGTTTACACTAATGTTACGCTTACCAAATTTTAATGATTAAATTTGGAACCCAAATGATATGGCAGCTGACTTAGGCGTCATTATTTGAGCCCCAATTAAAATTGATCTTAAAATTTGGACTCTAAATTTGATTTTAATATATGACATGCGTGGTGCATATTTGAACGAAATGACCAAGTGAGGTCACAGGAGGCATTAGGTTTATGCAATAATTTTAGAGAAGAATCAATATTTTTTATGAAGGTTTCATCTTTGAGCCAACTGTCTATCACTACTTGGACATAAATTATTGACATAATTTATTGAACTAATCATTCATAACTGTTAGATTGACAGTGAATTCTAATATTCGTTGGGACCCGTTGCAAATCTAATTCTTGTGATTCATTAGGTTAACAAAAATATGTTTAAATAATATAATTTTTTAGGAAACGTAATTTAATGATATAATTAAATACTATAATTAAATCATCAAATTAAATACAAGTGGTTCTATTTTAAATTCAACGCATAATCATGAAGATTATTGCAGCAAACTTTGAAATGTAATTAACAAATTTAGATGCGTATATACAAACCACATAACACTCTCTCGGGGCACGAGGCCTCATAAAAAGTAAGGTCTCTTTGGTTGAGTAATATATTATAAGTGTAACCACAAATTTCATGATGTAAATTAACACAAAATAAAGTCAAGTTACGATAATTAATTTGATTGACTTTAAGTAAAAAATACATAACTGACTCTCTTCGGCGTGCTTCTCACATGTTCTGTCTTCTAATTCTCAATGAATTTGATAACGAGGGCCGGATCGGCATATTTCTCGATCTTTGATTTGGTGTTAACTTTAGTAGATTTGGTAAAGCCAAGGGTTTGACCAGCGTATTCCTCAATTTTCGATTTGGTGATGCTTTGGTAGATTTGTTGAAGACAAGAGTCGGATTGATGTGGTTCTCGTTTTTTGATTTTTGACTTGACTTTGTCGAATCTTCTCACCGTTCTTTGTGTTGAATGACTTAAGGATGATTTGAATTTCTTGACGATGGACCTTGACGATGTTTCTTCTCCTTAAAGATAGATTTACAAGACCTCAGCTAGTTCGTTGTGTTGAATGACTTAAGAATGATATGGATCTCTTGAAGAAGGACCTTGACGGTGTGTCTTCTCCTTAGAGATAGATTTGCAAGGCATCAGCTGGGGGTAAACTCTGATAGAGCTTCGCTATTGATCTTCCCTTCTTCTCCTGAGGTGGACTTGGACAGTGCTTTCTTGATCTTCCCTTCTCCTTAGCTTCTCTTGCCCCTCCTTCTTGGCCTTCCCCTAGACCTCTATTTATAGTACTAGGAATAGTTATCCATATAAGAGTATTTTAACCTAATTACCCTTATATGGGTTTTAGGTAATGGGCTACCCATAATTTTATGGGATTTTGTTTATAGAATTTAAGTCCAACCCACTTTAACTTTTAAAAGTTTATTTAATTTGGGCCTATGAAATTTGAGTACATTTTAATTTAATAAGTTTGATTAATTGCATCTGAGCTTGTATTATTTAGGCTATGAAATTTATGTTAATTTTAATTTAATTTGACAAGCCTTGTTAATTAAATTTGGGCTTGTATTATTTAGGTTATGGAATTTAGGTCCAACCCAATTTTATTTATCTAATTGATTTGAGCTCAATTATAGACATTAATTTGTTAATTAAATTTTTAATGTCTACAAATGCCCTCTCGAGACTTATTTACATATTTAATATTTTATAAATATATAAATGGATCTCGATTTGTATTTTAATTTTAAAATGAATTTGATTTAATTTAATTTATACATATATTTTAATTGGAATTATAATCCATATTGAACCCTAAACAAGATATAGAATTCAACTTAGTTATTGTTTTCTAGTCCTCTACTGATATAGAGTCCAAAACCATATAGGTTTCATAATTCCATTTTTATTTGAACTTATGAGTCCTAAAATATAGACTTTTAATCCATTTATGATTAGGAAAACAAATACTTATTTTAACTTAAGTACATAGAACTAGAATGTCTATATATATATATATATATATATATATATATATATATATATATATATATATATATATGAGATTGTGAGTGTTTTGAGTTGTTACCATAGTTTTAAAACCCGACCCGGACATCAACCCGGAGAAAAGACCGGGTCAATGAGTTACTAGTTCAACCACTGGGTCACTGGTCGAACCGGTGATATAATAAAAAAATAAAAAATAATTATTAATGATGATAAATAGACTAAAAAATTACAATACTTATAAAAATAACATGTTTAATATATATTAAATCAAACAAAGTTATCAAACCTGAATCACTTAATTGCATTCAATTAACAAACCAATGTATTCAATTAACAGCCCAGTCTCCACCCTCAAACTTGAATCACTTAATTGCATTCACCTAATTTTTGAGTTAACAAACACTCAAAAATTATCAAACCAATACATTCAATTCCAATACAATTTGCCTAATCTGCTATTAATCAAATCAAATATTCACTTAATTGCATTGTTCTTGAAATCAACTTCATAAGAATTCATACAAATCAAGTCTCAAGAGAAAGGCATAGCAACACGAAGCAAAAGCAAAAGCAAAAGCAAAAACCATCAAGATCATTGCAAAACCATCAACGTGAAACAAAAGCAAAAACCAGCACCAGCAACAACAACCATGGAGGACAACATAAGCAGAAAGCAAAAACCAGCTCCCAGAGCAAATATATATATATATATATATATATATATAAAGAGAGAGAGAGAGAGAGAGAGAGAAAGGTACCTATTGTTGTGTCTTAGAGAATGAAATTCGTAGAGTTCGAGTGAGCAAGCCAACCACATTGCAAAGAGAGAGAGAGGATTGAATCGGAGTAACAGACTGAGAGTAATCAAACCTTAAAATCCAACGATGAGGCAAAGAGGAGGACGAAAGGTAGAGAGGAAGACGAGAGGCTGAAAGGAAGAAGAAGAGGAAGACGAGAGGCAGAGGCTCACAACGACAAAGATCAGATTAGGGCAAATGAATTGCTGCTCCTGGATCGCTGCTGCTGGAGGGTGGAGGCTGTTGTGGTGCTGTTGGAGGATGGAGGCCAGGCTATGGAGTGTGGACACTGAACGAATGATTTAGGATTTATGGCAAAACAGAAGGGGAAAAGAAAAAGACACAAAAATGTAAAAAAAAGACATATTTATACTAAAGGAACAAAACCGGCTGGTTTTGTAAACCTGTCCGGTTTTCACGGGTTACCGATTTTTTGACCGGTTCACCGGTTTTATTCCGGATTCTTTGCTCAAACGATCCAATTACAAAACCGACCCGGTTAGGGGACCGGTTCACCGAGTCATCAGGTCAACCCACCCCACCGGGCCGGGCCGAATTTTAAAACACTAGTTGTTACAATTAGGCAGAAGGTTTTGGTTCATGTCCTCCCCTGAACAACAAAGGTACGTTTGTTTTTGTTTTTGTTACTTGATACTTTGGTATTTTGTCAAAGGTTTGAGGGACTGATACTTTATTCAATTTCTTCCTTTGTCTTAGTTTTGTTATTTAATTGCTTTTGTTCGATTTTGTTTTTTCCTCTAGCTTTTATTTTATTTTATTTTTTACTTTTTTTGTTTCATTCCTTGTTTAGCTCTTGGTAATCAATTTGTTATTTTCATGGCAGCCATCATGACCTAATTCTATTTTGTTTCATTGTTATTATTATTATTATTATTATTATTATTATTTTGCACTGTGTCATTCCTCTTGTGATCTTTCCATTCTTTTGCTTTTATTGGTTAGTATTTTTATTATTTTTTGTTATCTTTTAGTTTGTTTCTTTGTTTATTATTATTATTTGCCCTTCCCTTTCTGTTTGAAGACTTTAATCGAATGACTTTATCTTAAAACCTTTAATCTGAGCAATTTTTTTTTTGCCCTTCCCTTTATTTTCAACTTTTGTTGTCATAAGTACATAAGATTGTTTTTTGTTGGTCTCATGATATTTATGTCTTCTTTTGATTTTTTATTTAATTTTATTTTTGTGTTTATTATTTTATTTGTTTATTTATTTTTTGGGTCAACTTATAGTTTGACAGTCTTACTTTGACTACAAGCATCTGTCTTTTTGTTTGTTTCATGCTTTGGCATTCTTTGGGCAATAAATGTGTTTCTTTATCTTATGAATAATGACAATGACTTCTTGGATCTTAGCTTCATATGATTTGATCCACTCGAAAAAAAAAAGGTGATTGACCATACTTTTTCTCCTTTTTTTATTTTTTTAGCTCAATTTGTCATCTCTTCTTTAATTGTAAATAACTTTTATTTCATTCAATCAATCTTATTTTTATCTTATTTTTGGTCACAACATGTTTCTTAATTATTATTTTTTTATCAAGATAGGTTCTTGACCATAATTTGTTTTTGTTTAATTTATTTCAGATTTTAATCAAGATAATTTTATCTTAAAAATTTGAATTAGGTTGTCTTTGTCCTAAAGACTTATTTTAGTTAACCCTTCCTATGTAGTTTTGTCCTAAGAATTTTGTCCTAGGTGACTCAATTTCAAGTGATTTTTTTTTAATAGCTTGATATTAGATTGATTTTGTCTTGATAACTAAGAGATTTTTTTGAAAGTTTTATTTTAGGTGGTTTTGTTTTTCAAGAATTTGGTCCAGGTATTTTTTTTCTTTCCTTTTCTATTGTTATACAATTTTCAAGTTTTTAAATTTGTTTCATGACATTATTATCAAGACTACCCCCCCCCCTTTTTTTTAAAGAATCTTATCTCAAAAAATTTTGTTACAAGATCTTGACATGGAGTTGACTTTGCGCTAAGAATTTTATTTTAGGTGATTTCCCTAAAAATTTGATCCCAGGTAATTTTGTATTAAAAATTTTGTTTTATTTTTATTACTATTATTATTATTTTTTTTTGCGTTACTATTTTTTAGTGTTTATTTATTGTTCAACTTCTATATTTTCTTATATTTAAATTATTTCCTATCATTTATTTCTTCACTTTTTAGATGACTTCCTTTTCAAAATTTAGATCAATGAATACTTTAAAGATTTCAAAGATCAAGCGTACCTTGAAAATGGTGGATTGTAGATTCCAAAGACCAAGCGTACCTTGAGAATAGTGCATTGTAGATTCCAAAGATCCTAGTTCTTGTAGCAGTTTTGAAAGCAGCCTCAAGAATTGAAGGTCATATTTTTGCAGTCAATGAAAATCTCCTCATGATGGTGTGGAATGATGAATCAAAGAACCCAACAGTTCTCGAGCTTATTATCAGTCCATATAGTAGCTTGAAAGTATCACATGATCAATCTTTGCGACAGTTTGAAAGTAGTTTACATCACCGATATTTTTTTCTTTTGGCATAAGTGGATCTCGTGACATGGTAAATTGAAGAATCAAAGTACCTAGTAGTTTTCAAGCCCGTGATCAATCTTTGCGACAGATAGCAAGTAGCCTATACCTCCAGATTCCTTTCTTGCAGTAAGTGGACCTCGTGACGTAGCGGATTGAAGAATCAAAGGATCCAACAGTTTTTGAGCCCATGATCAATCCTTGAGGCAGATTGAAAGTAGTCTATACCACTAGATTCCTTATAGTAAGTAAACCTGGTGACGTTGCAGATTGAAGAATCAAAGGACCCAATAATTTTTGAACCTATGATCAACTCTTGCAGCAGTTTGAAAGTAGCCTACATCACCAAATTCCTTTTTTCAGTAAGCGAACCTCGTGACTTGGCGGGTTGAAAAATCAAAGGACCCAGCAGTTTTCGAGCCCATGATCAATCCTTTAGGCAGATTGAAAATAGCCTACACCACTAGATTCCTTTCTTACAGTAAATAGACATCTTGAAGTGATGCATTGAAGAAACAAAAGACCCAACAATTTTCAAGTCATGATCAATCCTTGCGGCAATTTGAAAGTAGTATATATCACCAGATTCCTTTCTTGCAGTAAGTGGATGTCATTACGTGGTACATTAAAGAATCAGAGGACCCATCAATTTTCAAACCATGATCAATCCTTACAACAGTTTGAAAGTAGCCTACATCACCAAATTCCTTTTTTCAGTAAGTGGATCTCGTGACGTGGCGGATTGAAAAATCAAAGGACCCACCAGTTTTCGAGCCCAAGATCAATCCTTCAGGCAGATTGAAAATAGCCTACACCACTAGATTCCTTTCTTACAGTAAGTAGACCTCTTGAAGTGGTGCATTGAAGAATCAAAAGACCCAACAGTTTTCAAGTCATGATCAATCCTTACGGCACTTTAAAAGTAGCCTATATCACCAAATTTCTTTCTTGTAGTAAGTGGATCTCGTAACGTGGTGCATTAAAGAATCAGAGGACCCAGCAATTTTCAAACCATGATCAATCCTTGTAGGAGTTTCAAAGTACCGAAAAATTTTATATCTCTATAGCCAGTTGATATCCCTTCTTTGATGGGATGGACTGTAGAATTAAAAAAACAACAATTCTTAAGCTTGTGACCAGTCTTTGCAGCAGCTTGAAAGCAATTAATAGCATATGACAGTAGTAGACTATTAGATCAACAGTCCAATAGTCCAAAAGATCAACTTCAGTGTGGTGAGGTGAGGTGAGGTTGAGTTGCTACTTTGGTATGAATTGGTGGCTTCTGTGTCAACTTTGGGTGGTTTCTATGTCAACTTTGAGTGATTTCTGTGTCAAGAGTTGGTGATTTCTATGTTAACTTAGGTGACTTCTGTGTCAAGGGTTGTTGACTTTTATGTCAACTTTAGATGACTTTTATGTCAAGAGTTGATGACTTCTGTGTCAAGGTTTGTTGACTTTTGTGTCAATTTTTGGTGACTTTTGTGTCAAGAGTTGGTGACTTCTATGTCAAGGATTGTTGATTTTTTTGTCAACTTTGGATGACTTTTGTGTCAAGAGTTGTTGACTTTGATGTCAACTTTAAGTACTTCTGTAGCAGTCTTAAGTGACTTCTATATCAACCTTATAGTGACTTCTTTGGCAACCTTATGTGACTTCTGTGTCAGCTTAAAGATGACTTTTATATCAACCTCAAGTGACTTTTGTAGCAGGTTTAAGTGACTTCTACGGTAACCTTAAGTGACTTCTATAGTAGTCTCAAGTGACTTCTGTGATAGTCTCAAGTGACTTATGTGTCAGCCTTAAAGTGACTTTTGTGTCAACCTGAAGTGACTTCTGCAACAACCTCAAGTGACTTATGTGTCAGCTTAAAAGTGACTTTTGTATCAGTCTCAAGTGACTTCTGTATCAGCCTTAAAGTGACTTTTGTGTCAGCCTTAAAGTGACTTCTGTGTCAAGCTGAAGTAACTTTTACAATAGGCTCAAGTGACTTCTGTAACAGGCTCAAGTGACTTATGTGGCAGCCTTAAGTGACTTATATGGCAACCTTAAGGGACTTTTATGGTAGCTTTAAGTGACTTCTGTAACAACCTTAGGTGAGTTCTGTGGCAGCCTTAAGTGACTTCTGCAACAGCTTTAGGTGACTTCTGTAACAATTTTATGTGACTTTTGTGGCAGCCTTAAGTGATTTTCGTGTCAGCTTAAAAGTGACTTTTGTATCAGCCTCAAGTGACTTTTGTAGCAGGCTTAAGTGACTTCTGTGACAACCTTAAGTGACTTCTGTGGCAGCCTCAAAGTGATTTCTATGTCAACCTTAGGTGAGTTCTCCCAATATGTGGATTACAGAATCAGATAAACAGAAATTTTGAGCCCTTTAATAGTCTCATGTGATCAATCCCTATAGCAATTTGAGAGCATTTTACAATCCCTCGATGATGAAAATTAAAGAATTAATATGGTAGTCCGTTGTTGCTCTATTGATAGAGTGATGTAATCCTTCACCTAACTGTCCTCAAATGCAAGATCTTTGTCAACTAGTAAGTCAGGGAATTTGATGTTTGATAAAGCTTCACCGACAATTCAAAGTTCTTCTCCTTTTTTCTTTTGGTTGAACTCGTCACAATTTTGGTTCATGAGACCAAAGAGCAAAAATAGATTTTTTTTTTTTTTTTGGTTATGTCGTACATAATTTTAACTCATGTGGGTCAAAAGCAAAAGTATTTTTTTTTATTTTGTCGTACATAGTTTTAGCTCATGCGGGTCAGGAGTAACTTGTAGTTTAGGCTTGTGCGTCAAGAAACACATGGACCTTTATTTTTGGTCAAGTTGTACGCAGTTTTAGCTCATGTGAGCCAGGAGCAATATGCAGTTTAGGCTCATGCGTCAAGTAGAAAAAAAAATAATTTCTTAAGCCGTACATAGTTTTAACTTATGCGGGTCAGGAGCAACATATAATTTAGACTCGTGTGTAAAGGAGCGCGTGGATCTTATTTTTGATCAAGTCGTATATAGTTTTAACTCATGCGATCTAGGAGGAACAAGTTTTTTTTTTTTTGTTATTTTTTTTATAGGTTGACTCGTGCACAATTTTACCTCATGCGGGCCAGGAGTAACATGCATTTTAGGCTCGTGCATAAAGGAGCGCTGCTTTCTTTCAAGTGTAGAAACGCTTTAAAAACTTTCTATTGATCGGGTCGATTTTCTTCAAGCCATCTTTGTTAGCTATCTTATATGTGGAAGTTTGCCCCTTTTCTTGAAGTGTAGATGGAGTTTGTTTGAATTCATTTGTTGAAGATGATTCTTATGATTATGATTCTTCTATTATTTGATTGATGCTGACATAATTTACAAAAATGCTTTCTTCCTTGATGTCTGCATTATGCTTCTTTTTCATCTTTTCATTATTTCTCAAGGGTTGTTGCTGATTGGTAAAGAAAATTTGGATATTATCATCAACATCCTCCATTGTTTCTACCAACTTTGAAGCATGATGTCTACGTCACCTCCTTTGTTTCTGGACTTTCTTGAGAGAACTTGTTTCACTTTGGTAATCTAGTTCTTTGAGCTGTGTAGAAGCCTTTTGTGGAGCATTTGAAGAGGAAGCTTCCTTATTCAGTCGATCAGACATTGTTTCTTGACCATCTTGTTTACCAAGTAGATCAAATGCAGAAGCACGAGGTTGTGTGGCATTTTTATCTTTACACTCACAGATTTGAATCATGATGGGGTTTGATGAGGCATTTTTTAGCTTGATTGGAATTGGAGAATGAGAATATCCTAAATCAAGTTTGTGTTGTGTAGAAAAATCTTCGTTTATCATTCCTTGCATGACTATTGATTCATTAACTAGCTTCGTTGGCAGAACTGAATCAAGTTTTTCAAGGTTACATGGTTCACCTTTATCATATCCTGCATTTTCGAAGGGTTTTTTAACGTGAGGATCAAATCAACTATATTTACGATCTCTTATTTTCTCCATCACTGAGGCTTTTACAAAACTCCTTAGAGGTGAGTCAGAGATTGTCAGTTTAAATAACAGAGTTACAGGTAAGGTTATGTCTTCCCTTAAAAGTTGGATATCTTCTGTCGAACATTGTTCTTGTCTTTCTCTTGACAGATTGGTCTTTGACATAAGGATAGGAAGGACTTCTGAGATGAGTTCTATCTCAGAGTAAAGCTTAGCATCTACAAAGTCAGATTCTTCCATTGAAAAAGACTTGATCTCTGCAATGACTCGCCTCACTTTTTCATCTTGGAAATATATGAAGCATTAGTGCAATGTCGATGGCACAACTCTTACCTCATGGAGCCAAGGTCGTCCCAACAGTAGCTTGTTAGATGTTTTAGAGTCAATGACATGGAAGAGGGCATAAGACACCAATTCTTCGATTTTGATCTTGAAATGAATCATACCCAAGACACGTTGCCCCCGTAGATTGAAGCCTTGAATTGTCAGCTTACTCTTTGACAACTCATCTATGGGAATTCCAAGTTGCTTCATAGTGCGAATTGACATGATATTGACGGCCGATCCACATTCAATCAATATACGAGACACTTTATAATCTTGAATATATCTGCTGATGTAAAGAGGTCTATTGTGTGGACAACACCCTAGCTATAAATCTTCATCATTGAAGGAGATTGTTGTCATGCAATCAACAAAACTAACCTCATCGGCACTAGTTAGAATCTTTCCTTTGAATCTTTTTAGGTTGACCAAAACTTGTATCAGTGCCTGACGGGTTTCTTCGGATAATTCAAGTGCCTTGGACAGACTCAAATTTGATGGCATTTCTTTCAACTTTGCAATCATCTTCTAATACTTCTTTTTGTGCACTTTTGGTACTCAAAAATTTATTTGATGGAGTACTTGTCATGTATTTGACTTTGTGAGCACTAATCGTATAGCATGTGACTAGTTCCCTTCCAAAGAATTGGTTGGGAAAGTACTCCAACAAAGTAATAGGTGTGCAAGGAAATAATTTATATTTTTCATCTTCAATGGTTGTTGGCTGAGAATAAACTCTTATTTTCGTCCCGCATCTGCGATTTCAGCGAGAATGAGATCTCTTCTTTCTTTTGAGGTGTACTGGATTATTAGATAAATGAGACAAATATTATATCTTATGGCATTTTTGAGGTTTCACCGTAGTCCATTCCCCCAGATCTTTTTCAATAACCGCAGAATCTGCCAAAGAAGACCACCCACTTGGTTTAAGTTCCGAGATTGATGCCCCCAACATGAGCTTTGTGTACTCCGATAGATTAGATGACTTCATATTAGCACTTAAAGTTTGATATTTATCTTTTTTGCTGATGAAAGTTGAGCAACCATCTCTAATTTCATTTTTCGATTCAGACGATGATGCACAAACATCTAGATCATCTGTCATTAGCTCATAAAACGTTGGAATGTTGGGGTTTTCGTGCCTTGGCATTCCTGGGTATGCATAAACTATTGTCACCTCGTCATCAACGATGAATTGCACCTGCACAACTCCATCAAGAAGGGAAACAGTGAGTTCCCTCCCTTCAATTGATGATGTTTCTTCTGTGGAGGTGGAATAATTCAATAATTCTGATGGTTCTTTAAGATGTGCATGAGGCGACAATTGTACTCCTTTATTTGAGATTGGTATAGGATCAAAAGACTCAAAAATGACCATTGTCACATTTCCAGTTGTTGTATCTTCACTGGAATCGAGATTGATTTTCTTCTCATTTAGCAGACGAAGAATCTCTTCCTTCAAGATAAAGCATTTATCAAGGGGGATGGCTAACAATCCGATGATATTTGCAATATTTTGGATTATTAACCATTCCTACTTCTTCTGGTCGTTTAGCCATTGGAAGCTCGATAAGCTTTAATTCGAGCAACTGATCAAAAATATCAAAAATTTTCGCATCAGAGAAGGGATAGTTCTTCCCTTCAAGTTCTTTCAAATACGGTCTTGTCTTTTGTTGGACCTGATATTGAGTGAACTTAGCATTGAAGTCTATATTTGACCTTTTATTAGAAATCTTCATTGGTGTAGTGATAATTGACATAGCTTCATCTACTTTGAAAGGTTTTACATTTTTATTTTCATGAGGATCACTTATCAAGAGATTTCCATGTCTGGCGATTTGCATCTCTAAGCCATGGGCTCGTGTTGTAAGTTCTTCGAAAGTGTGAGGCATATTTCTTAGAGGCTGTAAAGTAATCCCCAATGCATCATTTGAACACACATATCAATCGAAGAACATTCACTAATGCGCTTTTTGCAGTTGAGAACAAGATTCCTCCAATACTCGATATAATCAACGACAGATTCATTTCTTTTTTGTTTTGTCCCTGCAAGTTCAGGAAAACTTACCATATGTCGGGTGCTGTAGAAACAAGTGAGAAAATCTGGTTCAAGTTGGTCTTAACTATCAACAGTCCCCACTCTAAGATCTGTGTACCAGTCGAACGTGGCACCTCTAAGGAGACGAACAAATTGTTTTACCATTAAATCACCGTAGGTGCCAGCATTATTACAAGTTTCGATGAAATGGGCAACATGTTGCTTTGGGTTGTCTTTTACATCAAACTGTTGAAACTTCAAGGGTTGGTAGCCTGTATGCATTTTCATCTCATCAATTCGTCGACTATATGGTTTGACATATACTAACGAAGATTGTTGAGCTCCTCCATATTGGGCTCAGATCGTATCTGCAATCATATGCTGGAGTTGTTGGACAGAGAGTGAAGCAACAGAAATCTGAAAAAAATCTCGCATGACATTTGCATCACGGCTCGATCATCCTGCTCTTGCTTCTATTTTTTTTCTAAAGATTTAGGATTTTTTGGTGTTTTGGTACCAGATGGATTTGGAGTTTCTTGACTGTTTCCTTTTAAAGGTTCTTGTAATTTGAGTCGATTCATTAGTACGGCAATCTGCATGTTTTTACCTTCAAAAGCTTTGGTCAATCTTTCGATCATAGTAGTAAGTTGCTGAAGATGTTCTTCAGATGAAGTGAATTCTGTCACCATCATGGGCACAGACATATCAGAGACCGAGGAGTAATCACCCCACTTTTGCTTAGGAGAAGTCTCGGATTAAGATTCGGTCTTCAAGCCTGTGCTAGAGTGTGTGTCGGGTAGAGAATCGTCCATTTTTTCCTCTAGATTGATTGAAGAATAGGTAGATTGTCTTTTTTTTGTTGGAAGAGCCTTTTTTTTACTTTGCCTGGAGCAATGCTCCATCGGTGGCAAGAGATAAGATTTGTTCGCCTTTTGTTCTTGCGCGGGTTGTTGGAATTAACTCCTCGACTATGTCTGCTAACTTGTCAGTGGGAGGAATCACAGTGTCTTTAGCTGTCATTGCTGACAGACTTGTTAACTTTTTGACTTCAGAGATGAGAGGAAGAGAGGGTCCCACTGGGCGTGTCAAAATTTGTAACGACAAATTTTGTAATATAAATTAACACAAAAAAGGTCAAGTTACAATATTCAATTTAATTGACTTTAAGTAAATAATGTAGTATTGACTCTCTTCGGTGTGCTTCTCATGTGCACTGTCCTTTGATGCTCAATGAATTTGATGACGAGGGCCAGATCGGCATATTTCTTGATCTTTGATTTGTTGTTGACTTTGGTAGATTTGGTGAAGACAAAGGCTTGACCAGCGGGTTCCTCAATCTTCGATTTTGGTGATACTTTGGTAGATTTGTTGAAGACGAGAGTCAGATTGACGTGGTTCTCGTTCTTCGATTTTTGATTTGACTTTATCGAATCTTTTCACCGTTCTTTGTGTTGAATGACTTAAGAATAATTTGGATCTTTCTTGAAGAAGGATCTTGACGGTGTTTCTTCTCCTAAGAGATAGATTTGCAAGACCTCAACTGGGAATAGACTCTGGCAGAGCTTCGCTATTGATCTTCCCTTCTTCTCCTGAGGTGGACTTGGGCAGTGTTTTCTTGATCTTCCCTCCTCCTGAGCTTCTCTTGCCCCTCCTTCTTGGCCTTCCCCTAGACCTCTATTTATAGTGCTAGAAGTAGTTATCTATATAAGAGTATTTTTATCTAATTACCCTTATATGGGCTTTAGGTAATAAACTACCCATAATTTTGTGGGCTTTTGTATATGGAATTTAAGGCCAGTCCAGTTTAACTTTTAAAAGTTTATTTAATTTGGGTCTATGGAATTTGAGTCCATTTTAATTTAGCAAGCCTGATTAATTACATTTGAGCTTGTATTATTTAGGCTATGGAAATTAGGTCAAGTTTAATTTAATTTGACAAGCCTTGTTAATTAAATTTGGGCTTGTATTATTTAAGTTATAGAATTTAGGTCCAACCTAAATTTATTTATCTAATTGATTTGAGCTCAATTATTGACATTAATTTGTTAATTAAACAAGGGAGTAGCCAATGAGGCAGTGGAGCAAATTGCTTATGCTGACCGCATTATAGTAAACAAGGTGCATTGCTGTAATTTTTTCTTCTGTATGGTCAGTATACTCTATTTTTGTTTGGGTTTTTTATTCCTACCTATCTATCTACACAATCTTTGGTCTTATTGAAATTCAAAATATTCGGTATTGAGCATATCTAGCATTTGAAGAAAACATAGGTCCAAAAGAAGAATATATCAGCTTAAGCACTACCTTCAATGCAAATCAACAAGAAAACAAATCAAGTCATCTATTGGGACAGAAACCTTTCACTCTAATTTTTGTTTGTTGGTTTCATGGTTATCTTTTGATGAAATTTTCAATAATTTGAACAGAGATAGCAGTTAGGTTTTTTGTTTTGTTCAGCGATGAGGTATTTTTCAGAATATTAAGTAGAGAATATATTATATATGTCCGAATATTTTGATAAATTCAACGAACAAATGTCCTACCTTATGAATCCGAAGCAACTTCCACTCGAAACACCAAAGATTTTATCTCTTCACTCGAACATTTGAATCCAAAGTAACTTCAATGAATCACCAAGGAGGCAACTTCAATCAATCACCAAGCATCTTCACTCGAAACACTAAAACGTCACGCTACCAAAACTCCGAGAGAGAGAGAGAGAGTGGAAAGAGAAGTCGATCGTGAAGCAGGAGCTGCTAGGGCTTACCCAAAACAACATTGGTTTTATTTTTTTTAAATCCCAAAAACGATGTCATTTTAGTTTTTTTTTTAAAAAAAAATTATATTCTGTGACAAAAATTAAAACGTCGCAATTAATATTTTAATTTTAATTTTAATCTTTCTTTAATTTTGATTTATAAATAAAAATTTTATATTCTGCGACGAATATCAAAATGTCTCGAATTAAAAAAAAATTATATTCTGCGTAAACCTAAAAAAAAGTCGCAAAAAATATATCAAAAAATAATATTCCCGACGAACTTATAAGAACGTCGCTAATTAATATTTTTATTTCATTTTTACTTTAATTTTGGTTTAAAAAATAAAATTTATTTCTTGCGACAAAAAATTAAATGTCACCAATTAATATTTTGACTTTATTTTGGCGACGATTTAATACTATCTCCAACAAACAAAATTCATCGTAAAAAAATGTCAACTCCCGCCATTTCTCAAAATCGGGAGGGAATCGCCATTTTGCAATGCAATTAGAAGAAACGACACAAAAAATTAACAAAATAATTATAAAATTGTTGTGGATGAACGATGTCGTTTTGGTTGTGTTGGTTTTTAAAAAATATATTCTGTAACAAAAAATATAGCGTCGCAACTAATATTTTAATTCTAATTTTAAATTTTAAATTTTAAATTCTGTGACAAATATAAAAATGTCGCGAAATAATAATTTTATTTAATACAAAAGTAAAATTTATATTCTACGACGACCTTAGAAAAACGTCGCTAAAAAGTAAATATTCTCGACAAACTTATAAAAAATATCATGAATTAATATTTTTATTTTATTTTACTTTAATAACTAAAATTTATATTCTGTGACAAAAAACGTTTACTTCGCGAATTAAATATTTTGACTTTATTTTAATTTTAATTTTAGATTATTTCTTTTTTGTGACCAATTAAAATTATCTGCGACAAAAAAATTTTGTCGTAAAAAATTATCAATTCCCACCATTTCTCTCGCCAAAAAAATTGAGAGAGAATCACCTTTTCGCGATGCACTTAAAAATACGTCGCAAACAATATTCCCAAAAAAGAAATTTGTAACAAAATTATAAAATTGTAGCGGATAGTACACTTTTTGCTGACAAATTTTAAAAAAACGTCTCAAAAAAATATATTTGTTGTAGTGGCAATGTGAAACAAATAATTATGTCTAAAATGTAACTGTCGTTATTAGTTAGACATGTTGCTAGTATTGAATTTTTTGTGTATGAAACATTATTTTTTCTTCACATGATACTTTCATTGAGTTGTATAACTCCCCTCCTACCAGTCTACATAATAACTATGGCACTGTTTGCTCTATTACTTTATCTTTTCCCATTTGTGACATGTTTGGTTTATATTTAGAATAAGGTGTGAGTTCATTATATTGATGTCTGTCTTGATTGGGACTGGGTATTAATGTATGGTATTAAATTAAAAAGAAAAACGTACACTTTCATGTAATTAAATTCAATGCCAAGTCAAAGGTGCTTTTGTCATTTTTAATCCTAATATCAAGTAGCATTGATGTTGTACCACCTATATCATAGGGATCTAGTTTGTACACGAATGTGATATTAGTTGACAGTATAACATCAAGCCAAGTCAGTATTAGCTTGTGTTATAAGACAAGAGCCATGTAACTTGTTTCAAATATGGTATTTACTTTGGACTAATTTCTTTAAATCCTGCCTTTAATATCCAAAACAGACATGCCCTTAATAAAAATTTTGCATGGGATTCACAATCAATAGAGGGTGTTGTTTTTAAAACTGAAACCTATAAGATATTGAATCGAGCATCATTTATTTTAAATATAAAGGTGTTTTGACTTTATTGAATCTAAATTTACCCTTATTAGGAAAAAAATTTTCCCGATCTTAGTTCCTTGGATCCACGTATTTCTATTGACAATCATAAGTATCATTTTGTTGGTTAACATTCATTTAAACATTTGAAGAAAAAAATGTAGTTTTTGTTGTGTCTCCTTAGAAGAAAGAAAAACCTTAAAAATAGGTCAGATATATAACTAAACGTAGATTTAATGGAATCTACTTAGTATTCATGACATTTTCTTAATTTATTTTTTAAACATTTCATTCTGATATGATTTAAAATTATAGAGTTATGAAAATAATGATTTAAGCAAGAATTCATTGTAAACTTATGGCATTAGTCTATATGTCATTGAATTTCTTTCATACGTTCATGACAATGATTAATAAATTTAGTTATTTCAGTTATATGGCAATTAGTAAATGCTGTAGAGGTTTGGCAAAATTTATTGTAAAATTGCAATTGTAATTTCCACATACTCACTTCCCTCGGTTTATTTAGACTATATATCAAATCAAACTGAAGTTGAAGACAAGTAGACAACACTGTAGGCAAGAAAAAAAAATCACACAGATTCAAAGCAACACATCAAATTAACTTCTTGAGGTCACCCTCTTATTGAAATCAATACTAAACAACTCGAGCATGATCGTAGAAGAAAAACCCAAGTGCCTTCAATGTTCACATTAAGCAGCCTTCAATGTGCTTGCAATATCCAGAACAAATCGGTATTTAACATCGTTTTTCTCGAGACGTTCCATTGCTGTGTTCACGTAGTCTATAGGAATAACCTCCACATCTGCTGTAATATTGTGTTTTGCTGCAAAATCAAGCATCTCTTGCGTTTCTTTCAACCCTCCAATGTCAGTCCCAGCCACTATTTTTCGACCTATCATTCCATACCCCAAGTCAGCTATACTGTCTTGATAAATTTAGTTAATAAATCCAAGTTTTTTATATCAAAAACTAATGCTAGATAACTTAAAGTTGTGCAAGGCCATTAATCACTGCTCTTTTCGTAGATGCTAATAAGTGAAGTGTACTTACCGAGAATCAAAGAACACATCGGCAGATCTAGAGGCTCCAATGGTCCACCGCTCATAACAAGCTTTCCATGGGTTTTCAATAGATCAATTAAAGGTTGAAGAGGATGAACTGCAGGGACAGTATCAATGATACCATCTAGTGTGCCCATTGCAATCTAGTCATATCAAACATAATGGCATGAGGACTAAATACCATAAAACATCTCGATATGAGATGAAGAAGTAGTTTAGTTGTAAAGGCTCACTCACGTCCATAGGTGGTTGCGGCTTCTCCTCTTTTCCCCTCCCCCCAACCCCCTCCAACAAAAAAAAGTAAAGAGTCCTACTAATTAAAAATTACCTGCATCTGATCGGGGTCGGTACTGACCAAAAATGAGTCAACACCAAGGTTTTTGATAGCTCTCTCTTTCTTTTCAGGGGATGTACTAATCACTGTCACTTTACCACCAAGTGCCTTTACAAATTTTACAGCTAAATGGCCATGTCCTCCGAGACCCACCACCCCAATGTGCATACCAGGCTTGTCGAGTCCAAAATACCTCAATGGACTGTACATTGTGATTCCTGCACCAAGGAGAGGAGCGCCGGAATCTAGAGGCAAGTTGTCCGGCCAACGAAGCACAAAGTGCTCGTCGGCGACCATGTGATCAGAAAAACCCCCATGGATTATGATTCCATCAACGTAGGGGGGACTGTCTGTGAGCATTTGTTCGGGACAATAATTTTCAAGGTTGTTATTACAACTCTCACATTTCCGACATGATCCCACCAAGCATCCCACGCCCACTTTGTCTCCAACTTTGAACTTTTGTACGTTCTTACCCACTTCGGTCACTACACCCACAATCTCATGCCTGCATTGATCATTTCAGTTTAGATATATGAGATATACGTCAAAAACAAAATTATTGGTCCCCAACTCGTATTAAGTCACCAAACTATTTGTAACTTCGACAAAGTAATCAACTGGGTCTAGACTTGTTGATGAATTGATTCTCTCGAGAAGAAAATCTAAGGGTCAAGGAGTAAACTCTATCTAAGCCAATGGTTGATTTCTCTCAATGTCCCCCTCTTCGATGTTCAATTGAGCCCCTCTTTGGGGCTTCTCTTTCATCCCCTCAATCGATTTTCTCCTTCGTTATAATTGCGTGGTAATTGATGCCAATAGTAATCTATTTATGTGTATGAAGAAAAAAAAATCAGTAAATGTACATATTAAATGAGTGACCGATCAAACAATGCATTATACATACCCTGGAACAGTGGGATACATTGCAACACCCCAATAATTCTTATTCATCATAAGGTCTGAACGACAAATCCCACAATACAATACCTTTAATCTCACATCCTGATCACCAGTAACTCTGCACAATTAGACCACACACATTACCACCACCACCATCATCGTATCAATAAACATGGTCACTCAACCTAGATATATAACTAAAATATTTTAAACTAGCTCATGAAAAGTATGTAGATGAAAGACTTTCTTATTGGTAATTTATAATGAACCAAATATTTTCTTCCATTAAGGGAGAAACCCAAACCAAACCTTCTTGAAAACTTGAAGGGACAGAGAACACCAGATGGGTCTCGACAAGCCCATCCAAAAGCCTCCACCTCTTGTGATTTTGACATGAGTAAAGAGAAAATAAGAATCTTGAGTGATTTTCAGCTATGTGGCGACTTGTTTCTTTAGTGTGTGGGGAATTGTGGCTTGGGCTTTGTGAGGTTGCATTGCTCTATATATATATGTGTGTGAGTGTGTGAATGAAAGAGAGGAAAATAATGGTTTAAATTGCAGATTCCGAAATATAATATATATATGCCATGTGCAGTGCATGTTCGATGAAATGACCACGTGAGGTCACAGGATGCACTAGGTTTATGGAATAATTTCAGAGCAGAATCAAGATCTTTGAACCAACTGTCTAATGGTATGGACAAATTAGATGAATATAGAAACCCCTCGTGAGGCGCGAGGAGACATCAGATAATATTAACTTTTTTGCCTTGTTTGTTGTTCAGCATTCAGATATGAGGATTATTTTTGTAGGTTTTGACATGGCTGGTCCCTTTTACATTGTTATCATGGTCGGTCTGGCTTCGATCCCGTTTTAGCTTCCCTAATCTTAATATTTGAGGCAAGTGAAAAGATGATAGATAATGAGAATTGCAGAAAGTATAGGTTAGATAGTGGAAACTGGAAAGTTAGAGATAGTACGAGAAGTTAGATAAATAGATAGAATGTGGAGAATTATAAATGATTACAACTTAATAATTGGTAGCATTGTGCCATCTTCATTCATATATATATATATATATATATATATATGGATACTAGTTATTCCTCGTACCTAAAGACACAGAATAATAAAAAAAATAGTCAATATATTTGTATTCACACTCAAAATCAAATCATAAATATAAATGAGAGATAAAAAATTTAAGGATCGATTGTAGTGTGGGTGAGCAGTGGTAGTAGTGGTGGGCGACAGTGGTGGTGATGAGAGACGGTGATGGTTGTGCTGAATAAGGCAACGACCGTAGTGGTGGTAGCGGCCATGGGTGGCAATGGTGATGGTGGTTATGGGCGACGATGGGTGGTGGCGAATGGCGATTGTGATAAGCGTGGTGGAGCTAGGTGACAGTGGATGGCTATAGTGGTGGGAGACGACAAGTGGTGGTGGTTGGTGGTGGGATAGGAGACAGTGGTTGTTGGCGATGGGTGGTGATGGGTGTTGAGGGTGGGCGACAATAGTCGTGGGAAGATGGTGGTAACGATAATAAATATAAGAATAAGATGACGATGGTAGTGGGTGATCGATATGGACGACGATAATAACAATCGGTGGTGGGTGGCGATAGTGATGGTGATGGTGGTTGTGGTGTCAGTAGTGATAGGACAGTGAGCGTGGGGTGGGGCAGTGGCGGTTTGGGGTGACGTTGGTGAGTTGGCGATGGTAATAGTAATTGTGATGGACAGGGGGGTGGTGGTGGGGCCTTGTGAGTGGTAGGGGTGATGGTGGGACAACAGTAGTGATTGTAAGGTGCGACAACAATGATGATGATGGTAGTGTACAACAACAGTGGTGGTGGGGATGGTGGTGGAATAGTGGTGGGGTGGTGGAAGTGATAGTGATGATGTGGGGTGGTGGTAGTGGTGGCCGGTGGTGTAGTGGTTATGGTGGTGGTGGGGCAATGGAGTGGTGATGGTGGTGGTAGTGGGCATGGTAGGGTCGCAATAGTGATGATGGTGATGGTGGGGGTGGGGGTGGTGGGACGATTTCAAACAATATTTTATTTTTTAAAAAACTTATAAGAAATAATTTCTAAAAGTACTTTTAAAAAGTCACTCCAAACACATCTTTAGAGGCCTGGTTTTCATATTAAATTTGAGGTGTTAATATTAACCGTTATATTAACTTTAAACTAAAATTTAAAACGATCTTAAACTCGAATAGTAAAAATCAGTTTATTTATTTTTTGAAATTTGAATTATATATGTGTGTGTGTGTGTGTGTGTGTGTGTGTATCAAGCGCAGTGCGTGTTCGATGAAATGCCCAGTTGAGGTCTTAGGAGACTTTAAGTTTATGCATAATTATTGCCATAATTTGTTGAACTAATATTTCATAGCAGTTAGATTGATGGTAGATTCTAGTATTTGTTGGGATCCATTACAAATTCAATTATTGTGATGCATTAGGTCAAAAAACTATGTTTAAATAGCATTATTTTTTAGGAGACGTAATGAGAGGATATAATTCATTATCAGTACTGTACTTAAATCATCAAATTAAATACAAGTGGTTCTATCGTAATTTCGATGTATAATCAGCAAGATTATTTCAGCAAACTTTGAAATGTAATTAACAAATTTAGATGCGTATACACAAACCACATAAGACCCTCGCGGAGCACGAGGCCTCACAAAAAGTAGTTTGGTCTCTTTTGGAGCCATATGGTGTTCATGGTGGGTACTACCTGCTCACATTCCCATAGTATATTATCTATATGAATTCGGTATGTATTCTAGTATTGGGTAAAAAGATCGAGGTTCTATATTAGATGTTAACGCTACTCCACTTGTATAAATAGTCTATATAAAGCAGCTCACTAGTATTTTATTATCATCACATATCACTCTTCAAAATAAGCCTGATAATTCTAGACACGACTTGTGAACTAGACATAACATTTATACAAAGTTAATAGATTAGTGTTGGATTAGATAGAAGAGTAGGGTCTTTGGTCAATATGAACATAGGTCAAGACATTTTATCTCTAGTTTAGTCAATCAAAAAATAAAATATTTAATTTAGGGGGCAGTGGGTCTCTATTTAATTAAAAAAAAAAAAATCAGGGTCATTGTAGAAATTTATATAAAAAAAAAATAGGCAGGCAAATATCGTAAATTTCATGAAATTGTAGTTTGTCCAATTTTTTGTTTTGGGCAGGTAGTTTGTTCTTTAACTATCGATTTTCTCGTAAGACTGTCTCGATTATTTGAATTGTTTCATATTATTCGCAAGAAAATGTACGATATGCTTTGGACGAAAAATGCCTAAATACGTAGTAAAATACACGTTTTTTAACATACAAAATCTGGCAATGTGAAACCAATAATTATAGCTACAATGTTCCCGTCGTTATTTGCTAATATTGAATTTTTTGTGTGTAAAACATTATTTTTTCTTCACAAGATATTTTCATTAAGTTGTATAACTCTCCTATTTGCTCTATTATTCTACCTTTTCTCATTTGTAACATGTTTGCTTCATATTTAGAATAAGGTGCCAGTTCATTATCTTGATGTCGATCTTGGTTGGGGACTGGGTATTAATGTATGGTATTAAATTAATAAGAAAAACATAAACCTTCATATGATCAAATTCAATACCAAGTTAAAGGTGCTTTTGTCATTTTTAATCGTAACATTAAGTAGCATTGATGTTGTACCGCCTATACCATAGGGATCTAGTTTGTACACGCATGTGATATCAGTTGATAGTATAACATCCAGTCAAATCGGTATTAACTCGTGTTATAAAACAAGGGTCATATAACTTATTTCAAATATTGTATGTTTTAGGACGGTTATCTTTAAGGGGTCAAACCTTAAGCACAAAAATTCACACATACTAAATTTTAAATTTCCAATTTGATAATATAATACATTTAATACAAACAAAGCTACCGACACATACTAACATAAGATAACAAAATAAATAGTTTCTAATACATATTAATCATATTGTCTAATGCTCAGCTAAAATTGAGTAGTTCAAAAAATAAAATAAAATTTGTATGCTCACTGACTTTGTTGTTTAATATTTGCAACTGAGCATCTATTGTGGCATTAAAAATATCAGTTCGATAATGATGTTGAATTGTAATCTCATTTGGTTGATTTCGAGTCCGGCCTCTTCTTGCAACATAACAAGTATCAATATCTGAAGCATTTATGTTTTATTCACAACATAGATTGAAGAATGTGTTTGAGTTATCGGCAACGAGCTTTATTTCATTTAGCCTTGCGAAACTTATTTGAGATTATTCTCAATCTAGTTGAAAATTTGATTATTTGATTTATAAGAGAAAACTTTTGGATTACAAAAACTTGTTATTATTCTTGAATAATCAACTATTTCAAAAGTTTAAGTTATTAGAAAAGAGTGTAACAAAAATATTTATCTAATACTTCTCTTCACGTGTGACCCCTCATTGGGTTGTCACCCCCCCCCCTTTTTTGGTCAAGTAGTTTGTCCCTTTAATTATCGAGTTTTTCGCATTACCCCCTACACTATTTGAATTAGTTTCTCTAGTATTTGGCAGTATGACACAGAATCAAGTCAATATTTCTGTTTTGAAAATCTCAGGGTTTTAATTTTCCTTTAAATTGTTCTATGTATCATCTACATTTTTAGAGTTATTCTCTATAGATTCAGAGTGTTATTGTTCTATACAATTAGAAACGGTGATATATTCGTGCCCTTTCCTTACCGCTATGTCAAACCTTCAAGAGCTCTTGTTACTGAAAATCCAAGGTATCATTCTGTTGCTTAATATGCATCTAAACATTTGTTAAAGATAGGAGTTTCCGTTGTGCCTTAAAAAAAAGATTCAGGCATATAACTAAATTTTGGTTTAATGGAATTTGCTTGGTATTCATGACATTTTCTTTCTTTATTTTTTAAACTCTTCATGTTCATGTGATTTAAAATTAAAGAGTTATGAAAATAATGATACAGCCAAATAATTGTGTGCTATGTAGGAGCAAGCTGAAGCACACCATCACATGTTCTTCAATTTCCAGCATTCAAAGAGTGTACTGACCCCTCTGATGGATCTGGGAGGAGCACCAACCACTTTGTCGGTATATGTCATTGGATTTCTATCTGTTTGTGCCGATGATCAATAAATTTGATTATTTCAGTTATATGGCAATTGACAAATACTACAGATTTTTGACAAAAATTATTGACAATTGCACTTTTAACTTCCCCCAGCTGATATAGACCATATATCAAATCAACCTGAAGTTGAAAACAAGTAGACACCCTCTGTTGTCACCCTCTGATCGAAATCAATACTAAACAACTCGAACATGATCGAAGAAGAAGAACCATGATCATTATCAATGTTCACATTAAGTAGTCTTCAATGTGTTTGCCACATCTAGAACAAATCGGTATCGAACATCGCCTTTCTCAAGACGCTCCATTGCCGTGTTCACATAGTCTATAGGAATAACCTCCACATCTGTTGTAATATTGTGTTTTGCTGCAAAATCAAGCATCTCTTGCGTCTCTTTCAACCCTCCTAAGTCGGTCCCAGCCACTATTTTTCGACCTATCATGCCATTCCACAAGTCAGCTACACTATATTTTTCAATTTATCAAAAATTAATGCTAGATAACTTAAAGTTGTGAAAGACCATTAATCACTGCTCTTTTTGTAGATACCAGTAAATGAAGTGTACTTACCGAGAATCAAAGAACAAACTGGCAGATTTAGCGGCTCCAATGGTCCACCTCTCATAACAAGCTTTCCATGGGTTTTTAATAGGTCAATTAAAGGTTGAAGAGGATGAACTGCAGGGACAGTATCAATGATACCATCTAGTGTGTCCAATGCAATCTAGTCATATCAAACAAAACACGAGGAATCAATACCACAAAACATCTCGATATGAGATGAGGGACTCATTCAGGGGTAAAGACTCACTTCTATTCACTAGTGATTACAACTTATTCTCCTTTTCCCACCACCCCCGTCAAAAAAAAAAAGTAAAAACAAAAAGAGTTCTAATAATTCATAATTACCTGCACTACTGACCAAAAATGAGTCAACACCAAGACTTTTAATAGCTTTCTCATTCTTTTCAGGGAGGTACTAATCACTGTCACTTTACCTTCAAAAATCTTTACAATTTTCACAGCTAAATGGCCATGTCCTCCGAGACCCACCATCCCAATGTGCATACCAGGCTTGTCAAGTCCAAAATACTTCAATGGACTGTACATTGTGATTCCGGCACTGAGGAGAGAAGCGTTGGAATCTAAAGGCAAGTTGTCAGGCCAACGAAACACAAAATGCTCATCAGTGACTATGTGATCGGAGAATCCCCCATGGATTATCATTCCATCAATGTAAGGGGGAGTGCCTATGGACATTTGGTCGGGGCAATGACTTTCAAGGTTGTTAGCACAACTCTCGCATTTCCGACATGATCCCACAAAGCATCCCACACCCCCTTTGTCTCCAACTTTGAACTTTTGTACCTTCTTGCCCACTTCGGTCACTACGCCCACAATCTCACGCCTGCATTGATCATTTTAGTTTAGATACATGAGATATACATCAAAAACGAAATTACTGGTCTCCAACTAGAATTAAATCACCAAAACTGTTTTTTAACTTCGACAAAGTAATCAACTGGGCCTAGCCTCGTTGGTGGCCTGATTCTCTCAAGAAGAAATTCTAAGGATCGATGAGTAAACTTTGTCAGTCAAGGATTGATTTCTCTCAATCTCCCCCTCTTCGATGTTCTATTGAGCCCCTCTTTGGGGCTTCCATTTCTACCCCTCCGTGGATTTTCTCCTCTGCTATAAGTACATGGTTCAAAAATTGCAATGGATGTCAATAGTGATCTATCTATGTTTATGAAGGAAAAAAAATTAGTAAATGTACATATTTGAGGAGAGACCGACCAAACAATACATTACACATACCCTTGGACGGTGGTATACATTGCAACACCCCCGGTAGTCCTTGCTCATCATAATGTCGCCGCGACAGATCCCAGAATACAACACTTTTAATCTCACATCCTGATCACCAATAGTCCTGCACAATCATACCACACACATTACCACCACTATCATCGTACCAATAAACATGGTCACTCAACCAAGCTATATAACTAAAATATTTTAAACTGACTCATAAAAAATATGTCATGTCAAAAGGAAGAAAGACTTTCGTCTTGTTAATTTATAATGAATCAGATATTTTCTTCCATCGGGGAAACCTTCTTGAAAACTTGAATGGAGAGAGAACACCAGATGGGTCTCTGCAAGCCCATCCAAAAGCCTCCACCTCTTGTGATTTCGACATTAGTAAAGAGAAAATAAGAATCTTGAGTGATTTTCAGCTATGTGGCGACTTGTTTCTTCAGTGTGTGGGGAATTGTGGCTTGGGCTTTGTGAGGTTGCATTCCTCTATATATGTGTGTCAGTGGGAGAGAGAAAGAGAGGAAGATAATTTATATAATAAAGTAGCTAGGACCCAGCAACTCCCAACAACCTATCTCTTCCATACCCATCTCTTCCATTTTCCCTCCAATTCTCTCCCGGCACATCAACCCATCAAACAACCCAGCAACTACAGCTACCCATCGCTTCCATTCTCTCTTCCATTTTTAAAAATACTTGCAACCCATCTCTTCCATTTTCCCACCAACTCTCACCCGGCACCTCTCTCTCTCTTCCTTATCTCTCAAGTTATCTCTGTCTCTCTTCCTTATCTCTCATCTAAATCTCTTTCTCATTTTTAAAAACAAACTACTTTCTCTTATCTCTAACTTTTTCCCCACACCGAAGTAACCACCCTTTCCCTTCCTCTCTGTCTCTATCTTGCGCCTCCAATACACACTGAACAAACCACTGTGAGCAGTCCAGGTATTTCTCTTTGGCTCTTCTCTTTCATTCTTTCTCTCACTGTGCGTGTGTTTTTGTTCATGTGTGTGTGTGGCTGTGTGTTCATGTGTGTGCCTGTGTTTGTGTTCATGTGTGTGCCTGCATTCCTGTATTTTTAATTTTTCAGAATGTGTTCATGTGTTTAATATATTGTTTTGTCAAGGCCGGTCGGTGTTCATGTGTGTAATGTACTGTTTTTCAGAATGTGTTCTTGCATTCCTGTAATGTTTTAGACTTGGGCCCGTCGGTGCAAGAAAGTAATGCAAAAACCAAAGAGAAAAAAAAAAAAACCTTCGTCCTTAAGTTAAATATAATACCCATAAGACCCAGATTAGTGGCTTGCAATTCAAACCCGGGAAATGAAATAAGAAACACATGAAACAATGCATGTGTGTGTGTGCGCCTGTGTGCTGTGTTCATGTGTGTGCCTATGTTTTTGTTCGTGTGTGTGCCTATGTTTGTGTTCATGCATGTGCCTGCATTCCTTTTTTAAAATTTTTCAAAATGTGTTCATGTGTGTAATATAGTGTTTCCTCGGGGCCAGTCGTTGTTCATGTCTATAATATTGTGTTTTTCAGAATGTGTTCCTGCATTCCTCTAATTTTTTAGACCTGGGTCAGTCGGTGCAAGAAGGGTAATGCAAAAGCATAAATTTCTCAACTATAACATAAGTTGGGATGTCACAACTTTAACATAAATTTCTCAAAAAAGGTGTATAAAATGAGTTTTGATTGTAATTTATACTAGAATATCCCCTCATATAATTATGTCTTATGTTTTCATTCAACAATTGTGAGAATAATAGAAACATTTTGAACAAGTAGAGATTAATCAAACGTGCAAGTCCTAGACTAAAGAATATCAAGATAGGAATGAGTTAAATCATAGTTTCAACAACTTCAGATAACAAATTGGATCAAAAGTAACAATTACAACAAAGCAATTGGTGTAAGCTTCTAAAATAAATGAGTTTATTGATTCTTAGACCCATGGATACCATTGACAATGTTATCATCCATGGGTTATTGTGGTTCAAGAGCAACGCGAGAGAAAAATGGAATCTAAGCGTGTGTGTGTGTGTGTGTGAGAGAGAGGGAGAAAATATATTATCCCCTTTTATAGCCCATATTAAGTGTCCAATCATTTGATCCTTGTGTTTCTCGTGTTTTCGAAAATGAAAAGTCCATTTTGCATTCTGTATCCCCCAAAACTCATGTACAGTGTTTTTTAAAACATCTCTTTTTTTTCTTTTCGGTATTCAAGT
Organism: Ilex paraguariensis; assembly: GCA_963454935.2. NCBI lineage: Eukaryota > Viridiplantae > Streptophyta > Magnoliopsida > Aquifoliales > Aquifoliaceae > Ilex > Ilex paraguariensis. Next base: position 47,731 of record CAUOFW020002780.1, read on the forward strand.
TTTCAAAAATGTAAAACCACAAAACCAATAATTTTCATCTTTTTCCTATGTTTTTCAAACACTAATCAAGTAAACCCAAAATAACCACCAAGTCATGTAATGTAGTGACGCTTGGCATTCATTAAAAGTCTTACGGTAAATAGCATTTAATGAAGAATGCATATGTGTCATTTTTTCATTTATTAAAATTAAAATAGAGAGTGAATTGGGCTCTTCAAATGTAAAGAACCTATTGGAGGTTGATTTTTGGTGGTTAACTCTCTAAAATGAAGAGTTGAGTGAGAATAAAGAATATATTAGAGATGTTCTAAGAAGTGTTATAGTCAAGCCTTGATAAGGATTTCACAATTTTGTTGTTATATAATTCACAGTAGATTGATAATTAAGTCGAATTTTGTGAGTTCGAGCTAAGTTTGTCGAGTTTATTTTTCTAAATTAGCTTAAAATATTATTGGGGCTCAACTATCAAACCGAGCCTAATTAACTCAACTATTTTACTCATAAACGTGAAAAATTGTTCAAACTCAACTCATTTAAAAAATAAACCGAGCCCGAATCAAGTAAAACTTGAATCTGATAGTTCGGTTCGATTATCAATCCTCGAATGATTTCCTGAAAGGCCAGTTGCAATGCAATGGGAATTTTTGCTGACAGCCCAAAACTATGTTGTCCAAAAACAAAACAGCCCAAAGTTTGGCCTTCACGGTCGTACTCAGGCCCACCCAAAAGGAGTGGCAATCACCTTTCTAACGGTCATAAGAAATTGAAATTTGAACGTGCTACAAACTACCCAACATAACACCAAGTACAAGAAAGCACATTTCCCCCTCTCATCTCTTTCAAAATCACTGTTTACAGCAAAAAAAAACCTTCCAATAATTTCAAGATTTTCTCTGTCCGCAGAAACCAGAATACCCAATTCCAAATGGAAGACATTCAATTCGACGCATCTGTTCAAAACTCGGAAGTTTTTCACTGGGAAAAGCCCATGGATCCAGAAAATGGAGTTTCCGCCATGGACGAAACCGAAGAATCCTTGGTTGATTCCATGGTTTGTGACTCGGGTTCAAGACTTGTCCCAAGTGGATTTACAAGATCAAGTTGTGCAGGTTGGTAAATCTTCGTAAAGTTTTGATTTTCCCTAATTGGATCAGGGTTCACAAGATCTTGAAACGGGTCAAAATTTCTCAAACCAAGAATGTAAGGTATTTTTGGGGTTATTGAAGCAATATGTGGTTTCTCATTTCTGCTATTGAATGTAGGCAATCTTTTAGAATACTTTACATTTTTTAAGCATATTCAGTGCCCATTTTATCGATTATGAAGTGCCTAAATTTTTTGGAAGGGAATTGTTTTTGCACATGAACTAGTTTTGGTTGCTGAGAAAATTGTGGGCATAGAAACGGAAAATCTAATCTTGGAAACTTATAGGAAGTTTCAATGTGGATGGTATAACTAGGCTTTGTGATGATATCAAAGTAGCGAAACTTTCTTTTTTTTTTTTCGAAACCAAATTTAAGGTCGAAATGTTAATTTTATACTGTGAACTGGGAATTTATGTAGTGACTTTATGACATTGGTTTCTTGAAGCAGAAGGAGTTCTGATGTTTGTAAATGCTGGAGGTGGGGAGGTTTCAGTGGAAGCAGATTCAAGTGTTAGCTTCTTGGCTGATAGCTTTTTTGATGGGGGAGATACATTTCAGACTGAGGAGTGTATAAGTGACGGTGGTGACTATCCATTCATTTATCAGTCTGCACGTCTAGGAAACTTCTCTTATCGATTTCAGAATCTTTTGCCTGGAGATTATTTCATTGATCTTCATTTTGTGGAGATCATAAACACAAATGGACCTAAAGGAATGAGGGCATTTAATGTATTCATACAGGATGAGAAGGTAAGTCGACGAAACAAAGAAATTTGTTCTAGTTTGTATTATTTGAAATATGTGATATTGGCTTTTAGAATTTATTGTCTTTTTTAAAATGACAGGTTCTATCTGATTTTGATATCTTTTCCATTGTTGGAGCCAATAAGCCATTACAACTACTTTACTCGAGAATCTCTGTGAAGGATGATGGGATGGCTGTAATTAGGTTTGAAGGAGTAAATGGAAGCCCACTGGTTAGTGGAATTTGCATAAGGAAAGCGCCTAAACTGTCAGGTATCTTCCTTCCTTCTGCCTTATCTTATTTTGACAGGTGGATTTATATATTATTCTATTTCTCTTTGAAATTGAGTTTTTATGGATAACATGTATTTGAAGCCATTTTCTGGTCACTTTATCTTCTGCCTCAAATGCAGCTCCTCAAGTGAAACATGAATATGTTACATGCAAAAATTGTGCCTCTGAGATCGAAGTCCCTTCAGCTCAGGTATGATGCAACTTAATGTGAAGAGTTGCAAATGTGAATTTTTTCAATGTTTGTCATGTCGGATATTCATTTTTCGGTTTTTTCAGAACAAAGTCATACGAATGAAATCGACAGCCAAGTACGAGAAGAAGATACAAGAGCTAACCATGCAGTGCCAGCTCAAGACAGATGAATGTTATCAGGCTTGGATGTCTTGGACTACAGCAAATGAGCAGCTAGAGAAGCTTAGGATGGAACTGGACAATAAGTCATTTCACACCTACTCTCTCGGTAAGATAGAATAACATGGACTTTCGTAAGGTTTCTCTTTTGAAAAGCACATGTTCTTTTTAATAGTTTAGTGAAAAAGTAATCATCGTTAGAAGGTTCGATGGCAGTTTTTAATCTTATAATATTCTTGGTGTCTAGCATTCATCACTTTTTAAAATTACAATGATGTTTATGTCTTGTAATTCCCTGTCACCAAAAAGAAGCTGGAATAAAAAAAAAAAAACCTTGGGTTAAATGATTTAGATCAATTGCAGTGAATTTCTCGAACAAAAATGGAATCAGTTGTTAACAATACTTGGTCTGGTTGGCCTTTGAATTTAGACGTAATGGGACCATATCTGGGAACTTGCAACAATAATTTGAGAATTTGGGTGTTTGGAAAACTGGAGCCTGTTTAATACTTTTTCCTTTTCCTTTTTTGTCCTGTCTTAGATCAAACTGTGGAGAAACAAGCTGAAAAGCTAAGGGGTATCTCTAGCAGGTATGAGCGAGACAAGAAATTCTGGGTTGTGGTAGTCAATGACATGGAGCATAAAGTAAAGGTAATTGATATAATTCATGAAAATGACACAAACTAGTGCTGTTTTAGTGTGAAATGAGGAATTTTCTATTTTTATTTTGTGATATTGAGTATGTATCCTATCAGATGATGAAACAAGAGTACTCTCAGCTCTCTCAAGAAGCACACGAGTGTGCTAATTCAATCCCTGAGTTGAACAAAATGATTTTTGCAGTTCAGGCATTGGGTAATTTTATATTTTGCATAATCCTTCTAAATTGCATACGATTACAAATTATCATTTGCTTGGAATCTCCTTGTAGTTGCACAGTGTGAGGATCTCAAAGTGAAATACAGCCAAGAGCAAGCAAAGAGAAGGAAACTCTATAACCAAGTTCAGGAGACAAAAGGTGTGTTCTTATCTCCTTTGTCATCTATAACACAAAGTCATATCATGTTTGTTTGAATAGCCAACAAATTTGAGGTATTTTTAGTCTCATCAATAACTGTTGCAATCAGGGAACATCAGGGTATTTTGTCGATGCCGTCCATTAAGCAAGGCAGAAGTCTCAGCGGGTTATTCCACTGTGGTTGAATTTGACACAGCCAAGGACGGGGAACTTGGAATTCTGAGTGGTGGATCCACAAAAAAAACTTTCAGATTTGATCAAGTATACACACCAAAAAATGATCAAGGTGTTTGATACAGTAGCATCGTTTGGATAACATGCTATTTATTACTCTTTCCATACAAACTTTGTATTGATAGGTCCTTTTTCTGTTAACAGTTGATGTGTTTAAGGATGCCTCTCCAATGGTGGTATCAGTTTTAGACGGCTATAATGTCTGCATATTTGCTTATGGGCAAACAGGAACAGGAAAGACATTTACGATGGAGGGTACTGAGGAGAACCGGGGTGTTAATTATAGGACTCTTGAGGAACTATTCAAAATTGCAAAGGAAAGGAGTGAAACATTTATATATAACATATCAGTTAGTGTACTTGAAGTCTATAATGAGCAGATAAGGGACTTGCTGGCCACATCGACAACATCAAAGAAGTAAAATTCTTCACTTTTCTCTGCTTCGATAAAAGTTGCTATTACACATAAGCCATAACAGATTAAATTTCTATATGGGGTAATGTTAGGTTGGAGATAAAGCAAGCTTCTGAAGGATTTCATCATATTCCTGGAATAGTGGAAGCACAAGTTCATAACATAAAGGAAGTATGGAATGTGCTACAGGCTGGAAGCAGTGCCAGGGCTGTTGGATCCAATAATGTGAATGAGCATAGCAGTCGTTCTCACTGGTAACTAGCTCTATAGCATTTTTTTTTTATGTTGCTTGACTATAGTCATCAATTGATTTTGTAATTTGCAACTGCAATTAAGTTAACTGTCAACATGATTTCTGCCATATTTATCCTCACTTCAGTATGCTCTGTATAATGGTAAGAGCCAAGAACTTGATGAATGGTGAGTCCACCAAGAGCAAGCTTTGGCTTGTGGATTTGGCAGGCAGTGAGAGGATTGCCAAGACAGATGTGCAAGGAGATCGGCTCAAGGAAGCTCAGAACATCAATAGATCACTTTCAGCCCTTGGAGATGTAATATCTGCTTTGGCAAGTAAAAGCAGTCACATTCCTTACAGGTTCACTTTAGCCTATCTTGCTTTTCATATTATGAATGCTCCATTACCTATATGTTGATTTTTATTTTTTTTGTTTACTGGTTTTAGGAACTCAAAGCTCACACATTTACTCCAGGATTCATTAGGTAAATCTTCTTCTTCCCACCTTATCATTTTTTTTCTTTTTCGTGGATCAGAATTCTGACTCCATTGATTTACTTGAATTGGTATTAGAATTTGGGAAAGGTTTGATCTCCCTTTTGATAGGGATATTTTACCTCATGCATCTGGTCAACTCTTTCTACTTAGCTAATTTATCTTTTGTTGTAGGGGGTGACTCCAAAACATTGATGTTTGTGCAAATTAGTCCTTCAGAGCAGGACTTGAGTGAGACTCTGAGTTCATTAAATTTTGCAACCCGGGTTCGAGGGGTCGAGTTGGGTCCTGTAAAAAGGCAAATAGATGCAAGTGAGCTTCAAAAGATGAAAATGATGGTAGGTTTGGCATCTTTTAACTGTTGTTTTTTTCCTGTACAAATGCCTTGCTATTCTGTAACATCTTTAGTAATGATTATTACTTCTTTATCATTTATTTGTTTATTTCTAATTTACATGAAGCTTGATAAAGCAAGGCAAGAATCTAGATCCAAAGATGAATCCTTAAGGAAGCTAGAGGAGAGCTTACAAAACTTTGAAAGCAAGGCCCGAGGCAAAGATATGAATTGCAGAAACCAACAGGAAAAGATCAAAGAACTGGAAGGTCAGCTTGAGTTGAAGACAGTGCTACACAGTCAGTCAGAGAAACAAGTTTCACATCTTTCAGAGAGATTGATTGGGAAGGAAGAAATTTGTGCTGGTCTTCAACAGAAGGTTGTATTTAAAATGATTGGTCATGTCCTTTTGGGTACTTAATCTGCTGAAGGTTAGAGATTTAGGTAACAAGCTTAGGAGGCAAAAGCAGCCTAGAGTCTTTAGAAATACCAACAGATATTTGTGACAAACTTTTAACATTTTTTGTTGTGGTCGTCGATCTTAAAACATGTGGACTTTTACATAATGAAAACGTCTCACTTGTGAGGTTGTGATTGAATGAAATGGGATTTTAAAGTTTTCTGAGATTAATTTATTAATTATCATTAGTTGTTGTAACTTTCCGCTCCCCCACTTTATGATTATTCAAAAGAACTTGACAATTAGTCCAATAATAAAAGATCGCTGCAAACTAACTTGTATACTTGTAAAGCAGGTCAAGGACCTTGAAACCAAGCTGAAAGAGCAAGTTCAAGAATCCGAGTTTCGTTCTGTCATCATCCAACAAAAGGTCGTCCACTTGGTGTATTATTTTAGTAAGTATATTATTTTAATAATAAGATGCTAACCTTAAAATTTATGTTTTATGTGGTTTCAGGTTGAGGAGCTTGAGAGAAAACTGAAAGAACAAGAACAGAACTCAGAATCCATTGTACTTCGTCAAAAGGTCCTGCTCCTTTCTATCTTTTAGTCTAACAAATCAAATCCATATTTCATTTCAAGAACCTTGCCAGGTATCCTGAAAGATCAATTTAAGAATTTTTTAATTGACGTGCATCACATCAGAGAGTTTTTTTCTGCAAAGCTCTCTGTGACATTCTTTTCCAGTGTTCTTGAAGAAGTCCTAATTTGTGCTTCTCTGATCCATTTGATTTTAAACTGGTATCACAGTTTGAAACATTTATCATGATAACATTCCTTGAATTTTTATATCCTTGTATTTCCGCCTATCCAAATCTATTGGCTTTGCGTAAACTGTTGTCAGGCCAAACATTTGATAACCAAATTTGTTACATTCCTTATCCGTGACGAGATTTTTGATATAAAATTGTTGACATTAATTGCTAAAAAATGAGCTAAAGTGCTACTATCTTTTCCTTGTGTAATGGTAGATTAATGAGCTTGAAGACAAGTTCAGGGTGCAAGAACAACAGTTGGCATGTACCCTAGTTTCAGATTCTGCTAATTCATTAAGATCCACTCCAACTGAAGATAAACGCTGTGTTAGAGACGAGACTATGAATGAGGCTGACCGCTATATTCTGAGGAGTTCAAACTCAACTAACCGCCAAATGAGTCGGGGGTCTAACTTGCTAAAGGGAAATGACTTCCGTCATGACATAAGAAGGAAAAGATTATCCAGAAATAGTGAAACAGAGAACATCATTTTATCATCTTCTCTCAATGAAAAGAAGGCCAGGCAATCTGACCCACCGAAACCATTTCCCAGGGTCACAAAAACAGCAAACCCGGCAACAAATGCTCCACGACGCTTGACTCATATCCGAACAAACAGAGATCCCGCTCAAGGAGTTAAAGAGATGGATAGCAAGAAAAGGATCTGGTCAAGATAGCAAGGTGAAACTAGTCGAAGCCAACTTGTAATTGTGTTGTCTTTTCAACTAACATTTACGTTATGGATAAAATTTTCCTATCCTTCACTGTGTAGTAGATTGCTAGTGTGCTTGATGTCAAACTAAATGTAATCCCCCATATGTATGTTATATTCTTGAGGAGAAATGAAATGTAATCCATATTCTGGGAATCCTAAGTTGTGACAATGTTATTCTTGTTGCCCAAATTCAGTCACCAGACTAAGTAATATATTTTTCGATTTTGTATTTTGAAAATTACAATTTAATCAACCCAAGTTCCAACTCAAATAAACCAAGTTATAACTCAATGAGATTGTGCTAAGATCCATTATGAAGACTTGTTAGGATCAATCCCGTGTGTTTTTGTGTTGACTTAGTTCCATTATAGTAACCCCTAACACAAAGCAGACTTTTTTCTTGGAGGCTCGCTTCGCTCAAGATATTTGGGACCAATGGTGCACGCTTGACTTATGACCTTCCTTATCAATTGGTTATAACTTTATCTTCTTTTTGAAATGTTACCAAATTAGTACTATAGATTTTTCTATATTTGTTTCAAAAGCATTATGTCATCGATACCAACTACCAACTGATGGAATGTTGAACAAATGATGATATATCAGCAAGCATATTATACTTAAGACTTGAGATGTGATCCATATTCTGCGAATGCTACACTGTGACAATGTTATTTTTTGATGTCTAGATTTTGTATTTTGAAAATTACAAGTTAATCAACCCAAGTTCTGACTCAAATAAACCAAGTTATAACTCAATGAGATTGTGTTGAGATCCATTATGACGACTTGTTAGGATCAATCCCACTTTTAGGGTTAACTTATTTCCATTATAGTGCCCCAAACACAAAGGACACATTTTCCTCGCCGGCTCGCTTTGCTCAAGAAATTTGGGACCAATGGGTCACACAATGGTGCACGCTTGACTTTTGACCTCCCATATCAATTAATTATAATTTTATCTTCTTTTCGAAATGTTACCAAGTTGTTACTATAAATTTTTCTATATCTGTTTCAAAAGCGTTATATCATCGAGATACCAACCGGTGGAATGTTGAACAAATGATGATATATCAACAAGCATATTATCCTCAAGACCCGAGTTATACCAATCGCTTTATGTTATCCCTTACACATTCCACTTTTTCATATTGCAGCTTAAACAAAAAGTCCACTGTTGGAGCAAAGTAAAATTCAAACCAATAGTTTAAGCACCCATTTTTTCAACAACCGAACATACGATTACAAATTTGGAAAACAACTTTATTTAGTCGCAATAAGTTGATTGTTGTAGTACAAAAAGACTTGTTCAGACACCAGAGTGGAGGACAGGATAAAACAATTGGATACTAAAGTCTCTGGATGTTCATTCTCATTTTCCCAAGTCTCGTTGATAATGAGTATAAATATCCAGTGATTAGGCAGCCTTAAGTGTGTTCCCAACGTCAATCCCGAATTGATATCTAACATCAGCTTTCACAAGACGCTCCATAGCAGTGTTCACATAGTCCATTGGAATAACCTCAATGTCCACTGTTATGTTGTGTTCAGCTGCAAAATCAATCATTTCTTGGGTCTCCTTCATCCCCCCAATGCCACTTCCAGCCACTAACTTTCTCTCTGTTACACCATAAACCAATGTAGAGTAGGAAGGATTAGATAGAAAACCATAGAACATGAATAATATGATGTACAAAAAATGCAAGTACTCTGTTAGCCAAAGTTCCCATTATTTAACTAGCTCCTTTCATTGGTAATGGTCAAATACTTGCCCGTAAGTAAAGCAAATACTGGTAGCTCCAATGGCTTCTCTAGTGCACTAACCACAACCAGCTTCCCATTAGATTTCAACAGACCGAGCAATGGCAGGAGAGGATGAACTGCAGAGACTGTGTCGATGATACCATCCATTGTACCCATAGCAGCCTATATATATTCCACATATCGGTATGAGAATTGGTATAAACTTGAGAGTCTCCACAAAGTTCAAACTGAAACATATTCAAAATAATGATAACCTGCATCTGATCTGGATCACGGCTGACCAAAAATGAATCAGCACCAAAATGTTCACTGGCCTCCTCTTTCTTGCTTGGGGATGTACTAATGACTGCCACCTTGACCCCCAAAGCCTTTGCAAACTTCACACCTACGTGTCCCAATCCACCTAAACCCACTACACCCACATGCATTCCAGGCTTGTCAAGTCCATAATATTTCAAGGCGCTATAAGTTGTGATTCCAGCACAAAGAAGGGGAGCACCAGCATCAAGAGGCAGATTTTCAGGCCAACGAACCACAAAGTGCTCATTAACAACTAAAATATCAGAGTAACCTCCATATGTCGGAGTTCCATCATAGTAGATGGAATTATAAGTAAGGATGAATTTGGGACAATAATTTTCAAGATCATTGGCGCAGTTGTCACACGAGTGACATGATCCAACCATGCACCCCACTCCAACTTTATCTCCAACTTTGAACTTTTTTACCTTGCTACCCACTTCCGTTACTTCACCCACAATCTCGTGCCTGCATCGATCAAATTTTAAATTCAAAAACGTGACAAGTAAAACTAACATAATTCATCATCTATCCTAATGAAAGTAGAAGACTAATAACTGACTATTTTTTCGCATGCCATGTTATTTGACAAAGCAGATTAGTATGGAAATTCAGTATAAAGTTTGTGAAGAGTTATTTTGGAGATTGGTACATCAGGAACATCAATCTTAATCTTTTATAGTGACTAATTTATACTATTGTCCCAAGAGGTTTTCCACAAGAAAAATTCCATCACCCTGCTTCCTGCAGACCTATATAGTGGTGGCTTATTTTCAAGGACAATATCTCGATAATTCCAAAATTACAATCACCACATTATATATGTGTGTGTGTGTGTGTGTGTTTAGTTAATATTTTAAAGTAAACAAACAAATGTACTCTGATTAAAGACGTTAAAATATAAATCATAAATAAACCGTCGTCGTTAAACAACCTAGGCAATTGTTGGGGGAAAGCGGGATACCCTGTTTTATTATATAGAAGACTAAAATATTATGTGCAAAACACTTTTTTTTTTTTATTGTGGTTACAAAATTAAAATATAAAACTTGTAATATTAGCCGTGGAATCGAACATTTTAAGTGGTTTTTTATATAGATATAGATTACTTTCACAACAGTCACATTTGCTTTACAATGAAATTATGAACTCTTTTTTTTTTTTTTTTTATGAGAGAACTGTCTAAGTAGGCCAAATTGGACCTAAGCATGCAACCACCCACTAATAAGTAAACCTGGTATAACAAATGACTTCAAAAACATCACTCTAAACAGTTCGATGTTAGATAGTTTTTCTTTAAAAATGGTACACAATTAAGGACAAGACTACGGTACTCACTCCGTACCGTACATCTAAATTTTATAATTTTGATGGGTTTTGATATAAGATTTGAGATTTGTTTCCTAAAAAAATTATACTACTTTTAAGATTTGAATTATAATTTTGTTGAATAGATTGCAACTTACCACAAAAATTATAAAAAAGAAAAAGAAAAATACTATTTACACTTAAAAATTTGACATAATGACGTGACTTCATTAAAATCATTGAATAAACATTAAATTTTAATATTTGATAGAGTTGACAGTTAATTCAAAAGTCACGGTAAATTAGATTCTAATAACATTACTCAAAAAAAAATTCATAAAATTTGTAATGACAATACAGTACTGAATTTTTCTTTTTTAAACGTGTAATTACATAGTATCATTGTTACATTAAATCTTGATAGTTGTATAGAGAGAGAGAGGAGGGGGTGTTCAATCGTACCCGGGAAAGACAGGATACTGGGAAAAGCCCCCATTCATTCTTGACACTGTGAAGATCGGAGCGACAGATCCCACAATACAATACTTTCAACATCACATCTTCACCTCCAGTTGCCCTGTAACATCACAAATACCCAATACATGTTGGACGATTCTAACACTCATATATATTATTCTATACAAATACATATAGAGAGAGAGAGAATGTTATTATATTCAATTCTTGTACATGCGTAACACTTATACCCCTACTTTAAATATATTCGTTAATAAATTCTACTTAAACCCTCTTGAAGTTTGTAAATATGTACTATTTAGATTCTTTAAGTTTAAAATATTATATTTAGATAAAAAATATTGTAATTAAATATAGAATATAAAATATTTTAAATTTTACAAAAAAAATTCATGCTCTATTGTATCATTTATTGAAATAAAATTAAAATTAAAATTTTAATTTTTTCTTAAAAAATTGTAATTAATATACAATTATACTATTTATTGGAATAAAACTAAATAATCAAATAAGGAGTCTAAGTCATTCATAATAGAACATGAATTTTACATCAAAAATTCATATTCTATTTATGTCATTTATTGAAATAAAATCAAAAATAAAAATTTAATTTTTTGAAAAAAAAAAATCATAGTTGGTATATAATTATACTATCTATTACAATAAAACTAAAAAATTAAATAACGAATCAAAATGTTATGCACACAATATCTTTTATTTTTTATTGGAGTAGTTTGGTATTTTAATTTGGTCATTTAAACAACTAAATTAAATTTCAATAAATAATATAATTGTATACTAATTATAATTTTTTAAGAAAAAATTGAATTTTTATTTGTGATTTTATTTCTATAAATGATATAATAGAACATGAATTTTAATATTAAAATTTAAAATATGTGATATTTTATTATTAATTGAAGTATTTTTGGTTTAAACATAACATTTTAAACTTAAAAGATTTAAGTAATATATGTTTATAAATTTTAGGGGATCTAAGTGTAAGTTATTAATGGATATATTTGTAGCAGAGTCTAAGTGTTACATGTGTACAAATTTTATAGAGTTTGTCTATAATATTTCAAATATCAAAAAGTCTAAATGATTAAATAATAAATTTTAAGAGGTCTGGATGTAATTCTGTCAAAATATTTTTTTTTTCTCTCTTGGGGGTAAAAAGACATTTTAAGGTTTATGGGCTGACGTCATTAGTGACCATCACTTATTAAAAAAAATTTCTTTTTGGGGGTAAAATGACACGTTAGGGTTTATTTTTGTCTTTTTGTTGGGGAAAAGATTCCAATCCACAACTTGTACTTACGTTGTTCAACAGATTTGATTCCATTAAAAATTTTTACTAGTCAATCCAACTCTAATTGATTAGTTAGAGTTAACATTTTTTTATTTAATGTTATAAACGTTATTTTGTCTTTCTGAGAAAGAGGTTTGTAAAACGCTATTTAATGGGATCCGTGCATCTAACAAGGTCATTGCTAATATCTTTTCAACAAAATAATATTATTGACAGTTAAACTATACATTTTAAATAAGTTATAATTTTTCTTGATTGATAATAGACTTTTGTGATCAATTATAATATTAAAAATTATAATTTAAATCCTTAAAATATTGACAGTTGATTTTTGGTACAGTACTAAAAGAAATATTGTATTTGGTGCCCTTTTAAAAGTTGAGTGTTTTTTTTTTTTTTGAAGACATTTCAAAGCAGAGTTAATAATTGCATATTATGTATATTGCAAGAAGGTGAATTGACATATTAAGCCTCGAAAAATTGTATAAATTTCTGTTTTCTAAAATAATTTCTGAAAATAAGGTAGACATTTTGGTGTAATTTAGTGAACTTAATCCTGTATGATTGATTGCATACTATTTAATTAGTCACATCCATACTAGAGTACGATATATTAGTTTTAAATTGCTCGCTTTTTTGTAATATTATTCTTCTGGCTTCCTTATTCTATGCCCATGGTTTGTTGTAGACAATCCAAGAAGAGTACAATTGAAGCTCTTGTCAGCTGACATTGCCTCGCGAGGGAGTTTGTTTTTTTAAAGTTAAAGGTGTAATTCTATCTTAAAGAATTGTAACTATATCTCAAGATATTATAATCTCGAGTAATGTTATAGAAACTTTTTTTATATAAAGATGAAATTTAAAATTGAATTCGGTTCATATCTATGTTTAGTATATAAATACATACACATGTAAGATCCACAGATATACCATAATTATTAATAATTATTTGTTCTATAAATAATTATTTTATTTTTGAGCAATTCAATTTGTATGCATGTTAAAGGGTATTATTGTCTTTTGAATCTTTAATTTTTCAAATCCATCTTTTTTTAGGTTTGATGAAATTTATGATTATGAATTTAATATTTAGAACAATTACAGACCAATTAATATGAGAATCAAAAATTATATTTTTAAAATAAACATGAAATATAGGGATCCTTTAAACTATTTTTTAACACCTATCTGCCTATACCCTTTTACCATGCAGCAGCCAAGGTCAAGGTATACCAAATCCTTATCTTACTTTATTTGATGTAAACTATCTGGTATTCGACAACCACAAGCTTTGACTGATCCAAATTCGAGTCAGTAGGACAACGGAGGCGGCGAAGCTGTCTATATCGAGTAATCCTTATCTTTTTTTTAACCGTCACTTTCTTTCACTTGTAGGACCCCTCTAAACTCTAAAGACAAGTGTGGGGTCCCCAACTATATTTATTTTCTGTAGACCCCACAATGTCTGCAGCCCCTTCCGGTGCCTCCCCCACTATAGCGCACCAAAAATTTTGTTTTATTGACAGTAGTGATGCACGATTGGCGTTGTATCGTGAATATATTTAAATAATATTTTTATATAAAAATTTAAATTATATGTGTAATTAAATCAAATAATAAATTATGTAGCTTTAATTAATTTTTATTTTAAAAATTTTAAACCTAATTAAAAGATAAAATTAAATTTTAATAGATAATATAATTGTATATTAATTATAATTTTTTAAGAAGAAATTGAATTTTTATTTGTGATTTTATTTTAATAAATGATATAATAGAATATAAATTTTAATAGTAAAATTTAAAATATTTAATATTTTATCATTGATTGAAGTATTTTTTGTTTAAATATAGCATTTTAAATTTAACAGATCTAAGTAATATATGTTTACAAATTTTAGGAGATCTAAGTATAATTTATTAACGGATATATTTACAGCAGATGTCTAAGTGTTACACATGTACAAATTTTAGGAGGTCTGTGTATAATATTTCAAATATCAAGAATTTTGAATGATTAAATAACAAACTTTAAAAAGTTTGAGTGTAATTCTCCCTAGATATTTTGTTTGTTTTTTTTTTTTTGTCTTTCTTGGGGGTAAAATGGCATTTTTTGGGCTGACGTAAAATATTGACATTACTTATTAGAGGTTTTTTCTTTTTTGGTGTAAAATGACATGTTAGGGTTTATTTTTGTCTATTTGTTGGGGAAGAGATTGGAATCCACAACTTAAATTAGGTTGTTCAACTTGTTATAAAAAATAAATAAAAAAAGAGAGAATTATACCCAAATTCTCTGAAATTTGTCACTTAATCACTCAAATCTCCTGACATTTGAAATATTATACACAAATCCCTTAAGGTTTGTATGCGTGGAACAGTTAGACCCCTGTTATAAATATATCCGTTAATAAATTATACTTAGACTCCCCTAAAGTTTGTTGGTATATAATACTTAGACCTTTTAAGCTTAAAATATTTTACTTAAACCAAAAATACTTCAATCAAATATAAGATATCAAATATTTTAAATTTTACAACCAAAATTCATGTTTCTATTGTATCATTTATTAAAATAAAATTAAAAAAAAAATTCTTAAAAAATCATAATTAGTATACAATTATACTATCTATTAGAATAAAACTAAAAAATCAAACAATGAGTCTAAGTCATTCATAATAGAACATGAATTTTATATCCAAAAGTTATGTTCTATTATGTCATTTATTGAAATAAAATCAAAAATAAAAATTGATTTAAAAAAAAACATGGTTAATATATATTTATACTGTCTATTAGAACAATACTAAAAAATCAAATAAGGAATTAAACTGTGATTGACACAATATCTTTTAGATTTAATTGGGATAATTTGGTATTTTAATTTGGTCGTTTAAATCACTAAATTAAATTCTAATAGACAATATAATTTTATACTAATTATAATTTTTTAAGAAAAAATTAAATTTTTATTTTTGATTTTATTTCAATAAATGATACAAATAGAATATAAATTTTGGTTGTAAATTTTAAAATATTTTATATTTTATATTTGATTAGAGTATTTTTAGTTTAAATACAATATTTTAAACTTAAAGGGTTTAAGTATTATATACCCACAAACTTTAAGAGAGTTTAAGTGTAATTTATTAGCAGATATATTTACAACAGGAGTCTAAGTGCTATGCGTATATAAACTTCAGGGAGTCTGTATATAATATTTTAAATGTCAGCGAGTTTAAGTGATTAAGTGACAGCCTTCAAAGAATTTGAATATAATTCTTCTTTTAAAAAAAAGAACTAGGTTGTTCAACAGATTTGATTCCATTAAAAAATTTTACTAGTCAATCCAACAGTAATTGATTAGTTAGAGTTGACATTTTTTTATTTAATTTTCTAAACGTTATTTTTGTCATTTTCAGAGAGAGGTTTGTAAATTTTTGTCTTATTGTTCAAAAAAAAAAAGAGGTTTGTAAAGTTTATTTTTTCCCTATTGTCTTAATGCCCTAACCATTAATATATGATAGGTTGGGAGAGGGGAATGAAGACGAAGGGGGATGGGATGCAATCTTCGTGCATCTAACAAGGTCATTGCTAATATCTAAATAACCCTTATTTATTTTATTGTAGAGAGTAGTAATCAAAAATCAAATTTTAATAGGCTCTATATTTATACTAATTAAAATAAAGAGTTTTTTTAATCTTAAGGAATAGTTCAACTAGTACTATTGACGAATTATAAATCTAAATATTTTGAATTCGAATCTTAATAACTATTTAAGATCAGACCATAAAAGATTCATTTGTCATTAATACTCTAATCTCCACATGAGTAGTCTCTGCTTTTGACTAGAAATCCCTAAGCCTTGTTTGACTCTCTATATTTGGAGAGTCTAACTCATTTTTTTATTTTATTTTTAATAAATAAAAAAAATAACTCATGTACATTTTTCATTAAATGTTATTGACTATAAACTTATTTTTTTATTAAAATAGAGAGCTCATTGAAATTGTCTAAAATATTTCACTTTTTATTTTAAAATTTTATTAAAGATGCCCTCCAAAATAACAAGTACTTATTAGAGATGCCTTATGTAAAAGAAACAAATGGTTGAGCAAATGTTTTGAGGAGCTTTCCGTCCTTTATTTTATAATTTTTTTTTGTAATATAAACTTACTTAATGGTGCTCGAAAATACTAGCTCAAGCCCAAGTCCTTGATTGGGGAATTACAGTGAGGAGGTTTTATGGATAAACGGACCAGTAGGGGATTATAGGGAATTACAGTGAGCGGTTCACTTTAATTATAAAATAAGTTTATTCCGTTTGGACTGGGGATGGACTATATGTATTAGACAGTAGATGTATACAGAGATACCTGTATAAACTCGTGCAAGGATGAAAGAGGGGATGAACTGACACTCACCCCCACTCCGCCCCCACTTTATCCGTTATTATTATTTTATATATATACATGTTACTGTGAATACAAATCTATATATTATTGATTGATTTTTTCTTTTGAAATTTGTTTTGTTTTTTGATTTTTTAATAGTTTTGGCTTGTAAAAGTGTAGATTTTGATATACTTGATGATCAAATTTCTAACATTCCTTATCTGTGGCGAGATTTTGATATAAAATTGTTGACATTAATAGCTAAAAAATGAGCTAAAGTGCTACTACCTTTTCCTTGTGTAATGGTAGATTAATGAGCTTGAAGACAAGTTCAGGGTGCAAGAACAACAGTTGGGCATGTACCCTAGCTTCAGATTCTGCTAATTCATTAAGATCCACTCCAACTGAAGATAAACGCTGTGTTAGAGACGAGACTATGAATGAGGCTGACCGCTATATTCTGAGGAGTTCAAACTCAACTAACCGCCAAATGAGTCGGGGGTCTAACTTGCTAAAGGGAAATGACTTCCTTCATGACATAAGAAGGAAAAGATTATCCAGAAATAGCGAAACAGAGAACATCATTGTATCGTCTTCTCTCAATGAAAAGAAGGCCAGGCAATCTGACCCACCGAAACCATTTCCCAGGGTTACAAAAACAGCAAACCCGGCAACAAATGCTCCACGACGCTTGACTCATATCCGAACAGACAGAGATCCCGTTCAAGGAGTTAAAGAGATGGATAGCAAGAAAAGGATCTGGTCAAGATAGCAAGGTGAAACTACTCGAAGCCAACTGGTAATTGTGTTGTCTTTTCAATTAACTCCTATCCTTCAGTGTGTAGTAGATTACTAGTGTGCTTGAGGTCAAACTAAATGTAATCCCCCATATGTATGTTATATTCTTGAGGGGAAATCAAATGTAATCTATTCTGGGAATGCTAAACTGTGACAATGTTATTCTTGCTGACCAGATTCAGTTACCAGACTAAGTAATGTATGTTTTGATTTTGTATTTTGAAAATTACAATTTAATCAACTCAAGTTCCAACTTGAATAAACAAAGGTATAACTCAATGACATTGTGCTGAGATCCATTATGACGACTTGTTAGGATCAATCCCATGTGTTTTAGGGTTGACTTCGTTCCATTTAAAAAGACATTTTTCTCGGTAACTCGCTTCGCTCAAGATATTTGGGACTAATAGATCACACAATGGTGCACAGTTAACTATTGACCTTCCATATCAATTGGTTATAATTTTATCTTCTTTTCGAAATGTAATCAAATTGGTATTATAAATTTTTTCATATTTGTTTCAAAAGCGTTATACATCGATACCACATGGTGAAATGTTGAACAAATGATGGTATATCAACTAGCATATTATACTTAAGACTCAAGTTATACCAACCGCTTTATGTTATCCCTTAAACATTCCACTTTTTCATATTGCACCTTAAACAAAAGGTTCAATGTTGGAGCAAGGTAAAATTCAAACCAATAGTTTAAGCACCCAGTTTTTAAACAACCGAACATACGATTACAAATTTGGAAAACAACTTTATTCAGTCACAATAAGTTGATTGTTGTAGTCCAAAAAAACTTGTTCAAACACCAAAAGTAGAGGACAAAATAAAACAATTGGATACTAAAGTCTCTGGATTTTCATTCTCATTTTTCCAAGTCTCGTTGATAATGAGGATAAATATGCAGTGATTAGGCAGCCTTCAGTGTGTTCCCAACGTCAATCACGAATCGATATCTAACGTCAGCTTTCACAAGACGTTCCATAGCAGTGTTCACATAGTCCATTGGAATAACCTCAATGTCCGCTGTTATGTTGTGTTCAGCTGCAAAATCAATCATTTCTTGGGTCTCCTTCATCCCCCCAATGCCACTTCCAGCCACTAACTTCCTCCCTGTTATTCCATAAACCAATGTAGAGTAGAAAGGATTAGATAGAAAACCATAGAACATGAATGGTGATGACAAAAAATGCAAGTACTCTGTTAGCCAAAGTTCCCATTGGTAATGGTCAAATACTTGCCCATGAGTAAAGGAAATACTGGTAGCTCCAATGGCTTCTCTGGTGCACCAACCATAACCAGCTTCCCATGAGATTTCAACAGACCGATCAATGGCAGGAGAGGATGAACTGCAGAGACTGTGTCGATGATACCATCCATTGTGCCCATAGCAGCCTATATATATTCCACATATCAGTATGAGAATTAGTATAAACTTGAGAGTCTCCACAAAGTTCAAACTGAAACATATTCAAAATAATGATAACCTGCATCTGATCTGGATCACGGCTGACCAAAAATGAATCAGCACCAATATGTTCAATGGCCTCCTCTTTCTTGCTTGGGGATGTACTAATGACTGTCACCTTGACCCCCAAAGCCTTTGCAAACTTCACACCTACATGTCCCAATCCACCTAAACCCACTACACCCACATGCATTCCAGGCTTGTCAAGTCCATAATATTTCAAGGGGCTATAAGTTGTGATTCCAGCACAAAGAAGGGGAGCACCAGCATCAAGAGGCAGATTTTCAGGCCAACGAACCACAAAGTGCTCATTAACAACTAAAATATCAGAGTAACCTCCATATGTCGGAGTTCCATCATAGTATGTGGAATTATAAGTAAGGATGAATTTGGGACAATAATTTTCAAGATCATTGGCGCAGTTGTCACACGAGTGACATGATCCAACCATGCACCCCACTCCAACTTTATCTCCAACTTTGAACTTTTTTACCTTGCTACCCACTTCCGTTACTTCACCCACAATCTCGTGCCTGCATCGATCAAATTTTAAATTCAAAAACGTGACAAGTAAAACTAACATAATTCATCATCTATCCTAATTTAAGTAAAAGACTAGAAACTGACTATTTTTTCGCATGCCATGTTACTTGACATAGCAGATTAGTATGGAAATTAAGCATAAAGTTTGTGAAGAGTTATTTTAGAGATTGCTACATCAGGAACATCAATCTTAATCTTTTATAGTAACTAATATTTACTATTGTCCCAAGAAAAAGAGGTTTTCCATTAGTAAAATTCCATCACCCTGCTTCCTGCCAACCTATATCTTGATAATTCCAAAAATACAATCACCACATCAAATGCTTCGCTTTTTTTTTTTAATGAGAGAACTATCTAAGTAGGGCCAAATTGGACCTAAGCATGCAACCACCCACTAATAAGTAAACCTGGTACGACAAATGACTTAAAAAACATTACTCTAAACAATCCGATGTTAGATAGTCTTTCTTTAAAAATGGTATATAATTTAGGACAAGACTAGGGTACTCACTCGGTACCGTACACCTAAATTTTATAATTGTGATGGGTTTTTTATATAAGCTTTGAGATTTGTTTACTAAAAAAATTATACAACTTTCAAGATTTGAATTATAATTTTTTTGAATTAAGTTATAATTTTTGTTGTAATTGCGATTGATACTAAAAATATTATGATGGATTGTAACTTATCACAAAAATTATATATAAAAAAATCATAAAATTTGTAATGACAATACGGTAATGAATTTTTTTTTAAAACGTGTAATTACATAGTATCATTGTTACATTAAATCTTGATAGTTGTATAGAGAGAGAGAGGGGGGGGTGTTCAATCGTACCCGGGAAGGACAGGATACTGGGAAAAGCCCCATTCATTCTTGACACTGTGAAGGTCGGAATGACAGATCCCACAATACAATACTTTGAATTTCACGTCTTCATCTCCAGTTGCCCTGTAACATCACAAATACCCAATACATGTTGGACGATTCTAACACTCATATATATTATTCTATAAAAATACATATATCAAGAGAGAGAGAGAGAGAGAGAGAGAGAGAATGTGATTATATTCAATTCATACAATATAATGAAGCGATCGAGAGACAGTGATTGAAGAAGATGTATATAGAATACCTTCGGGAGAATTTGAAGGGAGAGAGGACACCGGATGGGTCTCTAGCTGCCCATCCGAAAGCTTTCACTGGGTGTTGTTCCTCTGGTGATTTCGCCATTGGTCGACAAGAAACGAAGTGCAGAGAGAGAGAGACAGAGGGAGAGAGTTACTTTGATGAGGCAAAGGGAAAGTAGCAAAGTCCTCTCTATATACTTGAGAATGGGCTAACGTCATTGATGACGTAAGATATTGACCTCCTTATTAGATATTTTGTTTTTCTCCCCCTTTATTGGGGTAAAATGACAGCTTGGGGTTTATGGATGACGTCATCAGTGACGTAAAATATTGACTTTACTTATTAGAGTTTTTTATTTTTTGGTGGTAAAATGACATATTAGGGTTTATTTTTGTCTTTTTGTTAGGAAAAGATTCAAATGCACAACTTATACTAAGTTGTCCAACAGATTTGATTCCATTAAAAAAACTTACTAGTCAATTCAACTGTAATTGATTAGTTAGAGTAAACATTTTTTTTTAATTTTTATAAGCATTATTTTTGTTTTTTGAGAAAGAAGTTTATAAAGATTTATTTCTCATTAATATTCTAATCTTTGTATAGATTATCTTTGTCTTTAACCCGAAATCCCTGATTATTGAACCAAAAAAAAAACTAAACTTTATTTGACTCTCTGTATTCGGAGAGCCCAACTCATTTTTTATTTTATTTTTAATAAATAAAAAAAATAAGACATATACATTCTTCATTAAATGTTATTAACTATAAACATGTTTTTTTACTAAAATTGAGAGCCCATTGAAATTGTTTAAAATATTTTACTCTTTATTTTAAATTTTTATCAAATATATTTTTTAAATATAGAGTATTATTATAGATGCTCTATGGGAAAGAGACAAATGGATGAGCAAGAGCTTTCCGTCCTTTATTTTATAACTTTTTTTTGTTATGTAAACTTATTTAATTACAAAGCATGAATTCATCCGATCAAATTCCGTTAAGCTGTCGTATAACTATTTCTATCATTATTACCCATTTAATTAATTACTCATTTAAAATTTAACAACATTAGTTGAGCCCATTAATCGTTGATTTCCCATGAATCAAATTGAATAGGGTGGGATCATTGACGAAGAATTAACAACTAGATTTTCATCTTTGACAATTGCATTAGAGTAATGATATGTATCTTAAATTTGTAACATAAATTTGCATCTAAAATCAAGGAGAAGAGGGATTTTTTTGTATGGTCACCATGTTATTGCTAATAATACGTATAACTCTCTGAGGTGATTTAGTGGTTGAACTTGATTTTTAAAACACCCTCTAAAGGTTAGTCATTATTATCCTTTTAGGGATATTCCTTTAATCCAACTCTAGTGACGGTGGTCAATCATTGAATTCGTGAGAATAGTCAGTACAAGTTTTGACACCCCGTATCCAGTGTTTAAAAATTCGGCTCGACCCGACGGGTTAACCCGAAAAATAGGTGAATCGGTGCCTGAGCGGGGCCGGTCCCTTAATTGAATCGGTCTAACAAATAACCCGCTTGAGAATCATTTAAACCACCCTAAAACCGGTCATTTTCATGAAACCTGAAAAACCGGTCCGATTTTCATAAATCCAACAAATCCATTGCATTGAAACTCAAACATAAAATATTAAAATTTAACTTCAAGTCCAAGCTTATACCAGGCCCATCTCATCCAAAAGAGTTGACGTCAAGCCATCAAGTCTTGACAGCAAGAGTAGCAACTTGAAAAACCAACACTTTGTCTTTTACAGGTGCACAGTCTTCATAACTCGAGTTTCCGATGTGGGATAGAGTGTGCACTTAAACTCACATTATTTCTTTTTTTATCAATTTTTCTTTTGATTTTTTAGGCATCATATTATTACTATTTAAGTATTTATACTAAATATTCAATATTTCTTAGTGAAATATTTTATGCTCTATCAAATTATATCAATTATGTAAACAAATTAATGAATTGAGGATATTTTTTGTTTTTTTATTTCATTTACTATAACATAAAATATGTTATTTTTTGTAACTATTATAATTTTTTAGCATATTTATTATTATTATTATTATTATTAATTATATGACCGGTTCGATCGATTGACTCACGGTTGAACCAGTAACCCATTGACTCGATCTCTTTGCCAGGTTGGTGTCCGGGCCGAGTTTAAAAACTATGCCTGTATCAAATAAAAAAAATAATAATTGGTATAATCAAATCTTAATTTGTGAACTGAAAAATATTAAAAATTTAATTTGAGTTGTTAATTAAAAATATTAACATAAATTTAATTAATTAGACTGTTATTCAAAAAAAAATATCCGATCAAAAATAATCAATTTACCCATCTACTTACGTGGCACCCGACCTTTCTTCGGGGAAACAAAGATTAATAAGTTCATCATGTGCAGGGCGGTGCGAATCTTTCAGACGCAATTCTAATATTTTAAATAAAAAAGAAAAAGAATTCGAAATTATTTATATCAGTTGCCACCAACACCTTCTGGAACTTTTTAATATCCTAACCTTCTTTCTCAGCCAAACGTCACCCACTCCCTCTCTCTCCATGTTAACACTTTTCAAAAAAAGAAAAAAAGAAAAAACTAATTTATCAAATTAATTATTAGTAAAAAACAAATATTCTCACCTGCACCTTTTGGCTGGCATGCATTGGTATTGTACCCACTACCCACTATCGTACTTGTGCTGACTAAAAATATTTTTTCAGCGTAATATTAACAAATATTATTATTGACAGTTAAATTATGTACCTTTTAAATAATAAGTTATAATTTTTCATGATTAATTATAATTATAGTTTTTTGTGATCGATTATAATATTTTTAAATTATAATTTAAAGCTTTAAAATATTGAAATCTGTTTTTTGGTACAGTATTAAAAAAAGTACCATATTTGGTACCTTTTTAAAAGTTGAGGTTTTTTTTTAAGACATTTCAAAGTAAAGTTAATAATTACGTATCCTGTAAATTGCAAGAAGGTTAATTGAAATATTAAGCCTTGAAAAATTGTATAAATTTTTGTTTTTTAAAATAATTTACGACAAAAATGTAGACACATTGGTGTAATTTAGTGAACTTAATCCTGTATGATTGATTGCATTCTATTTAATTAGTCACATCCATACTAGAGTACTATATATTAGTTTTAAATTGTTCACTTTTTTCTAATATTATTCTTCTGTCTTCTTTATTCTAAGCCCGTGGTTTGTGTAGACAATTCAACAAGAATACAATTGCAGCTCTTGTCGGTTGACATTGCCTCAGTGAGTGAGTTTGATTTTTTTAAGGTGATTTGGGAGTTTGTATTAGGTCCCATTGCTGGGTAATTTTGCCATCGCGACTTTTTTAGGAATATAATAATTTTTAAACTCATGATATATCTCTGATGAGTTTTTAAACTCATGATATATCCCATGCTGGATATATCTCTGATGAGTTTATAAATGCACATCATACGAAACATAGTTTTATACAGTTTTCTACTGGTGTTAACAAGTCTATGGATCATTAGTGT
Organism: Ilex paraguariensis; assembly: GCA_963454935.2. Taxonomy (NCBI): domain Eukaryota; kingdom Viridiplantae; phylum Streptophyta; class Magnoliopsida; order Aquifoliales; family Aquifoliaceae; genus Ilex; species Ilex paraguariensis. The sequence goes on from CAUOFW020002780.1 coordinate 71,996, forward strand.
TATTGTGACCCCATGTTTTTAGATATTCGATTTCACATATTCCTGCCTCCAAGAATATTAAAGTTCCCAAATATTCTTAAGCATTGCGTAGAGGTAAATTCAGAGTTCAAAGCCAGCAACTCAAATGTGGTGGCTGTCATTATTCTCTCAAAATTAACTTACAAGCACTTTCCAACTATATACGATCTCGCACACAATACAATACAAACACCATAATTTCTGAGGCCCACACTAGCAACGAGCCACGCAAAAAATTGGTAAAATACTTGGTAGGTAGTCCTGGAATTTGTAGATCAGGGGGCAGCCAGGGTGTTTCCGACATCTATGACAAATCGGTATCTCACATCATTCTTATGGAGACGATCCATTGCTGTGTTCACATATTCCATTGGTATAATCTCAACATCAGCAGTGATATTGTGTTTTGCCGCAAAATCAATCATCTCTTGGGTCTCCTTTAATCCACCAGCTGCACTTCCTCCCACCATCTTTCTTCCTGTAAATCATTTGTTGTATAAATTCTAAAATGCCAAAGACCATAAGCGAAACATTAACTGAAAAAGTTCTTATGCATGGTACATGTTATTGTTCTGCATACCGAGGATAAGTAAAGGAAAGAACGATAGTTCATCCGGCTTGTTTGGTGCCCCAAGAAGAATAAGCTTTGAGTGAGACTTCAAAAGATTAACCAACGGCCTGATGGGATGAACAGCAGAGACTGTATCAATAATACCATCCAAAGTGCCCATAGCACCCTGTATTACATAATTGAAAGTAAGAACTTCAGTGTTCAGGTAATCCGTGACAAAAAAACTATCAAATTTCCTTTGATGGTCAGTTGAGATTATACCAGTCTTCAACCAGATGGCTTATTCGAAAAAAATCTCAATTAACAACCATAGGGAACACCAATTCGAGTAACTAAAAATAACATCAACCTGTAATAACACAAACAAATTGGTTACCTTCATTTGCTCTTGGTCACTGCTAACTAGAAACGAGTCAGCACCAAATTGAGTAATAGCTTCGTCCTTCTTGTTAGGGGAGGTGCTGATAACTGTCACTTTCAGCCCTAAAGCCTTTGCAAATTTCACACCCACATGACCAAGTCCACCAAGGCCTACAATTCCCAAGTGCATTCCCGGTTTGTCAAGACCATAGTATCTCAGTGGACTGTACACGGAGATCCCAGCACAGAATAGTGGAGCACAACCAGCAAGTGGCAATTTCTCTGGAACACGAACCACAAAGTGCTCAGTTGCAACCATTTCATTAGAGAACCCCCCACATGTGCGGGTTCCATCATGATAAGTAGCGTTGTAGGTAATTATCTTTTCGGGACAGTAATTTTCAAGGTCATTGGCACAATTGTCACAAGAACCACATGACCCAACATAGCACCCCACTGCCACTTTGTCTCCAACTTTGACTTTTGTTACCTTGCTTCCTACCTCTGCAGCTACACCCACAATCTCATGCCTGAAGGGACAATGATCATAAGTTATAGCACAATCCAATAAGTCCAGACTTACTATGAATCAGTATTAGAAATGTTTACAAGTCCAAGGATTTGTCTTATAAAATTAAATTCCAATAGATTAGGATGATTTGGAAACAAAGTTAAAAAGATGTATTTTGTGCTCTGATGGACCATATTTTGTATCAAAAGGGAGGGCTCCACGTCACATGGGTGTATCATAATAAAACCCATAATTTCTATTGAGACAACACAAAACTGTCAGCCTTCCTGATTGACCAATTGGAGTCCAACACAACGTTTAATACCTACAAAGACACATATCCCAAGAAGGTATCAGTTCAGGGAATATGATTTCTCCAAGGTAAATAGCTCTCCATTTCTCTATAAAGATGGGTGAACACCCAAAGGTAAGGGGACTTCAAGTATGAGCACCTCGGCTCCATACTTCACACACACTTTTTACCATTTCTCTAACTTTACACACAAGCCTATTCATGTGTTGATCACAATACTGACTTAGGCATCAGAGGAGCCTCCTCTGGCTCAACGTCGAGGGTCCTTCTAACCTCTCTCTGATTTTACAGCTCATGGATTTTGTGATATTCGAAGACCAAGGGTGCACCTCAACACATTTTAGTGATTGTGCAAATTTTTGCCAACACAATTTGGTGCCGTCTGTGGGAAATGAAGCAGGTGTGTCCCCTAGATCTGTATATCAACTGGCTCGTGAGCCCTGCCCAAGCTAGAGATTACTGGTGTATCTCGTTCACTCACATTGGTTCAAACTTTTATTGTTCGGTCTTTCTTACAGTCAAATTGTAGCACTCGGTCTGCCTTTCAAACTCACAGAAATACAAAATCACCGTGTTTATTGCATGGCCCACCATAAAGGCCTCTTCATGAATCTAGTTTGCCCCAAATCTTATTCTTGAAGTTCCAATACATTTATTTGGTTGGGGTGTTCAACGTACATGATCACCAAAGATAAGATTATTGGCTACAAGGAAAAGAACTAGCCCAACATCAACTTGCATGTTCAGAGGTTAGATGTAAATATTCTCGCAAGCAGAATCTGAGAGAATCTTGAATCGTCCAACCATGGACTTAGATTTCACAAGGTACGCTTTTATTTAAACATGACTTGAACATGATTAGAAAAGACAAGACTTATCGTCGAGGTCATCACCAGCCTGAGATTATCGAGGCCAAGGGATATATATGTTCGGGCCTTCTCTTATGACCCTAATGGGCCAAATTTACTCAATATTTCTTTAAGTGGACAGATTTATTTGGGCCATTTTTAAGGGTCAGCGGATGGGTCTTCCTCAGACAACACCCAACAATCCTTTTTTTGGGGATTCAGTTATTATCCTTCTCGGAATTTGAATATTATTATCTTCTTTGGATGCGATTGAGGTTCAGTTATAGTCGTCCTATTCAAGACTCGACTCTCTCAAGCGGCATCTTATGGTTATATTTGGTATTCTGTTATTTATCCCCTTAATAAGACATTTCAATAATGCTCGGCTCTCTTTGGCAGCATCTTATGGTTATGCTTGGGATTCAATTATTCTACCTTTGAATGAGACACCTCATTATTACTCGATGTGATGGGTTTCTTATATGTTCATTGTTATTAGTTGGGCCCACCATTGTAATGCCCTTATCCTTCTAACCTTATCCTTCTGATCAGGCATGAAAGTATCAATTACAATATCTGACAAACGCATTATTCCGATTATAGAGATTATCTTCGAGCTCTACATATATTGATCTTGGTATTCTATTCAGAATGAAAAAAATGCATTAGAACTTCATGCATGTTATTATCTATTTGATTCGGGCTTCATGATCGCTTCGATGACATATGGTAGATCTCGACATATCTATACTAAGCTATATCTTATCAAAGGCAACATGAATATTCTTCGAAACTTTTATTCCTTTCCAGTATTACGAAGGAAATAAAAACTGGAGGGTAGTTGATGGACCATATTTTGTATCAAAGGAGAGAGCCCCACATCACATGGGTGTATCATAATAGGACCTATAATTCCTCTTCTCAAGGCAACACAAAACTGTCAGTTTTCTAGATTGACCAATTGGAGTCCAACACAATTTTTAATACCTGCAAAGAAACATATCTCAAAAAGGTATCAGCTAAAGGAATATGACATCTCCATGATAAGTAGCTCTTCACTTTATCTATAAAGATGGTTGAACACCCAAAGGTAGGGGGCCTCGAGTATGGGCACCTCAGCTCCATACTTCACACACACACCTTTTAGCATTTCTCTAACTTTACGCACTAGCCTATTCATGTGTTGATCGCAATACTGACTTAGACATCAGAGGGGCCTCCCCCTGGCTCAACATCGGGGGTCCCTCTAACCCCTCTCTGATTTTGCAACTCATGGATTTGGTAATATTCAAAGACCAGGGGTACAACTCAACACATTTCAGTGATTGTGCGAATTTTTGCCCGCACATGCTCCAAATTTGAATTTTGACGGAGCTACATAAGATCTTGTTTCATGGATTCTTTTTCCTTTTCACCCCTTTGCCTCAAAGAAATGTTGACATGAATGTGGCTTTCCTCCCTAGATAAAAACTGTTCTTTCTTTAGAAGATCCATATTCTAAAGAATAAAATATCTGATAGGAAGATGAAGATCCATGTCTCTTGGTTCAATTAGACAAGTTGGCAGTGATACTGAAACATGAAATAATATATGGTGGGGCTCTATTTTCATATCCCACAAATATCTATTCTTAGCCCATTAAATTTTTTATAATCAAACTAATTAGAGTAGGTGGAGAGTTAAAAGAGACCGTCACACTTGTCTATGCCAAGGATAATCGAAAGGGATAAGTAAGATAAGCAGATTGGATAGAAGGAACTTGAGCAGCCTGTTAACAAATAGACGAATACATTGGACAGATGGTAGGTGAAAAATGCTTTCAACAACCAAAAAAATCATCCTTTACAGTGGAAAAGTAATCTGGATATTTATAGCACAATGTCTGGGTAAGTCGGGTTGGCCGAAGGGCTGTCCGCCGTGACCTCCTACCATTCACGCGAATCTACAATTGCCTTGACCATGACGATACCAGCAGCTGTTAACCACAAGCCATGTGTCCCAACATTAGCTAAGCAGATGTGATAGTTACCCAAACGCAACCTAAACGTGGCTCCGAGGAATGTGCAACAGTCAAGGTAGTGGGCTCCGAAGGTCCACGACTGAAACTGGTCACCGCGGGACCATGACCTCGAGAGGACCATGTCCGTGATGCACCCAGTGCGATCCTGCCCGACGTCTTTTTCTTTCCCTTTCTGAACCCTTCCACGAGACTTTTGTCAAGCTGTCTGATAAAGGAAATCCACATAGTTTCGGTCCTTCAGCCATTAATCTACATGTCTCATCATCTCATATGGTGATCCGAACCAATAACTCCAGTTACTTTATGAGTCCCTCCGGATCCCAACCAAGCATATCCCAGTGAGCAATGAGCCATACACTGGGAGGCTTGCTCGAGAAGACTAAACTTTTGAGACCCTGCCCTAGGCCGAAGTTGACAATCGTGCTCGTCTGCCCTTGTTGTTTAGGTCTTCCTTGAGAAGAGCAATATTCCCCCACCCTCGTTGATGCAGTATTGCACCTGAGGGCGTCGCGCTTTGGGCGTCACAGCGTGGTTGTCGTGCCTGGGGGAGTCACACCTTGGGTGTCGCATTTGACACTTTTATCTATATCAGTCCAGTTAGACACTGTCGGGCTCCATGTCCATGTCAATTGATGACTCGTGCCACTTGTCTTGTTATGGTGGAGACATATGTCTAAATTTATCGAGTACTACACCACCATTTCTGTACCCACTCTATTTTAATTAAATTCACTTCAAGCTATACATACCCCTTTAATAACAAGTTCATCTTCTATTTTCTCAAAATTAGGGTTTTATTCATTATCCCCTCTCATACATCCCACACGAAAGAGTTTTTTCAATATGAATTTTTCCAGTGAGATATATGTTAGAATTATTTTTTGGTTTAATTTTTTGTTTGATTTCATGTGTACTATGTGGATTTACATTATTATTATTATTATTTTGGTATTCTATGACGCTTAATAAGTTTTGATTTAGGGTTTATATGTTTGTGTTATCTCTTTATTTATACAAGTTTTTTACAATAAGAAGGAAAAACAAAGCACAGTAAATTCTTGTGTTAGTTACTAATAGTTATACATATAAATTATTCTCATTAGTATACTTAACAGATTTCTTTGATCCAATTTGTGTCCATTCATAGAGAAGTTAATATTGTCACCCACATAGCAACACAAGCTGCTGCTACTCCACCTGCTGCTCCTTTTGTTAATATAATGGAAGTTGTTTTAACAGAAGTTATAATAGACTTGGATAATGTATTGATATAGAAATTGATATGCTCATCTTACTTATCAATCTATATTAAAAAAGTTCTATTATCTAGGGTGTATGATAAAAGATAGTGAATTAAACCTTAGTTATGAGAAGTTAGAAGGTGGGGGTCAATTCTGAGTACTACTTCCCCTTCTGCTTAGGTAGAGAATAAAATTTCCGAGGACCAAAAAACATAAAATAAAAAATAAACAAAAAGAACTTGTCTTACCCGGGGACAACAGGATATTTTGTTCCACCCCAGTCATCCTTGATCCTGTGAAAGTCTGTGTGACAGATGCCACAATAAAGTACTTTAAATCTTATATCCTCCTCTCCCGTTGCCCTACATAGATATATATTGCATGCCCAAACATTGTCAGCATAGCTATATTTGATTCAGCTTCATCATAGAAGAAGCAAGCATGAAAAAACTTTAAAGAGAACAAATAATTAAGTACAATTTCTTTGTCCAAACAACACAGCATTGATACAGAAGTACAAACACTTGAGCAGCAATTTGGATTTACTTCGTTACACTTTCTATGTGTTTAACCAGAACCCACCATATATAACACTAGATAAATATGGCCAAAGTCAAGTAAAGAGAGAGATTAGAGGCAAATAAATGTAGCACAGCCAAAAACTGTTTGAGGCAAATGAACCGACACAAATTTTCTCTATTTTGCTCCGTGGATTCAGAGTGTTCCTGTGAAAGTGTTTTTATTTTTCTCTATTTTCTCAATACATAAAAAAAATCATAGTGTTCCTTGTTCCATTGCATCAACTATACAGCCCAAATGTTAATAGCAAAATGTCTCAATAAATCAAAAGCAACACTAGAAATTATTTCAATCAAAGGAAAAAAAAAAAGCAAGAATAAATCAGAATAAAACACCTTCAGGAGAAATTGAAGGGAGAGAAGACTCCAGACGTTTCTCTGGCTGCCCATCCAAAGGTGTTCACTGGGTGTTCTTCTTCGGGTGTTATCCCCATCATCAACCACCCATTTTGTCTAATTAAAAATAGATCTCAATTGGTTGTCTCGATATACATAAAATATGTATTGACATACATATACACACAGCACAGGTTGGGTGGCCAAACATAAAAACCCATGAATCAATTTTTTTGAACCAAAAACTATCGCAAATCAAATCATTTGCCAAATATTATTTTAAAAAAATATATATTCAAAAATTTTTCACCAAAACATTTTTCGACTAACAACCTTAGAGAATCTACCCAAAATTTACCAACAAATATCCAAAAAAAACATTAGCCACCCAAATTAACCAAATGTATAAAGTGAAATGAAATTGGGGAACAACATATAACTATTTGCAAGTTATTTCACAATATCTTAATCCAAAGTCCTCACAAAAAGAATTCTAATTTGTGCCTCAGAGAGATATTATTGTTTGAAAGAAGGCAATTTAATTTCATCATACTATATTTATTCTCTTTGCTCCTTTTTTTTTTGGTACTGTAGGATTTCACTTTATTCGGAGGTGCTGGATCTACTTTAGCTAGTTGTTAATTTATGATTGGATTAGTGTAATCGTTACAACGAATAATTTCTCGAACAGAAGAACACAATCTGTACAACGATCGACTAAAATCACAGAGAAGTTGTATACAACTAAATGCATATTTTCTAAAGAAGAATTTAGAGCTTCACGATCACCGTTCTATAATGAGAGACAAAACATCGAAGTGAAGTCACTCAGGGCATAGTTATAACCTACGCTCACAGAGAGATTCGAGGAAATACCTTCTGGAGAATTTCAAGGGTGAGAGTACACCAGATGAGTCTCTAGCTGCCCATCCGAAGGTCGGCACAGGGTGCTCCTCTTCTGGTGATTTTGCAGCCATTTTTGTACGAATATAGCATCCAATTGCATATTAAATTGATATTCTGCTTTATTATATAAAAAATTAGATAATTGAAAAATAACATGCGTAAAAATGAAAAATGAAAAATGAAAATAGAAAGATATATGTGTGATAAAAATCAAAAGAATAAGATAAGCAAAGAGTGTATTGGTTTAATGGTAAAATGATATTTTTTATCTTTTAAAAGATTTGTCTTCTTGATGTCAAGAGTTCAAGTCCCGCTCCCCTTTCCCCTTTCCCCCGCCCAAAAAAAAAAAAATTTGGTAAAATTATAATAATCAACAAGAAATAACTTAAGATATAATTTATATAGAAGATTGAATATTCATATAAATGACTAATAATTTTCTAAGAGTCTGATGTGATTCTTATTCACAATAATATGAGTATAAGAGGTAGTTAGTGATAAAGTCGAAATTAAATTTGAATGGAAAAAATAAAAAGAAATGGTAGACTTAAAATTTAGATAAAAAAAGGGGGAGAATTATAATCAGACCTATGAGATTTGTCACTTAATCACTCAGATTCCCTGACATTTGAAATATTACGTACAAATCTCCTGAAGTTTGCATACACGTAACACATACAAATTTCCTGAAGTTTGCATACACGTAACACTTTAATCCCTACCGTCAATGTCTACTAGAATATTCATTAATAAACTACATGCATGCTCCTTGAAATTTGTATGCGTATAATATTTAGATCTCTCAAGTTTAAAATGTTATATTTAGATAAAAAAATATATTAATCATAGATAAAATATCAAATATTTTAAATTTTACAACAAATAATCATGTTATATTATGACATTTATTGAAATAAAAATTTAATTTTTTCTTAAAAAATCATAATTAATATATAATTTCAAAATGCGTATTGTGCATTACACTTTTTATTCTCCATCTGACGTATAGTCATTCAATATGTATTGTTCATTATTAAAGACATTATTATGCTCAAGAGATGTTAACTTTCGTCCATTTGCAGTTTCTACTGTGTATGTTACAAGTTAGAACATATAATATCGACACATACACACCAACATTCTATTATTCCTATTATTCTGCTTTCTGACTTGACTAATAGTTGATTCATAATCTTTTCTATTCATTCTTTGCATCTTTGGCAATCATCAACTTGACACCGGTATACCAATTGCTCTTCGTTTAGTACATAATTTGTCCGATTCATTAATGTGAAATGCTCACTCTCGCCGTATTTCAACATACTACTCTTTGAAGTTGTAAATTTTTCAATTTTGTAATCATCTGCTCTTTCAACAACCGGACCATTTGACGTGTGTGATTGTTTGAAACTATTGAGCCTCTCCATGCAGACATAGTTAGTGTATATGACATCATAAGGTGTCAACATTATAGTACACAATAAAATTTATATAAGTCAAAATTCCTATTTGTTATTCATTCTTTCATGCCGGTTGAATTATAATTTTAAAATTTATTGATTTTGAATGTGATTACTAACATTTGAGATATATTGAAATTTTATTTATACTAGCTATGCACCACATGCGTTGCAAGTAAATAAATTTAAATAATGTTATTTTTAAAAAAAATATAAATTATATATGCAATTAAATTAAATAATTAATTAGGTTCCGAATAATTAATCCATATTTTAATTATTGATTTATTCTATAAGGTTTTGAATATATAATCTGTCATTTATTTAAGTATCTCTCTGATCCCTATAAACATTTACACATCTAATTATATATTATAGAATTACTAATCATTGTCCGTACTTGAAAACACGGTGTTACTCGCAAATTAGTAACACTGAAATATAATAATTCAAATATCTGAAAAATTATGTTATAACCACCGAAACATAATAATTCAAATAGTTGAAAAAATATATTAGTTGACAATATTTAATGTTCTATTTTTGATTCAAAATCGACGATTTCTACATTCATAATCAATTTTATCTAAATAATAACAAAATTCATAACTAATAGAATGAAAATTAAAACAATACTCCCACAAATAAACTAAGTCTGCAGATATTGTCAAATGACCAAATATAATTACCAGAAATTCAATCGACTTCTAAAATATATGACCTAAAAAAAAAATTACAATTAGGTGTTTATTTATTCTCTAAAAACATACATTTTTTCTTTTATCCACATTTAAATAATAAAAACATAGAGAAATAATGTTTACCTAAAAAATATTGCTTCATCTGTGGAGGTCTTGTTCATAATAGGTTCAGTTGAGCCTCCACGTCTTCTAACGCTCGTGAACAGAGTATGTCTTCTTCGATATTTGCTAATGTCTCCTCCAATTCCATCATATCTATAAAGTCATTCTCAAACTTCTTATTGATTTCGTCAATTGACCACGTAGATGGAAGCGTGTTAACAACATCATATAACATAATTGGATTATTCGACATAAAACTTTCTTGTTGCAGTTTATAAAATAATTGTTCTTTCTTTTTTATATGATCTAGAACATTCGTCTCTAGACCCATTTTTTCTTGCTCAAATTGTATCCATAATGGATGGATATCGCGTTTCGCTTCCACCAATAATTGTACAAACTGTACTGCATTGGTTGGTTTGTCGTCTAAAAAAAATTTTTCCATTGCAAAATTCCAAGTTGTCGGAAGGGTCTCTATTATTTTATGCATAATATAATTATCACTTATATTTTTCCCTGTCATTTGTAACATACGACATAATTCAACCTTTTTCATCCCAAACTTCGAGATTGGGGTTCCATCTTCAAACGATTTATTTTCAAAATTTTCTTGTATGCCTGATAGAGCCACACGCGTACTATGACGTACAAATATTGGAAGTCGTTCCATTATATCTGTACATAATATAAAAGATACAAATTAAAATTGTAATAATCACATTAGCAATGGAGTAATAAACATTACAACAAACAAAATAATATTTTGTCACCCATGTGATTTAATAAAAATAATATAACACCAACATAAAAAATTGGAATAATGATTAGGAATTCGAAATTACAATAAAATCAAGACACCAACAAAATATACCAAACCATACATGAAATTCGTAGAATAATTATTCAAATCACCATCATATCATAATACTATCACTACAGACATAATAGTAATAATTGCAATCATGCAAATAATTAAGTATCAAGTTTATATTAAAAATTCTAGAATCAAACATGTGATCTATCTTCATGGAGATATAGTTAATAGATTAGCCTTCCAGTAGGTCTTTAAACTTTCTCTTCATCACTTTCCTGAATGTTCTTGTGTCAATACATATGCGAAACTGCAAGTTTGGAGAATGCACAACAACCTAGTTTTACATAAAGAAAGAAAACCAAACTTTAGTGATATATATTAGTTGTAAAAGAATAAATCTCGTTGCAACAGTATAAGAATCGGATTACATTATTACAATATCCCCATCGGTGAAGTCGCGCTATATTTATTCTTTTCATCGCTTTAGCCAATTTACACCAATCCTACAAATATGAATTATAATATAAAGTTATCGTGATTATTTTAATTCAATATGTATTCAATAGGAGCTATTTGTAAATAAATGGTACCATTTGTTTGCTATTGAATATGAAGTTCTATAATAGAACTTCAGGGTAAACGATGTTTGATGTGCAATTCGACACATTTTCAGGAAGAAGAACACATATACGATCAGAAGATGTGCATCTGGATAATGCCACATACAAATGTCCATGGCTAAACACCGGTGTGCGCAGATCAACCCCAACAAATTTTACAGACTGTCATTGAGATTTATTGATTGTCATAACATATGTTAATCGGACAGGAAATTGACGTCTCGTCATCTGAAAAGGCAATTCTGAAGATGTTGGTGACAAAGATATTCTTGGATATTTATCACCATTTAAAATTTGAGCTTCAATCACACGCGTGGTACATCTAACAACCATCAATCGCGTGTCATTACAAAGCCCTTCCTTCGACGCTATATTTCTCAGCAACATTATTGGGCTATCCACTTTCAAATCTAATTTAAACGGCGATAACCCAGCAGGGTTTAGAGAGTTTAAATACTCATTAGGATATCGATTAGTGATCGATCGATCAAGTTTATCACCCTCTTCCATTTTGTCAGCTGCTAAATACGTAATTATCTATCTCGGTGAAATATTCATTGCTGCGGCATTTATAGCATTCACGTCGTCATTCCTTGCAGAAAGAATTGTGCGCTCGGTTAGGAAGTCTGGGATAACTGAACCAACCATATCTAAATGTGGATAAATTCTAAATATTAATTCTCGAAGAGTATAACACTTTTGTATTGTTGATGGAAGTTGTACGATTTCTTGTGGGTTTGTTCCTATCTAAAAATTAGAAGTGAAATTAGAGAAGATAAATTGATAATAATTACAAAAAATAATATTTTATATTCTGATTGATCAATGGAATATTACCTCCATCAAGAATTTTACAAATTCAACATTTTCAGAATTTGTGTTAGTTAAGCGCATGTTTAACCCCAAAGTCAAAACTTGTACATCCCTCCACAATACAGATCGCCTCAATGACGCACCTACAATTTGCTCGCAAACTCTTTTCGGTATAACTGTCAAGATTTTTCAAAAGTCTCCACCTAGAATAACTGTAATACTCTTGAATGGCTTTTGGTTATCACAAAGATCCTGAAGTGTACAATTTACTGCCTCAACACAATACCTATATTGCATAGGTACTTCATCCCATATTATTAGTTTAGTCGATCTGAATAATTCTGCATGCATCGATTGTTTGGTAAACCCACAAATTGAATTTTCAAGCACATCCAAGGGAATGCAAAATGTTGAATGTGTTGTGCGGCCCCCCATTAATAATAAAGATGCAATATCGGAAGAAGCCACAGTAACGACGATATATCCAGAGCTGCGCAATTTTTTAGCAACTGTATTATACACAAACGTTTTTTCCGTGCCGGCGCCCCCATTCAAGAAAAAAGTTGTTCCTTTATTTTCAATTACTGATGAAATAATTGCAGTATAAGCAGCATATTGTGCATCATTAAGGCGATCGACATAATTTTGTGCATCCAATTGTCCGGCTTCATGATGGAGTTGTTGATGTTCAAACAATAGTCTGTTACCAACTATTGGATTCTAATTCCCAATTGGTTGTGGCATGGGTGGAAAGTCGACTAAACTTTTGCCCTACTCATGGAGCAAACTGGTCTAATAAATATATACTATAATCTTCAATTTGATCCTGAGAAGGATTAGAAATGTCAAACATTGTACGAATCTTATGCTCTAGGTCATCACATATATGCATTGAAAATTGATTCCATAAATCAAGTGGATCCAACGGAGAGCATTCCGTGAGAATAATACTAAATAGTCTCCTCAACTGATGTCCGGTTTTCATAGATGAAGCTTCTTGCATACATTGTACCCATTCTCCATCATCTTCCAGAAGTACCCTTGTAATGCATGCTGATTTGAAAGTGTTGTACATAACATCATTTACCGTGTGTAAGTTATTAAATGATGTTGGTCATTTTACAACAGTTAGTAACAAACGCAGATAAAATCGCTCACCTGAATTGGGGCTAGCAAAGTATATTCTACCAATTGCATACCCCTTTTGTCTAGGTGTCTATTTATGTGTTTTCTTATTCCAAACAAATTTTTGTGGAAACTCCTAGTAGGTCAATGCCTGTGCAGATCCATTTGAAGTACAACATGTAAAAAAACCAGTCAAGGTTGTGTCTTGTTGTGCACCTCTAGAAATGATTTCACCTATTGGTTCGACCGTATTAAAAATAACACGATGCATCTCAGGTAAATGAAGTTCTAAACGTACAACAGTTGGAATCTCTTCATGCAAAAGATTACCAAATAATCGCCATGCAGCTTCGGGCGGTGCAATATACCTTGCATCAAGATATTGTTGGATCTCATTTTCTCCTCCCAATACTATCGTGGTACGATCATGACCCTTGTAAATGTATTTGTGAATGTACTTCACACATCTTATTCTTGTACAAACTTCCAAATTGATATGACAGTTGAACATTTTGGAAAGATACGGATAGTATGACACAACATCCCTATTATCAACTTGTTACACCCTCTCACTGTATACACACGGCCATTATTACGACAACGATAGACAGGATATCCATCTTCATCTATACTTGTTGATTCTACAAATGTTCGAAGAAACCTCTTAGTGCACACACCATTTTTCATACATGACGCTCGTGGATTGCAAGTACCACATGGTCCATGTACCATACAACTTTTGATTGTATCAAAAAGAATAGGATTATTGTCGGGATTAAAAAATTCAGCACATACCACATTGTTTACTTGAGCACATGATTGAATTTTATCAGGGCCATGAAGAAACAGAAGTGCATCCATATGTGGTAGGCCCCGTTTTTGAAATTCAATTGTAAAAACATGTGCTACCTTTTTTCCAAACAATTGTGTTGTTTCTATCTCCTTCATCAAAACTTTTCTCTTTAACTCAAAAACTCTCGCAACTAAATCAGGACGGTCATAAACTGATTGATGTTGTAACAAAGCTGAAGAAATCTCAGGCCAGTTGGGATTTGCAGTCATGGTGAGAAATATATCAGGGTGTTGATTGTACCTTATAATAGTCATTGAATCTTGAAATATTTCAAACATATGTCTTGCGCTACCAGTGAATGAAGATGGCAAAATCATTCGCTGACCAATTTGTTCAGGACCCAGCTCATCATCACAAACATCTGTAAGGCCTTTGTATAGTTATACACGAAGTTTTGATTGATTAAGCTTATAGTATGTCAACCGATTTTGTTCTGTAGCAGCCCAAGCTTCTACTAAATACTCCTGGAATAGTTTTCCCCCCCTCAAAATTGTTGAATATTCAATTGGACGTTGAAACAAACGATAACTATGATATTACAACTGAGTAAGTTGATTAGTTGAGGGTCTACCAAGTGAATTGTCCCACTGTCTCAACTCAGGTTCCCATCCAAGTTCACCGCGGGGGAACAATAACACATAATGCAAGGGTAAATATACAGGGTGACACTCGTTAATCTGCATCAACTTATTATTTCCTTTCAAATGTAAAATGATCTCTCTCATTCCACTTGACTCAGTGCCATTTCTGGGTAATATTACCGCAAGCTCATCCGTGGTAAGGAGATTACATCTTCGTCGATCTAATGCTGGGTGATAATGAAGATAAATTGGTAAATTTTGACCTACCAAATCTAATTGACTTAAAATCTCATAAGCTTGCTGGAATTTATCTGGGAATGAATTTGCATGCAACAAACAGTCTTGAATGATTTTTAAAACGTCCCTTTGCAACTGAGTATTTTTATGACTATGAACATCTAAGGCTGAAATAGAATCATAAATGTATAGTTGACTATATAGTGGCTCGTGATTTGGTTGTGGTATGAGTGATCCTTTTCTATAGCGTAATTCTCCATATATAGTGAATGATGTAGGACCATTTCTTGTCACTAATCTTGGATCTAGTATAGCACCAAGACTTGTAAACACATTAGTTGCATTATACTCTCGTGTATGTTGTCGAAATAATTTGGATTTGTCATTATTGCCATCATACAATGCTTTAAGTTCTGTCGGGGGTGTAATAAGTGGAGGTAGTTGAATCTTTCCTTGCAAGCAACATGTTCCAAATAGAGGACGTCCTGGATGAGAATTTGATAATTGTTCAGCCATCCAATGTAATGCTTGACAATGAGTACATGGTACATCCATACTCCCACGTGAATGACGACCTTCTAATACGTGTGTTCGAGGATTGATTCCAACACTACATACATGATATTTAAAAAGATAAGTTAAAATTTTTAAAAAATGTAATGGTGATTTCCAAATATTCTAGTTTATAACAAACACCTGTAAGGTTGGTCAACTTCTGTTGTGGTGTCTTCGTTCAAATTGGGCATTGCTTATAACATGGAAATCACGTAAGATGGCCCAACGTCATTTGTTGCCACAGTTTGTTTTACAACAAGTTCAAAGATTTCTATAGGACATCTAGGGTGTGGTTCCAAATGCATTATGACGCCTTCCTTAACATTTTGTGGAGGCATTCCTCGAAGCATTGTGTTCACAGACGATGACTCTAGAAAATCTATTGGCACAATTTGTTCTATTACATGCACAGTCGGTTCTTTTAATTGACATCTCTCTCGTTCTCGACGTGCACGTTGTGCCAATTGACGTGTTGATAAAACATTGTAGTTGATTTCCTAAAAAAATAAATTTGAAATTATATAGCGGATAAGGATATAAGAACTGTAGTACAAAAGTCTGCAGTTGAATAATAATGGAATACATCATAATTTTTTTTTTCAAAAAAAACATATTTAAGCAAACATACCACTCGTGGATCTATATTCTCTTTTCCTTTTCTTTTTGTAGAATTGGATGTTGCCATTGCATTTGACTTTCGTTTTTTCTTTTAAAAAATAAAATGTATAAATTAAGAATTATTACAGTAGAAAAGAGTTCATAATAATACTAAAACCAATTAACGTGTCACCTCTTCAGCTAAGTGAAGACAGTTAAGATCACGTTCATCATGGATTACAACGCCTACATTTTTTTTGACGAAGTAACTGGACCTAGAAATCAAAGAAGGATAATGCTAAATTGAGTGATAAGAAGTAAGAATTGAACACCTATAAGAATTAAGAAAATGAATGATAAGAAGAATAGCTTACTGTGCGTGCTAGGTTAGTATCCATCTATAAAAATAGTTGAAAAAACTATAATGAGTATGAGATTACTTATAGGAGAGGATTAGAAAGAAAGTTATACATATAAAACTTACATGGCCAAAAAATAGTGATGTTGTAGGGTGATTCTGAATGTGTCGAGGTTCCTTCACCAAAATTGAACCAGTTGAGATTATTTGCAGGCATCCCTCAGAGCATTGTTGTCATAGACGATGACACCGGGATATTTGTTGGCACTGTTTGTTTTTCTATAAGCGAAAGAAATTTTCCAGTCACAGGCGTCGATTGATTGTGAGGTCTCTTCACTGATGATTGTTGCATTTGAGCTTGATGGCAACGACTCGGTGTTAAGGAAGGAAAAACTCTAGGTTGACTGGATGGACGTTCTGATCTTTCCCGTTCCCGACGTGCACGTTGCGCCAATTGATATTTGGTTAAAACATTTTTATTGATTGCCTAAAAAGTAAATAAGAAACATATATTATTGTGAATAATAAGTAACTTTTTTAAAAATTAATTCAGTCTTGAATAGGCAAATGACCAATCATACAACTTGGTCATTTGTATTTTTTTTTCTGTAGACAGAACAACTTGCTTTTTCTTTTCCTTTATAGCTAGCATTCACCATCATGTTTGACTTTTTTTTTTTATCTAAGCAAACAATTTGAATTAGTAATAAACGTATATTTAACATTATGTATGAATATTACAAACACATGAATGTTGGAGCTTTGTAAAAGGAAAAAAAAATAATGCAATCCAAAAGGAAACATTAGAATTTAATGTAGATATTGTAAAAAATCAGATAAATTTGGTGAGAACAGGGAAACATGCTTGCAATAAAAACAGAACACGATCAGTTAGAAAAGAAAATTAAAAATTTAAGCAGATAATTTCTTGAAAACTAAAAACAAAACACAATCAAGGAAACATGTTTGCAACCCAAATGAATCTTAATGTCTATGGCCACAATTGACTACATCACCCAAAAAAAAAAAAAATAGTATCGTGTCACTTATTATTGTTTAGAATAAAATATATTATTTTTTGGTGTAATTTACTAACTTTTAAGGTGCAATTATTTTTTGGGTTTACTTACCATTTTTTTTAGTTAAAATTTATTATTTTTTGAATAAAATTTAGGATAAATTTCATCCCCACCCCCTTATAGGTAAGCCTAACTTTCATCAACAGCCCCATTGATTTTAAAATTTCACTCCNTTTGAATAAAATTTAGGATAAATTTCATCCCCACCCCCTTATAGATAAGCTTAACTTTCATCAACAGCCCCACTGATTTTAAAATTTCACTTTACTATCTTATAGTTTTTATGTTTATTTTAATTAAACAATTAAACCCCTTGTTGTGAGGAACCGTCACTGACAACTAAAAAAGTGCTAATGTCATCTTATTTTCTTTCAAAAATATCAATTTTACCCATTTCTTCTTCGCACTATTTCACCCACACATCTCCCTATATTTACACACATTGTTGCACCACCACAATACTGTAGACTCCATGGCCCCCTCCCTACTGAATCGTCAACAAATAGCCTCTAACACCATCACTATGCACCACTACAATTCATCAAATAAAAAACAATGGTTTTTTACCCAATATTTTGTTGATTTATAATGTGTGTGAGAAAGAGATTATCACTGCTCACAGCCACTAAAAATTTACTGCATTGGGGTAAAGGCACGGAGGCAAACAAATAGGCAAGCACCAAATGTTGTCCAGAAAAATAAAAAATCCAAATAGAAAAACAGTCATCATCATAAAAAAAAATTTAGAGAGTTATTTACAATCCTTCTAGACCTCTGGTGTTCTACAATTACACCTCAATAGACCTCTCATTCTTCCCAAATTTCTTTTT
>CAUOFW020002780.1:91788-117448 GCA_963454935.2 Ilex paraguariensis
ACTTGTTCAAGATCACATATTGTACAGACTCTCAACCTCACCTAGTCACCCACCACTGTCTTCCCTTATCAATTTTCCTTCCCAATGAGAGAGAAAGTTAAAGAGCAAATGCCAAAACAAAGACTATAAAAACTTAGGGGGGGGGGACGTTGACTCTGAAGGGAGAAGGAGGGGGGACGTTGGGGAGTAGGGACCGACAGACAGAAGGGGGACGTTGGGGGGAGTAGAGAACATATCTGGGAAGAAGGAGGCAGCAACGACTGAAGGGAGAGAGACCCAAGCAGGCAGGGAGGGAGACCATGTGAAGCGGCTGAAGGTTCTTGACTCTGGTTTTGGGAAGCCATTAGGGCATAAATTGGGTGGATTTTTTTTTAGATTTGCATCAAATTTGGAAAGCCAATTTTAGGGATCTTGGGTATGATTTTGGGAAGCTATGAGTTGGGTGGGAAATTAGGGAGAGAAACAATATCTCTGTGAAAGCAAAAATCGTGTGAATTGAGTGAGAAATAAATGAGGCAATGAATTTTGGAGAGATAGAGAGAGGGAAAGACAGAAACTTTATAAATTTTAAACTGGGCAGTTAATTAAAATAAAAAATTTAGACAATAAATTTTGGAAAGTAAATCTATAAAATAAATTACGGTAAATGTGGTACGTCGGATTAAAACGATCTGAGACGTCAATAGCTCGAGACAGTTTGGGATATCGTTGATCGTTGGATGATGTCCTTTTTTGTCAGGAAACGATCTAGACCTCTCTTTGTCTCCTGAATTCAAATTCGTTCTACTTTATTATATAGATTAATTTTTTTTTGTTAAATATATTGATTAAATCATTTATAATTTTATTATATTATTACATACTAAAAAATAAAAATATAATATATATTTGGTCGTATAAGACTTTACTTGTTCATATAAATATAGATAATTATATGCAACTGCATGTACTACTAATAGATGAATTCAAAAAAATTTAAAAGTCTTTATAAAAGAGTTCAAAATAAGTTAAAAGTTAAATAGGTTTAAAAAAAAAATAGATGAAAGTATATAGTTCAGTATAATTGACTTTATTATAATAATTTGAGATAAAACAGAAAATCAAAAGTTTTTTTATAGATGTTGACATTTATGAGTTGTATAGATATAGAGAGTTGTTAATGAAATAATTGAAAAATAATCTAGACTTAGGATTAAGATTTAGGATCATGTTAGAAAGGCATATAGCCTAAATTATCAGTAAAAATGGGAAATTCTGTAGTACAAAATAGACTATCAAATTGAGGTCACCCAGTTAAAAGACATCATTCTATGCAAAGACAGTGCCAATTGTGGAGAAAACACGTTCCAAATACCAATAAGAAACCAAGAAACATTACAAGAACTCACGACAAACATATCATACTTAGTGTAAGTTCTCACCCAACAAGCAAACATTTTCGCAACAAAATCAAAATGCAAGAATCACAAGGCTCAAACTAAGCAGACTTGAGAGTGTTCCCTATGTCGATAACAAATCGATATCTAACATCGGCTTTAGCAAGGCGTTCCATTGCTGTGTTAACGTAGTCCATAGAGATAACCTCAACATCTGCTGTTATGTTGTGTTTTGCTGCAAAATCAATCATCTCTTGTGTCTCTTTCATGCCTCCAATCATACTGCCCGCCAACATCTTTCTCCCTGTCATTCCAGTTTTGACGTTAGCTAGCCAAAATTTCATATTAGCATGTTGGGGTACACACACACACACACAAACACAAACAAAACAATCACTGTTTGTATCATTCAAATTCTCAAATTTTACCTTATAAGATTTCAATTCTCGAATTACACCCTCAATATCATAAAAAGCTACAATATTATTCAAACTCAAACTGCGTCGCCCAGTTTTTCATTATAATAAGTGACACAAATATGATAATAAACTGCATTTTCAAACAGAAATGTAAACGGCAATTCGTCTCTAGGTCACATTGCAGTTTTTTTATGACATTGAAGATGTAATTTGAGAATTAAAATCTTTTAGGGTGAAAATTAGGAAGTTAAGACTGTTACATAGCACAAAGTGAGATTAACCCATAAAATTTTATATACTACTTTGTTTGTAACATTAGTGTCGTTGAATACTTACCAAGAATCAAAGGAAACACTTGCAACTCAAACGGTTTCGCTGGTGCGCCAACCATGACAAGTTTTCCATTAGTGTTCAATAGATTAATCAATGGCAGAATAGGGTGAGTTGCAGAGACAGTATCGATAATACCATCCATGGTCCCAACCGCAATCTAATCACGTTCAACACAACGACGTTTTAGCATTATCAAAAAAAATCCTTGATAAAAATCTTCACAAACAAAATCCTAAGTAAAGATTACCTGCATCTGATTAGGGTCACGACTAACCAAAAATGAGTCAGCGCCAAGTTGTTTAATGGCTTCATCTTTCTTGCTAAGGGATGTACTAACTACAGTCACTTTAGCCCCAAAAGCCTTGGCAAACTTCACAGCTACATGACCTAACCCACCAAGACCCACTACACCCACATGCATACCAGGCTTGTCAAGTCCAAAGTATTTCAAGGGGCTATAAGTTGTGATCCCAGCACATAAAAGAGGAGCACCAGCATCGAGGGGCAAGTTTTCGGGCCAGCGAATCACAAATTGTTCATTAGCAACCATTATGTCCGAATAACCTCCCTGTGTTGGGGTTCCATCATGATAAATGCCAGTGTAGGTTTGTATCATTTTTGGACAATAATTTTCGAGATCATTGGCACAACTATCACACGAGTTACACGACCCGACCATACAGCCTACGCCAACTTTGTCTCCAATTTTGAACTTGTGTACCTTGCCACCCACCTCCGTTACTATGCCCACAAGCTCATGCCTGTTTCAATCAACTAGTCCACGCAAATATCAAATTGAAGTAACATATACGTAGTCAAAGTTTTCATTATCGGAAGAGAGAGAGAAAGAGATAAGTAGTCGTACCCTGGTACAAGAGGATAAGTAGCGAAGCCCCAATCGTTCTTGATGTTGTGTAAGTCTGTGTGACAGATCCCGCAATACAAAATTTTGAAAGTTACATCGTGATCACCGGTAGCCCTACACCATAATATCCAACACATTACTACATCATTATCTTCGACATCCTAAATCAAATTATAGACCACTTCCCTCAAGTGAAAACATCACATTTCAAATAATGTACTTATTTAAGTGTTCCTCAATGTATGCCATCCACCAAAAAGGCAACGAAAAAGATGTTGGCAGGATGTATAACATATAGCAATATGTACTTATTGTGAATTATGATATTAAACAATGAATGAAACAAACAAAAATGCAACTAATGCATTCCTATATAAAATGAACAATAAGAAACGATTCAAACATCCTCAATGAGAATAGAATACCTTCTTGAGAACTTGAATGGAGAAAGTACTCCAGATGTGTCTCTGGCTGCCCATCCAAAGGTCTGCACTGGGTGCTCTAACTCTGGCGATTTTGCCATGAGAGAGAGAGAGAGAGAGAAAGAGAGAGAGGGGGGGGGGGGGGGGGAGATGGGTGTTTAAGGACTTGGGCTAAAAATGCTATGGAGCTATGTGAATATATAGTTGAATAAGGCATCGGCTGAGGTTGTAGATGAGCTAAGAGTAAGAAAAGTCAGAGGTCGGAGGTTCTATTTGGTTGGGTTGCAAGTCATTTTCAACTAAGGTTTATTATGAAAAGCCTCCCAGTAATTTTTTGGGGCAGTTTTGGATTCATTATTACTAAATCATTGCATTGGTCAATGGTCATTGCTAAGCTAAATTTTAACTATGATGAATTCAGATGCAACCTTGTAGTAGATTGATTTTATTTGATTAGTCAATGTTGAATTGCCTAGTGAATACTCCACCAATTTAGTGGGTGATTTAACATTAAACACTTTAAGAGAATTTAATATTGGAGAAAAAAAATGTTTCTAAATGAAATTTAGAGGAACTTACTCGCTATAATTGTAGCAAACCAATCTGACCTAGTTGATTACTTTTAATTACTTCAAAATTGTCATCACTAGCAGGCCAGAGTATCAAATTTTGTCTTTGACAAGCATTAATTTCTAACAATACAACAAAAAATTGAACTTGGCCACAAAATTGTTGCCTGGAAATTTAAAGAAGTCATCGCTATATGTTCTTTTTGGAGACATCGTTTTTTTTTTTTTTTTTATCGCCACTAATTCATTGCAAGACGTCCTGGGGTGAAATCAATTACCGATGAGATTCCAACGTTGCCACTAAAAATCCAAGACGATTCTCCTATTCTTGTCTCTCTTTTCGAATTATCTTCACTGTTTTTTGGGTCCATTCTCTTCTTTTATAGATGCATTGTTTCTCTATTGTAATAGTAACTTATTGCTGTACGCCAAAACAAAAAAAAAAAAAAAAAAGTTGTAGTGGGTGGTGGATGCCTCTTCCAATGTGTTCTTATTGTACTATCAAATTTTTTGTCTACGTTCGACGAAGGGTTAATAATATTTTTAGTCCTTAAAATATGTATATTTTATTAGTTTGACTCTAAATTATTAATTTTATCAATTTAATCTTTAAAATATTTAATTTTTTTTAAATGATTCCTATATTAACGGACCGATAAATGTTTGATGAAATAATCATGTGATACTGTTTGAAAGAATGACACGTGATTACTTCTGTTAAAAAATTTAATGAATTATCTGATTAAAGACCAAATTGATAAAATTAATACAATGAGAATCAAATTGACAAAACGGACATATTTTAGGAACAAAAAGTGCCATTAACTCTTAAATGAAGATACAACAACTACTCACGATGAACAATCGAAATTTGGGCAAAATTATGGTATATATCTCTAATCCATTTAGGGTGTGTTTGGCAAAGGGGATAAAGTGGGATAACCCCTAGTTGGATTGGGTACCATAATTCGGTGGCCCACAAATCCCTGGTTTGGCAAGATTTTTTTCAATGGGATATTCATTGGGCCGAATTCGCTTTTTCCCTTCTATATCCCATCTGACCCACTTCCGTATATCCCATTGTAACTTTGGGATTATGAAACCCAGTTACCGGATTGGCCTGTCATTTACTAAAATACCCTTCTACAGTACTAAATGTAGGGTTTTTACCCCTCATTTTTGACTTCCTCTAAACCTCTCATTGGTCCTTCTTTCCTGCAAGCGACGCCCACTGATCCCCATTGGAAGGTATTTCTCTCTCTCTCTCTCTCTTTATATATATATCCCTGTGGCACCCTTCTACTTGAAACCCAACACACGATCTCCATCTACATCGAAAAATTCTCAATAGAGTTGCATTATGCTATTGGAATTTGCACTCGTGGGTTAGAGATCGCCATTTAATCCACTGAAATTTTTTTACCTGTACTTATTTTGTGATGTTTGAAAAATTGATGAAAAGATTACATAGTTAAATCTTCAAGGAGGTCTCCTGATGGCAAGGAAATGAAATGATTATTTTTTGTTTCGTATGTTATTTGAAGAAGTCATCTATTTTTTTTTTGTTTTAAATTTAATAGTATAATTCTGATCTAGTTTGTTAATATAATTTATTGACATAATTTATTAATACAAAATATATTGGGATCTTAAAATATACAAAATGCATAATTTATTGCATTGGTTATGGATCTTAAAATATATTGGGATCTATTGTCAATTGAATTAATTGTTGGAATTTGGTTCCTTATATTTGGATTATGCTTATATTGCAGTTGGGTAAGTATGTTTACCCATTTTTTGGAATGCAACACAGAATAACGTGTGTGCATATAGCTTCACGCATTGTACCTCCTACTGTTGCTTTCGTTTTGTATGTATACTTGAAGGCAACAAAGAATATAAACATATCGAATACGTGTAATTACGTAGTAAGTTGCCTTATTTTTGCTTCATCTTTTGTATAAGGTTGTTTGTGGTAATAAAATATGTTTAGGTGTTTATTGATTCGTGTAGATCGGTTATTTTTTTTTTTTTAAAACAATATGTGACAATTTTATGAGCAAATTAATTTGATAAAAAAATTTTGGGTATTGCAAACATTAAAACCAAATTGTTTTCGATTTGTACACTTGGTAACATATATGAAAATTGGAATGAAGATTAAAGGTAGACAAAATAAATAATATTGCCTCACCCAACATTGACTTTGGATTGGAAAGGAGTGAAGAGTAAAATTATAATTTAACCTAAAGGCAAGAGAATTAACACAAAAAATAATGATTTTTCTGTGGGTCCCATAATATACAAAATTACTTCTCAAAGTAAGGATTGGATTACACTACTTTATTATTATTCTGTCTATATCCCCCCGGATTTGGGTTTTCATTGGATTGGTTTGGACTAAGAAACCAAACCAATCATATCTCTCACATATTTGCCAAACACCCCTTTAGTAGCTTTGGTGTTTTCCGTTCTTTACTTCAATACAAGAAAAAAAAGTTTTTATGGCGGTAAAATGTTGTCATAAAAAGTCTATTTGTCGTCACAAATACTTTTTGTAGCGACATTACCTCGCCATAATAAGTGTGGTCTCAAAAGGTTTTTACGACAGCAATGGTCTGTCTCAAATAGTATTTACGACAGCAAGATTCTGTCGTAAATAAGTTGTCACAAAAAATCCGACACTTTTATTTTTATCACGGTGGCAAAAGTGTTGCCTCAAATACCATATTTGGCTATCGTAAAAAATAGAAGATATATTTATGACAGCAACGATGCCGCTACAAAAAAAAAAAATTGAATTATTATGGATCGTTCGTAACCCATATTATATATCCTGTGCATATATACACTCCATACAATTTTTTTTTTTTGGTGGGGGAGGAGAGAAGGAGACTTGAACCCTTGACCTCAAGAAAACAAAGCTTTCACAATGTAAGAAATACCATTAAACCAAAGACTCATTCGTATCCATACAACTACCGAATTTAATATATAGATAAACACAAAACTAAATATAATCAACATTTCCAAAAACATAACAATATTTTTATATCCAAAAAAAAACAATCTCACGAGTGAAACAAAATGTAAAATATACACTTTTATAAAACATAACGATCTATGAGTACAAGAAATTAATGCAAAAAGTTGAATATCCTTCTCGAACCATCTACTCTCTCAATGACATCTGAAAAAAATATAAAATTATTGTTACAATACTGAAATAAAATTTATATACATATATACAATAAATAACTAAAACAAGTTAGAATATACATCAGCAGAGGGCCACACAAATATTTCTTTAAACGTTTTGTCTAATTATGTAAATGGTATATAAACAGATCATATCGTATACATTTCTTCTAACTGATTTCACTAATACCTGATTCATTTATAATCGTATCGTGACGGGTCCACTTGTTGACTAAACAGGTGGTTTATTATTTTTTTTTTGGTGGAACCTCGACGGTGCAAGGGAAAACAGGTGATTTAAGAAAAACTCAAACTCACTAATTTTATATCGTGTTAACGGGTCGTGTCATATTTTGACACCCCTAGTTTTGATATTAAAATTGACTTTGTAGAGTTTAATTTTTTTTTTCTTTGAACTAGAAATTGTCTTTTGATGTTAAATTACGTAATTTTATAAAATATTACTTGTAACATAAAAAATAGTTGTGACAAATACAAATTTTTTTTAGAGTTTTTCTTCTTTAAACTATAAAATATTTTTTAATCTAGAACAACATTTTAATGTTTTATGAAATATTATATACGACGGAAAAAATAGTTGTCATAAATATAAAAAATTATTTTGAATTTATAAAATATTATTTGAGACAGGAAAAATAGCAGTCTCAAATACAAATTNTTTTTCTTCTTTAAACTATAAAATATTTTTTAATCTAGAACAACATTTTAATGTTTTATGAAATATTATATACGACGGGAAAAGTAGCTGTAATAAATATAAAAAATTCTTTTGAATTTATAAAATATTATTTGAGACAAGAAAAATAGCAGTCTCAAATACAATTTTTTTTTTGAGTTTATGACACTATTTACGACAGAAAAAATAGCTGCCACAAATATTAACACAAATACGTTTTTTATGACGGCAAACACGGCCGCCACAAAAAATTGTCTCAAATACATTTTTTGTGACAACAAACATAACTATTATAAAAAATTTGTCACAAAGACCCNTTATGACACTATTTACGACAGAAAAAATAGCTGCCACAAATATTAACACAAACACGTTTTTTGTGACGGCAAACACGGCTGCTACAAAAAATTGTCTCAAATACGTTTTTTGACAGTAAACATAGCTATTATAAAAAATTTGTCACAAAAGACTCTTATTCTTGTAATGCTTCCCGCTTTGAAGTGAAGATAAATAGTGAAATAAGTTCCCGTAGAACGCTATCAATTTTCATCTTATATGCATTTAGCAAGCATTGTTGATAACAACTAATTATGTCGATAAATTATATCCAAATAATAGTACTGATTCTTAATAAACCTAAAATCATTGATACATATATGTCAATGTACAACTACCTTCTACTAATATTGTGTATATGTATATGCAGGTATAACTGGGGCAGTGTTGTTAGGCTTGATTTGACTGTAGCGTGTGAATCCAAATATGTNATGCATTTAGCAAGCATTGTTGATAACAACTAATTATGTCGATAAATTATATCCAAGTAATAGTACTGATTCTTAATAAACCTAAAATCATTGATACATATATGTCAATGTACAACCGCCTTCTACTAATATTGTGTATATGTATATGCAGGTATAACTGGGGCAGTGTTGTTAGGCTTGATTTGACTGTAGCGAGTGAATCCAAATATCTAATTGCAGAAATCAACCGACTAAAAAATCTGATATCACAAGAATTATATATTTATTATTTGGTATGAATAAAAATTGTCTATTATTAGTTGTTTTCATCCATCATCTTGATGGACTTTTTAACACCACTTCCGTATAAATGTTAAAACCATTTCAGAACCAGTTTGTAAACCATAGGATGGNAATAAAAATTGTCTATTATTAGTTGTTTTCATCCATCATCTTGATGGACTTTTTAAGTATAAATGTTAAAACCATTTCAGAACCAGTTTGTAAACCATAGGATGGATTATGCACATAATTAATTGATTAAGTTTTTGAATAGCTGCATCAATATTTTTCTATGAACATTTTAAGTCGATAGATGAAAATTGCATTTTCATATATAGATGCATTTCTTAGCTTAATAACACCTCCAAAACACAAGCTAGTGATACTTGAGGGGGCCGGCAACGAGCTATGTGATATGTTAAAAAGAGAAAATAAACAATAAACCAACCGTAAAACTCAAATTTAATACGAGAAGCAAAATAACAAAAAGAAAATAAATATTTCAAATTAGGATGTCTGGAATGTATGACCCAGATCGTATTGACTTGTTTCGATGAATCAACTTTGCTTATAACCCGGACCCATTATCTCCGATCCAACTTATTGGATTGTATTGAACCTAACCCTAAATTCTTGCCACCAAGGATGATTTTCCTTTATCAATCAATGTCCATCCACAAAGCTTTTTATATAGAGCTATTGGTTGAGACATTAAACATCTATTATTCTAAATAAAAGATTCTGAAGCAGAAAATTCAACAAACTTTTTTTTTTGGTCCGACAATAGAATTAAGTAATCAGGACTAAAACCATTACAAGTAAAAAATTGAAACTATATTCTTAAACCTAAAAATAATGTTGAATTAATACCCCTATAATTTGGTCTCAATTAAAAATTCAAATCAAAAACTTAAAACTTCTATGAAAACAGGAAAACTAAAACTATTGATTAGGTCACTATCTCAAGAGCTTCTTGGCGGTCCTTCTAAACGGAGGTAGTCATACATGACTCCACTGAAAGGGCTTGACGGGCTTGACTGTTGCAGAAACATTGTGTTTCTTCCAGATTGAAGATAAGAGGCAGGTATATCAACACTATATAGCCAGTATAATCCATGAATCCCATGCCTTGCAATCGCATTGTCCCGGCCTACAAGGCTCGTCGAAAAGAGACGACGTGTTGTGTTCGGGTCTCTGTTCATCCAAACCTGAAAAATGCATGGGAAAATTTTGATTACCCAAGTTTAAGAAACTATGCACTTCACTATTCAGAGGAAATATACAAATATAAGAATTTAATTTTTATATTATTCATCATTTGTTAATGCTTTTTTTTCCCAAAAAATGTAATTTCATCTTAGATATAGATAAATATGTGATCATTGTATTATAAAAGTGATCTATATGATTTTTTTAATAAAAATACAATATGTATAGGTATGGTATACTATCATGCATGCAATAAAGCTTGAAAGAAAGAGAATAAATTTGGACAAAGAAAGAGTAAAGAAACAAATGTACAAAAAAAAAAACATTACTTTAAAAAGTACTAAAAAATAAAGCACTGAGAAAGTACTTGGAAGCATAAACTACTTGAAAGCATAAACAAGCGAAACTATTTCTGACTGCTGTAGACTCAAACAATAAAAGTTGTTGAGAGATGGGAATGATTTGACCCAACAAATAGGTCGCTAAGAATCAATAGTTTGTGCAACTATGACAAGTAGTTAAGAATAATTGAGATAAAAAAAATCACTACCTAAAAATGGCACTAGTGCAAGAGTGTAAATAAACTGCTTCAATGAATTTAAGATAATCTCAAGTATATATTTCTTTTAGTTTTTTCATTGATTAATGAGTTATAATAAATTTAAGTGGGATCCACTATATAACTGGGGAGGAGATTTGGTTCCGTTTATTTTTAACTTGGAATCATGGATCTGATATGGTTGAAAAAAGGGAGAGAATACAGAAAGAATGTAGAATAAGAGAAACATAGGTTGCATACTTTCACATGAGCCCCATTGGCTGATGCCAAAGCTATTCGGAGTGTATACGTTCCAGTATATTCAATGTTTCCGAGATGGAATATTATTTGCCATGTAGTCGGTTCATAAATGTCATTTGCCCTCCTGCAATGTAAGTTTAGATTCATTAGAACCAGCACAGCAAAAATCAAGAAACCAAGTCACAAAAACTGGGGAACAAAAAAGGGAAACGTTCACACTTTGAACCCTCAACTAAGACTCTGATTTCCCTTCTCCCGTCAACTTCTGAGTTTTTTCACATTNGTCACAAAAACTGGGGAACAAAAAAGGGAAACGTTCACACTTTGAACCCTCAACTATGACTCTGATTTCCCTTCTCCCGTCAACTTCTGAGTTTTTTCACACTGCCCCTTAGCTACTCGAATTGGTCTCAAGTTGTGGCCCCAAAACTCTTGTTTTGGACAAAAACTGTCCACATGTTTATAAAATACTCGTTTTTTATTGTCTAAATTTTGGATAATCTGAAACCAGTAAGTATAATTAGAGATGTAATGTGAGAAATGTGATATTTGAGGGGGCAATTGGAGACCAATAAGTATAGTTAAAGGTAAAATCTGAGAAATGTGGTAGGTGAGTGGGCAAAGTAAGATAGAGGCATATATATTTGAGGGAATCAAACTGTAATTTGCCCAAGTAAAATAAATAAATAAAGAGTAGAAAACCTGTTCACATGAGCAAAGAACCAGTCTTTTTTGTAATTGCTAGATCCAATGGTGTAGACTAAATCCTGGTCAGGATATAAATCTGTGTACCGAGCCCACAATCCATATTGCCTAAACCTGTTCATCAAAAAGATAATATGTTGAGTTGTGAGACATACATAGTGAGATTGAATCACAAGGAGTAACTGATTTTTAGTGCATACTTGTCTGAATTGTTGTGAGATAGTCGGGTCTTNAGTGAGATTGAATCACAAGGAGTAACTGATTTTTAGTGCATACTTGTCTGAATTGCTGCGAGATAGTCGGGTCTTCAGTTTCGGGTCTGGGTCGGGCACGAAGAACTCAGCAGCAGATCGATCAGGAATGCCGATTTCCCATAGAGTAGGACCATTTCTTGGAGGATGATACACAAGATCAGCCAGTCTGATTTCACTTCCTGCTCAAAATGCAAAACACATAAACCACTTCACACATACTGTATTTTATGTTAGCAGCTCCTCGTGGTTTGAGAGATTGACACTTTCTCTCATATTTTAGAAACTTCACATGAAAAGAGTGTTAGCAACTGTGAATGTAGCANGGTTTGAGAGATTGACACTTTCTCTCATATTTTAGAAACTTCACATGAAAAGAGTGTTAGCAACTGTGAATGTAGCAAACAATGTATAATGAAAAGAAAATAATACCATTCATCATCTTTTTCAAAAAAAATTCATGTTCTTTTATTCGCAAATTAAAGTTCCGTACAACTTTGAAAATCTGTGTAGAGTATAGAAATAGAAGCGAGAGAAAGAGACATATTTATTTGAGAGGGAGGCAAAATGGACCAATAAAATAATTGCAAGGGTATGAAGCCCATTTGGACATTTGTTTTAATTTAAACTATTGACTTTTAACATTGGATATTTTTAATTTTTGCAGAATNTTGCAAGGGTATGAAGCCCATTTGGACATTTGTTTTAATTTAAACTATTGACTTTTAACATTGGATATTTTTAATTTTTGCAGAATTTCAAAAATTATATTTAGTCCAAAACTACATTAGGTTATGTGTACGTTTGTAAAATGGAGGGAGAGGTAATTATTAGGTCAAATCACTGAAATATAATCATAGTATGCCCTTAAAGTAATGTATGACATCCTTATATGGCATGTGCTTGCTTTTCAAAAAAAAAAAAAACTTAAAAGTATATGCCAACTTTGTAAAATATGAGTAATGCTATTTGAATTTGACATTGATCTAATTTATTGACATTGCATTAACAGTCGACCCCAATATTAATTGAGATCCATTATCAATTCAATAACTTTGATGTATTATGTCAACAAATTTAGGTCTAAATAGCAATTTTTGTAAAATATTGTCATGATTTTCAGCTAAAATAAGTGAGAATTGTCTTATGAGTTAATACCTGGTGTGATCTGAATATCAGTTTCATATTTGTAATCACCAATGACACCATCAACCCAAGCATACAAGTTATAATTCCCAGCTCTTACACCTCTAATCAGGAAGTTCCCCTCATCATCAGTTTGATTCCAAAACTGATAGCCCTGAAAATACATAAAAGGGGAAGAATTCACAGCAGGTTAGAGACTTTCTAAACTCAACATTACATCAAAAATTGACATAAATTGCACCAGATATAACCTTGGTGTCNTTCACAGCAGGTTAGAGACTTTCTAAACTCAACATTACATCAAAAATTGACATAAATTGCACCAGATATAACCTTGGTGTCTTTCTGCCATGATCCTAGTTCTCCCGGTGGAGCAAGCCCAACATAAGCGGACCTTGCGGGAATAAGCTCTCTACTAATGTACCTAAAACAAGAAGATTAAACGCCCTTAATATCATTTGAAGTTCATAGTTTAGACAGAAAACAATGAGGGTATGTTAGGAATGTACCTGTCTCGGACCATTAGTCGACCACTGACTGTACCCCGTTGATGAGCATGAGGAAAATCTTTTGAAAGGGGAAAATTGTATGGCCAACTTTGGGTTTCGACCAACATCTGATAAGTCACAAGTAGTAATTGTCATGACCCAAGCTATATATAAAGTTTGTGTGAAGTGACTGATGAGTTTGAGTCACGAAGTTAAAAATAGCGAGTGTTTGTGTCGCAGATCATGCATAATTTCCGAAAAAAAATACCTGTTCTTTAGCATCTTGCCAAAGAGTTTGGTGGTTATCACCACCCGAACCCGAATTTAGATAGACAAACACAGGCCCAAAAACCTTTTTCCAGGGCTCGCCATCTCTGAAAAATACGTTTAAATCTTTCCCAGAATAATGGCCACTTATAAACACCTGAACATGGATAGCATAAGAAAACAACAAATTAGAAAACTATACCATTGTTCTGAGAGGCATTGTAGTAGCATAATATGATCATAATGATAAAATTCTTGAGATACTTACAGCTAGGGAGGTTGGACCAGTATGGGAGGTGAGTTCTTGCTTTACAGGTCCAGCAGAACGATACTCATAGCTTGGTGTGATCACCCAAAACCCTACTTGTGGGTCGGAGCTTATCCAACCGTGTACCCGATTATCCTTATTGTCGCATGAGTATTGGTACTTGTCATCGACCTGCATATCACAATATGGAACAAGTGTTACATTTAGTTGTCTGTTTGATATGAGCCAGCGATAGAGTAAGAAAAAATAGTCAGAAATGATTTTTCATCCCCTAAAGAGAAACAATAATATCTCTTTTTCGTTTGGTAAGATAGATGAAAAAATTATGAAATATATTTTTTATTTTTTTGAAGAAAGGGAAATAAAGATGCAAATTTAAAAATAAAAACTTATGGGAAGTGAAAATCTTTCCCCATAACTTTGCTTTGCCTCCTATTTAGGTCTAGAACAATGAATTATATAATAGCCAAGAAAATACATACCCCTTTGATGGCTGGATTGACTGAATCTGGTAATAGAACAGCTTCTTTGTATCCCAGGACTTTACCCGCTCTACGGTCCTCGGGAGATGCCATGGTTCTTTGCCTATCGTCTGATAGAGCCATGTAATGGAACCTAATCGTGCAACATATGATCATTATATGTATCTATACACAATTTGATCAAGAACTATGCTAATGGCAAAGTGATCGTCATAATTTTGAGATGCTTAAAATTTAGTTGAATATTCAAAATACATATGAGCACTGAAAGAAGAGATGACAATTTTGCAATCAAATATTTAGTTAAAAATAATTAGAAGCATGCTACACTGTAAGTTCACAAACATTTTACGAGTATGAAACAGCTAATGGATGATTAGTGGGCATTAATTATTTTTTCTAGGTGTTTTTTTTTTGTGGGTGGTCATAAATCATAAATCAGGATTAGGAATGTATGTGTTTGTTTTCCGCACATATATAAATGTATAATTCATATAAACTCTGGTTACATTATAATGAAATATGTTAGAATCTTGTTTAACCATTTTTTTTTTCCCGTAAAAGCGAAGATTGAAAGTGAACATAATCTAAATCTTATGGTGGTCCATATGTTTTACCTGCTTCCTTGAAGCTTGAAAGCCAATCTGACTGCAGGGAGGTTAATATCACGCCAACCTTCTAAGCGCTCCAATATCGTATATGTGTAAAAACCAGGGCATCCACGCTTCAATATGTACCTGTATGCAAGTTGAAAATCAACAAAAGTTTCGTACCACTTGTGTATGTCATCCATTTTTTTGGGTAAGTTGGTATGTGTCATCTTCACTCATTCCAATTTTATTGGGTGTCCTTGAAGGAACAACAAAGTTTGGTTTGTATGATCGATTTGTTTATCATAAATTATGAAAATCACACCAGACCTTTTGTCCGAATTTAGAGGAACTGTACTATTATTGTCTGAAGGATTCCATCTTCGACTAAATGAAACCTCTATTTGATTGTCATCTTCGCCAATAACCTGAAAACTTGTCCCATGTAGCCTATAAACACCATCAAAAATATCTTTACGAAGTTAGACATAAATATTCGGCTCATGCTATTTTGCTTTTCTTTTAGTGTTTGGCAAATGGCATATGGTGCAATATTCTTGATTAGGATGAGAATAGACATAACTTACCCGCTCAAAATGTTCCCGTGGCCATGCTCTCCGGGCTCACTCCAAATAACATCCCAATACCTATAAGTATTACAATTTAGTCAAACAATAACATAGAATGAAGATCTTGCAAGTTATTCGAGTTTAATGCATTAATAAAAACCATTACAAAATCATTGAAAAAGAAGAAAAACTGTATTTTGGGGTGTGGGGTGGTAGATTTTTCTTCTCACACCCCAAAATACTGTTTTCTTTCCTAATAGCAATATTCAACGCTGGCTAGTATTTTCTTTCTCTAACAAACCATTCAACATTATTCAACTAAAAGCAAAGATAAAAACATACCCTCTGTCTGTTTCTTTATTTCGATGTTCCAATATGTTATCCATCCCATTGTATTCTATGCTGGTGAGCATACCGCCCGGGTTGCCCAAGGTTAGTTTCACGAGGCCATTATCCAACACCACCTGCAAAAAAAAAGAAACCTATCACTACCGATACTTTGAAGAGTAGAAGAAATAAACTGTTTTTTTTTAACATTGAAGAAATAAGTTGTTCAAATAAGCAATTTTTCTTTCTTCTTATGGTAGACGNCCCAAGGTTAGTTTCACGAGGCCATTATCCAACACCACCTGCAAAAAAAAAGAAACCTATCACTACCGATACTTGGAAGAGTAGAAGAAATAAACTGTTTTTTTTTAACATCGAAGAAATAAGTTGTTCAAATAAGCTATTTTTCTTTCTTCTTATGGTAGAAGATGATTTTAAGAACATGACTAATTTTATTTTGTTTTTGTTAGGCCGTGAAGAAAGAAAAGAATTGACCAGTTTTAATTTGCCAAGTGGTAAGTAAGTTGATAATGAAGTTTTACATGAGTATCATGTCTTCCATGAAGTTTGACCGGAGGAAACGATCTCAGTTGTTCGCTGGTGCTCGCCGGATTCCATCTGCAATTAGAACAAATATTAGCAACGTAAGCTTATTGTAACAAAGAAGTGACTGGAATNGAGGAAACGATCTCAGTTGTTCGCTGGTGCTCGCCGGATTCCATCTGCAATTAGAATAAAAATTTTAGCAACGTAAGCTTATTGTAACAAAGAAGTGACTGGAGTCTTGTGCATTGGGTTTTTTTTAATATATATTATAACAAAGATGGAAAAACATTTAAAATTTGTGTTATCTACATTAATTTCAGGGACAGAAAGAGAGCTGATCTTTGGTCTCCGAGAGGTTATGGGCAAAAGGCATACACTGCAACATACAGCTGAGACCAGGTAAGTGAACATCAAAGGAAACATAATTTGCTGACTTAATTCATCACAATTATTGGATTAGTTTGTTAGCCTTAATAAATATTGAAGCCCACGGTAAATTCAATGGTTATAAATGATTAAATTAGCAAGTTGGGTGATGTGTCTCAAACAATAACAAGTGTCCATCCGTTTAAAGTTTGAACCATAAACAATGGGCCTAAGAATAATTCCAACCTGTTTTTTTCTTCTCTTCCATGTTTGTTCCGTACTTATACCCTTTTCAAGACCAAGGTATTGGCCTCGGACAAGCAATGCATAGAAAAAGAGGTTAATTATGACGAAATTCAAGTTATTCAATGACGATCAAACAATTTAATGTTGACTCGGAGATGTCTAGTACCACTCCAATGAGTCACATGAGGCTCATTTTGTATGGAGTTGTCTCCATATCAATGGNGTTTAAAGTTTGAACCATAAACAATGGGCCTAAGAATAATTCCAACCTGTTTTTTTTTCTCTTCCATGTTTGTTCCGTACTTATACCCTTTTTCAAGACCAAGGTATTGGCCTCGGACAAGCAATGCATAGAAAAAGAGGTTAATTATGACGAGATTCAAGTTATTCAATGATGATCAAACAATTTAATGTTGACTCGGAGATGTCTAGAACCACTCCAATGAGTCACATGAGGCTCATTTTGTATGGAGTTGTCTCCATATCAATGGATGGATGCTGTGAACTATGATTGTTGGTGAGTGCGAGTATACATATATATCTTGACTCAGCCTTTGTATAAGTACATAGGATTATAAATATAGAGATAGTGAAAGATGAGTAAAAACCTGGTTCTTTCAGTCACTGAGCATTCAGCAATCAAGAACAACGGAAGAACAAGTACTAAGCACCAAAAAACCAAATGCCATTGCTTCTTGCAACCCAACTTCTCCATATTGTAACTTGTAACACAACAAAAAATAAACCTGTAAACCAAATAAAAAAAAACCACAACCCACATGCATACTTAAACACCTTTCATTAACTAAATACACCACCAAGATGTTACATAAACCAAAACCGAAACCTAAAAATTAAAACATGTAATTTAACTTGGTCAAAACAAAGCCATAAATTTGTATTTAAGAAGATGATAAAGAATGTACCAGTCCAAGAATTTTGCGTACTATTCTGGAAGAAAAAGTTGTGATTTTTGTGGTTCTATTCCATTGTTGGTTGGAGTTTATATAGTGTTTTTTTGGTCCGTTTTTTCATGCATGTGTTTGATTTTAACTTGGTCATTCAGTGTTTTACTTCCAATGTTATTGTAGTAGTTTTATAATACTAACTGAGTTTGAATACACGCCCAGCGTAAGAATGCTAGGGGAGAGAGGGACCCAAGTCACCTAGGAGACTTCCCCCCATCCCTATCCCGGGTCCNAACTGAGTTTGAATACACGCCCAGCGTAAGAATGCTAGGGGAGAGAGGGACCCAAGCCACCTAGGAGACTTCCCCCCATCCCTATCCCTGGTACCCTAATAATTGGTCTACCCATTTTATTCTATCCTAACTATAACATGTTTGGATGATGGTAGAGAGAATTTTGAGTCTATTATTTTGAATCAATCTCGTATTTGGATGAGAGACTATTGCATTATATATATATTAATGTTAAAGTCTGTGAATAAATTTTAATTTTATATTTTATTATTAATTATTATTATAAAGATAATTATTTCCACATATTTACTTTCATCCAATTTGTAATGTTTTTTTTTATAGCTAATAGACTTTTAAGTTCTTTTAGACTCTTTTAAGTAGTATTTGACTTCAAAATTTTTTTAGACTTTATCTATATAATAGAATAGTTTACAATTCAAATCTCAAAAGATAAACAAAATGATTTTTGCTATTCGCGGTTGAAATCGCTTTAAATTTTACTTTAAAGTTAATCTAACGGCTAATATTAACACTCTAAATTTAATAAAAAAAATAGACTTTCAAAGGATGTGTTTTGAGTTATTTTTTAAAATTACTTATAGAAATTATTTCTCATAAATATTTTAAAATAAAAATAGTATTTGAAACCGCTCCACCACTATCTCTACCACCACCACTGCCCCCACCACAACCACCTCCACAGTAGCCGTCACTGTCACCGTCGCCGTCGATGCCGCCACCACCACTAATGCTCACAAACCTTACATAAATTATATGCTTCTTTGAAAATCGTTGGCCAATAAAATTCACACTGTAGAACCTTTGTAGTAGTTTTCTTTATAGAAAAGTGGCCCCCGCATGCTGTGAAGGATCTACCTCCTCATTACCGGGGATATACCTCCTTCCAAGAGCAATCCTCCCCATTACCGGGGATATCCCGTTCTCCATTAAAGGATTCCGGTTAACCTACGGATCAAACACCAACAATAGCCTTTACCTCTGTCCCACATCGGGGAAAGAGTCGTCTCCCCACCCCCATATAAGCCGAAGCACCATATGAGAACAGTACCCAAGTAGCACATTTTTATGTGAAGGATCTACCTCCCCATTACCGGGGATATCCCGCTCTCCATCAAAGGATTTCGGCTAACCTGCGGATCAAACACCCACAGTAGCCTTTACCTCTGTCCCACATCGGGGTAAAGGCTACTGTGGGTGTTTGATACGCAGGTTAGCCGAAATCTTTTAATGGAGAGCGTGATATCCCCGGTAATGGGGAGGATTGCTCTTGGAAGGAGGTAGATCCTTCACACATGCTCTTGAGTGACAAAAAGATAAAATATTATATACTTATCTCATCAGCTGGCATGTATTTTCGGATAATTTGATCTGAACAATATTTAAAAAGATAAGAATCATCCCAGAAAAATTTCTTACTTCAATCAAAAATTTCTTTTTATCAAAGCAGTCCAAGATGGTGGCATATTACCTGTAACAAGAAAATTCAAAATATCAGCAAACCAAGGTATTGAGGAAACTGTTAACAATTGTTTATTGGGAAATGTATCCTTGATCGGCATTGTCTCTATTTGCATATTGCTCACAAGTCTAGACAAATGGTCAGTCACTACGTTGTCTACTCATTTTTAATTTTTGATTTTTATGTCAAATTCTTAGAGTAGGAGTATCTACTTAAGCAGTCTTGGTTTAACATCTTTCTTAGTCAATAAATATTTAAGAGTTGCATGGTCTGCGAAAATAACAATAGGGGATCCTACTAAATAATACCTAAACTTGTCTAGAGCAAACACTACTGCTAATAATTCTTTTTCTGTAGTAGAATAATTCATATGTGCATTATTTCAGATCCTACTAGCATAATATATGACATGTAGCTTTTTCTCATTTCATTGCCCTAAAACTGCCCTTACGACGTAATTATTAGCGTTACACATGATTTCAAAGGAAAGACTCCAATTTGGAGGTTGCATAATTAGAACAGTGATGAGCATGTCTTTCAGCTTATCAAAAACCTCTTGGCACGACTCATTCCATCCAAAAACTGTGTCTTTCTTTAAGAGGTGTCAAAGTGGTTTAAATATAAAAATAAAGTCTTTTATAAACCTTTTATAAAAACCAGCGTGATCCAGAAAAGATCTAACATCCTTAAAGGCTTTAGGTGTAGGTAAATTAGCAATTAATTCAATTTTCATAACCCTTCGACTTTGTTTTCATCGATGACCTTATGAATAACTTTATCGGCAAGAGACAACTGAATTACACTGTGTGTTTTATTTTTAATATTAACAACTTTAGTCTAGTTTATCTCATTGGATAGAGATCCATCAATGGCATTTTTCAAACTCTATTAGTGAAGCAATGTCTTCATCTTAATCTATCATAAATTAAAATTGTTTTGACCATTAAAATTTTTTATCTCGAATTTTGTTGTAGTCATCCTGAAACCAATAACTCTGATATCATTTTTGCTATAAACCAAAGTCACAAGCAAAATAATAATGCAATAAAATAAAAAAATAGAGCACACAGGATTGATGTGATTCAGTTCAACAAACAAGTCTACGTCTACAAAGGAAACACATAAGCAAGTTTTTTAACTATCAAAGGTTAGAAATTACAAAAGTTTTTGAATCAAAGGCAAGAGAACGTATTTGCCTTATCACACTGTAACAAAAGTAATAGTGCTAAAAATTCTCTTATCACCAAATATTAATTTTTTTGATAAAAATCCAAAACAAATAGATCAAATCCCAAATTATCAAAACGAAAAGTTCTCGTGTCGTTGTTAATCACCAAATATAATACTTATACCTTCATAACACTTAATTGTGTTAACCTTGACCAAGTCAATGATTTCTCTATGTCCATTACGTGTGGGACTTGATAACCTTTTCCCAATTGGTGTGAAATTGTACAATAAGGAAAAATCCAAACCAAACAAGAAGTAAAAAACCTTTTGCCCCAATAAAATTAACGTGATGAATAAGAAGTCTTGAGATTTTGTTCAAACAAATACCCATGCCAATTAATCTCAACGTAGAGGCTGCCAATGAAATTTTCTTAAAAAAAAATCCAAATAGACTTGGAATACAAGTCATACGTAACTGTTCAATTTTTATGAATACATAAAAAGTCAGGTAGAAAGGATTAGACATAAACCACCCACTAAAGCAAACGATAAATAAGACAAGCAATCAAATTTAATCGTAGCTCGTTTTTTGGGTCCGGGTGGAAGGGAAATAAATCAAAAACCTAATACTTCTATGCAAACAACAAAAATAAAACTATAGATTAGGTCACCATCTCAAGATCTTCCTGGTGGTCCTTCTAAACGGAGGTAGTCATACATGACTCCATTGAAAGGGCTTGGCATACTTGACATTTGAAGAAACATTGTGTTTCTTCCAGATTGAAGATGAGAGGCAGGTATATCAACACTGTATAGCCAGTATAACCCATGAATCCCATGCCTTGCAATCGAATTTTCCCGGCCTATAAGGTTTGTCGAAAAGAGACGACGTGTTGTGTTTGGGTCTCTGTTCATCCAAACCTGGAACATGCAAGGGAAATTTTTGATTAGCCAAAATTAAGAAACTATACACTTCACTATTTAGAGGAAATATTTTGATTTTATTTTACTCATCATTTGCTAATGCTTTTTACCCAAAAAAAATGCAATTTCATTTTAGAAATATATAAAAATGATCTATATGAATCTTATTGCATACAAATACAATATATATAGGTATACTATTACGCATTCAATTAAGCTTGGAAGAAAGAGAGTAAATTTGGACAAGGAAAAAGTAAAGAAACATATGTACAAAAAAAGAGAAATTACTTTAAAAATTACTAAAAAAACAACGGAACCGAGAAATTACTTGAAAAAACATAAACAAACGAAATTATTTCCGTCAGCTATAGACTCGAACAACATAACCTGTTGAAGTGATAGGAATATGAAGCTAAGAACCTATAGTTAGTGCAACTATGACAAGTAGTTAAGAATAATTCCGATAAAAAATTCACTACCTAATTTGGTGTAAAAGTGTTGATAAACAGTTTCAATTGTTTTATATAATCATAACTATATTTTTCTTTTAGTTTTCCCATTGATTAATGAGTAGTTATGTACTCAAGTGGGATCAACTGTATATGTGGGGTGGAGATTTAATTCCACTTTATTTTTGACTTCGAATGATGGATATTATGTGGTTCAAAAGAGAGAGAGAATACAGAAAGAATGTAGAATAAAGGAAACATAGGTTGCATACTTTCACATGTGCCCCATTGGCTGAAGCCAAAGCTATTCGGAGTGTATAATTTGCAGTATAGTCAATGTTTCCGAGATCGAATATTATTTGCCATGTAGTTGGTTCATAAGTGTCATTTGCCCTCCTGCAATGTTAAGTTTAGATTCATTAGGACCAGCACAGCAAAAATCAAGAAACCAAGTCACAAAAACCTGGAAAAAAAAGGGGAACATTCACACTTTGGCCCCTCAACTATGACTCTATTTCCCTTCTCCCGTCAACTTTTGAGTTTTTTTACATTACCCCTTAGCTACTTGAATTGGTTTCAAGATGGCCCAAAACTCTTGTTTTGGACAAAAATGGTCCACACGTGTAGTAATTCTCAGTTTTGTTTGTCTAAACTTGGGATGATGTGAAACTGATAAGTATAATTAGTGGTGCAATATGAGAAATGAGATAGTTGAGGGAAAATATAAGAGATGAATAAGTATAGTTAAAGGTAAAATCTAACAAACGAGACTTTGGTCTAATGATACTCTTTATCTTATAAAGACTTTGTCATCTTGAGATCAAGGGTTCAAGTCCCCCGTCCCTTCTCCTTCCCCTTCCCCTTCTCCTTCCCCTTCCCCCTCCCAAAATAAAAAAAAAAGGTAAAATCTGAGAAATGTGATAGGTGAGCGGGCAAAGTAAGAGATATATTTGAGGGAATCAAACTGTAATTTGCCAATGAAAAATAAATAAAGAAAGAAAGCATTGAAAACCTGGCCACATGAGCAAAGAACCAGTCTGTTTGGTAATTGCTAGATCCAATGGTGTAGACTAAATCCTGGTAAGGATATAAATCTGTGTACCGAGTCCACAATCCATATTGCCTAAACCTGTTCATCAAAAAGATAATATGGTGAGTTGTGAGACATACATATTGACTTAGTGAGATCGAGTCTGATTTTTAGTTCATACTTGTCTGAATTGCTGTGAGATAGTCGAGTCTTCAGTTTTGGGTCTGGTTCAGGCACGAAGAACTCAGCAGCAGAGCGGTCAGGAATGCCGATTTCCCATAGAGTAGGACCATTTCTTGGAGGATGATACACAAGATCACCCAATCTGATTTCACTTCCTGCTCATAATGCAACACATAAACCACTTCACACGTACTGTATAATGGTAAAAATTATATGCTAGCTCCAAGCGGTTTGAGACATTGACACTTTATCTCCTTATATTTTAGAAACTTCATATGATCCTTGTGGTTGTGGACAAAACGTGCAACTATGAATGGAGTAAACAATTTAGTATGAAATGACAATAATACCATTCCTCATCTTTTTAAAAAAAAATTCTGTGTTTTTTTTTTTTGCAAATTAAAGTTCTATACACATTGGAAAATCTGTGCAAGGGTATGAAACTTATTTGAACATACTTGTTAAAATTAATAATATTGACTTTGAACGGTGGATATTGTTAATTTTCGTGGAATTACAAAAAATATATTTAGTCCAAAACCACAGATGTTATGTGTAGGTTTGTAAAATGTTGGGAGGTAATGTTATTAGGTCAAATCATTGAAATATAATCTATAGTATGCCCTTAAAGTAAATGTATTAGATCCTTATCATTGAAATATAATCTACAGTATGCCCCTAAAGCAAATGTATTAGATCCTTATATATGGTATATGATTGCCTTTCACAGATAAAAAAAGAAAAAATTTATTGTATATGCCAACATGTAAGATTTGAGTAATGCTATTTGAACCAAATTTGTTAATTAATTTGTTGATCTATTGAATTATTATCACTATATTAACAATTGACCCAATATTAATTGGAACCCGCTATCAATTTAATAATTGCACTGTTATGTCAATAAATTATATCAAAATAGCATTTTTCGTAAAATATTGTCATGATTTTTCACTAAATTTAGTGAGAATACCTTATGAGTTAATACCTGGTGTGATCTGCATATCAGTTTCATATTTGTAATCACCAATGACACCATCAACCCAAGCATACAAGTTATAATTCCCAGCTCTTACACCTCTAATCAGGAAGTTCCCCTCATCATCAGTTTGATTCCAAAATTGATAGCCCTGAAAATAACATAAAACAGCAAAATTCACTGCAGATTAGAGCCTTTTTAAATTTAACGTTACATCAGAAAGTTGACATAAATTGCACCGCAGATAACCTGGGTGTCTCTCTGCCAGGATCCCAGTTCTCCCGGTGGAGCAAGCCCGACATAAGCGGACCTCGCAGGAATAAACTCTCTACTAACGTACCTAAAACAAGAAGATTAAACGCCCTCAATGTCATTTGAAGTTCATAGTTTAGACAGAAAAACAATGAGGGTAGGTTAGGGATGTACTTGTCTTGGACCATTAATCGGCCACTGACTGTACCCCGCTGATCAGCATGAGGAAAATCTTTTGAAAGGGGAAAATTGTATGGCCAGCTTTGGGTTTCTACCAACATCTGATAAGTCATAAGTAGTAATTGTCATGACCCAAGCTATATTCGAAGTTTGTGTGAAGTGACTGATGAGTTTGAGCTTTTTAAAAAGCAGACAATATTGTACTATAGGGGTCATGAAGTTAAAATCGTAGCGATTAGTGAGTGTTTGTGTTCCAGATAATAATGGTATTGTAAGAGTTCCTCAAGCGAAATTTTCAAGAAAATACCTGTTCTTTAGCATCTTGCCAGAGAGCTTGGCGGTCATCATCACGCATACCCGAATTTAGATAGATAAACACTGGCCCAAAAACCTTTTTCCAGGGCTTGCCATCTCTGAAATGCACGTTTAAATCTCTACCAGAATAATGTCCACTTACAAACACCTAGACAATGATAGCATAAGAAAACAACCAGTGTTCTGAGAGGCATTGTAGTAGTATAATATGATCATAATGATAATTTTGAGATACTTACAGCTAGGGAGGTTGGACCAGTATGGGAGGTGAGTTCTTGCTTTACAGGTCCACCAGAACGAGACTCATAGCTTGGTGTGATCACCCAAA
>CAUOFW020002780.1:127470-182015 GCA_963454935.2 Ilex paraguariensis
TTAAGTCTCAGCAAGCACTAAGGGGAAAGATTAGAGACGAATTTCAAATATAGGAATAGAGGAGTACTTGGGAGGTAAAAACTCAAAATTTACACACTATCTTAGTTCAAATCTTGATAATTCTTTGGAATTACATCATGAGTGATTTATTATTCATGAGTACCCTAGTTCCTGTGTGGATAACTTACCTTTGATTGGACAAAAAAAAATTAGTTAAGATATGCATAAACTAGCCTAGATATCGATGGTGGAAGAGCTTGGTCATATGTGTACTTACAAAAATTGTATATGGGCCGGTGTGAGAAGTGAGGTCTTGCTTGACTGGCCCAGCAGTGCGGAACTCATTACTCGCTGTTATCATCCAAAATCCTATGGATGGGTCGGAGCATATCCACCCGTGAACCCGACTATCCTTGTTATCACTCGAGTATTGGTACTTGTCGTCCACCTGAATATCGTAATATCAAATCACATTAAGTTTAAGTTGAATATGTACAAATTAATTTGTCCAACCTCCTAAAACACAAGAAAATAAAATTTGGATAATTTCAATCTAAATTCTCGTCAAATTCAATCATCATTTTCAATTCATTGACCCCGGCGATGAT
This sequence comes from Ilex paraguariensis, assembly GCA_963454935.2. Lineage (NCBI taxonomy): Eukaryota > Viridiplantae > Streptophyta > Magnoliopsida > Aquifoliales > Aquifoliaceae > Ilex > Ilex paraguariensis. The sequence continues at coordinate 128,079 of CAUOFW020002780.1, forward strand.
TTTATATGTGGAACACTAAATATGGTTCACGGCTCACGGGCTGGACCAGAAACCCAAGGGCGCCCTGTTAGTCCAACAAGTAGGGTTATGGGCCTTTGTTGGCCAGACAGAGATGTTTGGCCCATAACCCAATACATCTCACCACTAAATTCCAAAAAAAAAATATGTTGGAACAGATTTGTTTCTTTTATTGACGCACTGGGTAAGCCCGGTTTGGTGTAAGACCGACCCGACCACCATAGTTATGAAACACAATGAATTTATATGATGGATGATTGAACTTTAACGGACCTTAGCAAAATTTGAAATTGAGAGAATGAGGATCAACAAACAAGCCAAGTTGTTACGATTCCACAACATAAGTAGGCGAGTGAAATAAAAGGCTCTCTTACCTCTCCTTTGAGGAATGGATTTTCTGGATTTGTTAGTAAAACAGCTTCTTTGTAGTCGAGGACCTGACCTGTTTGACGGTCTTTGTACATTGGCATTATCCTTTGCCTTTCATCCGATATAGCCATGAACTGAAACCTAATTATACAACACATTATCATTAAACATACTATAGTAAGAAGTGTAATGTGATAAATATAACAATTAAGAGAGCAACATGAGACAAACACACATAGATAGTTAAAGCGGTTAAAGTATAATTTATCAAAAATTCAAATTGAAAAATTTTCTGTTCTTGTTGCTAGTAGGAAACAAACAAAAAAAGGAAAAATGTTTGTGGGTAATCAAGCATATGATAATAGGCCTGTAATTAAATATGTTTTACGCGAATAAGTAAACAAAATAAAAAATAATAATGCTGATGATGATATCATAATGAATTATTATTCTTAATATAATAATTTGTGTGTCATACATGTTTTCTTTGAGCTTGAATACAATCCTCCCTTCGTACATATTTATGTCAGGCCATCCCTCTAAGCGCTCAAATATTGCATATGAGTAGAACCCTGGAGACCCACGCAACACTATAAACCTACAAAATGAGTAACAAAAAGTTGTTCGATAACATTTTTTTTTGAAGTAAGTTTCTATGCAAAAAAATAATTGTCATAAGAGAGAAAAAAAAATGTACAATCACTACATTAGAAGAGCGATTTACATAAAATAGAGAATATAAATACTATTGGGGATGCGGTTAAATATAAGAGAAATGTGTTCGTCCGAACGAGAAAAAATAAATAAAAATGCTAAAAGATGTCACTTAAAAAAAAATACTTGAAAAAGGACGACACTAAATAGTAAGTATATATATACAATACCTTTTGTCTATATTGAGGGGAAGTCCGGTATCATTGAGGGAAGGGTCCCATGTTTTAGTAAATGAAAGCTCTATTTGATCTTCATCTTCCATTATAACATTGAACGTCGTGCCTTCTACCCTGCAAAACACCCACTTAAGCAATGCTGGTTTAAAAAAAAAAAAGGACTTCTCCTCTCAAAGCATGAGCCCTTTCCCACTTATTGCATGTTCTCTTTGATGGGGGATAATTATGCTTGTCAATGGATCAGATTTATATCGGGGTTTTCCCACTCTAAATACAAACCCAATCCAATTCATATATTTGACAATTTGAAGTCTGGTTCAAAATATTTGATACGGGTAACTTAGTTGCACCGAATTTTGAAAAATTACCTACAAATTTTGATACAAATTCCTCACATTACTATTTAGTTTTATCATTATAGTAAAATTCAAATCAAAATTATAATCGGATTGGATTTTTTATATCCAAATTCAAATCGATTTGCTGGTCAGAAGTTTGTTCAAATCCATATTTGGATAAACGATTTCGAATCAAAACTCAATCAATTGACAAACTTGGTGCTAAGCAATGCATGCCTTTTTAAACCACATACAGAACTTACTTGTCAAAAATGTCGTTGGGATGCTCTGGTGGCCAGGTATAAACGAGATTCCAATACCTGCATTCATTAAAATCCAACCAAACTGTAAGGATGGAGAAATGTATAGTTCTAGATGGATCTGTTTGGAAAATCTACTCTTGTGTAGGCCCGAGAATTATAAATACGACTCGCGAATACGATACAAAATTAACAAAGGTAGATTTAGTTCTAACGTATTTGGGTAGTAAAAAAATGAACTTGTTGTACCAGTCAAATAGTGGGTTGACATGAACTTTCTAAACATAGTCTATACATGACAAGAAATTGACAATATTGGATTATAAATGAATTTAGGTATGAATTAGACAAAATTTTGACCCGACACGGCCCCTTATCCATCGTACTCTTGGGTGCGCAATCTTTGGAAGAATATTCAAAAAATTATAAGCACCTACCCTCTGTCTGTTTCTGTATTACTGTCTTCCAATAAATTGTCTATTTCTTTGTACTGTATCCCTGTGACCATACCCTCCGGCCTCGAGAAAGTTAACCGAACTATGCCATTGTCCACCACCACCTGAAAAACAGAAACAAAAATATATACTGGTCATTACATTATCTTAGGAAGCCGACTTTAGCAGAAAATAAAATTTTGACAATTCATAGGTCAATTTAGCCTAAGTGTGCTCCCACGCACACACGTATATAAATTCTAAACAAATGACTTTGATTCTCTTTAATTTATGTCACATATTGCGAAGTTTAAATGATAATTAAAAGATATTGAAAATGCAATTTTACGTGGCTATCTTGAAGTTGTAATTGGACGGGAGAAGATGGCACCATGTCGTCGTCGTTGTTCCTCGTAGTTCCTCTACAAATTTTAACAAAAGAAAGAACAAATTGTTTATGACATTTAAAATAAACTTAAATTTAGCAGATATAAAAGGTGAAGATGTTAAGGTAGAGCATACATATATATAAGGAAGGACATACATATTTTGTTGTGTAAAGTTGATTTGAGGTAGGTGGAAACATCACGAGAAATTAGAATGTAACTTTTTTTAACTTTTTGCGAGGACATGTTCACAAGAGTGTATTGTGGGGGGAGAGGGTACAATATGTCACTTTCGCTAAGTTCTAAAAATACCGTGAAGACTCTCACGAAAAGGTAAAGAGAAGACATCAGAAACAACAGAGAAAGAGAGAGAGAGGATGTTCTTCCCGCGTAATTGCACCGGCAATAACGGTTACATAAGAAATAAAGTCTGCACAAATTCATGTGGTAAATATTACCACCAAAGGATAAGGCTAAATCAACTAACACACACTTCGATTAATCAGCTCTTCAGTCTGGTCAAAAAAAAGTTGTTCACGTCGGGAATAAGATAATCATGAGCGATTGTCAAGATTCGAATTCAAGACGTTTGAGTTTACAATTAGTTTTTGTTACTACTTGAGCTATCCTTTAAAATTATAGGTTAACTTTACCAAAATTAAAATAACATCCTCATATGAATTTTCTCTCATCAAGTAATTTATGAGTTTTTTTTTTTTTTTTGCAGGAAAAAGTTGAGGGTTTAGTACATGGGAAATTGGTTTTTTTTTTTTTGGGGGGGGTCTATTATTTCATTTTTTCCTTTTACGAGGAAAATAAATAGACCTTTCTTTAAGGAAAAAAAAAAGTGTGGAAATAAAGACAAAAGCTAAAAACAATGGGGGAAAATTACATATTTTGGTTGTCTTCTTCACAAGCTACTAGCTACTTCANACCTTTCTTTAAGGAAAAAAAAAAGTGTGGAAATAAAGACAAAAGCTAAAAACAATGGGGGAAAATTACATATTTTGGTTGTCTTCTTCACAAGCTACTACCTACTTTAGTTTCAACCTGGATTACTGAAATATATTTTACAGTCTACACACTAGTCATTTAAACGATTCATTTCTCTTACTGGTTGAAACAGAAATGCAGAAAAATTAATGGTGTTTCTCAAATATAGATGGCGGTATAAGTATACAGATGATAAAAAGCAAGAGATGAGTAAGAACCTAACTGCCTTCTCACGGCACATTCGGTAAGCAAGAACAAGTGAAAGATAATTCCAAGCCACCCGAAAAGCGAACCCCATTGCATCTTCCAACCCATCTTCTTCATTTCAATACAGTCCATTACACCTATATACAACATAAAATCAACAGGAAGAAAAAAAAATAACGCCAAAATTGGGCAGACAAACATATAAACAAATGAAATAAACAAAAAATCGAAGTTTAAGAATGCTGTAGTAACATTGACAAAACTTACCTCCGTAGAAGAATACGTAATATGTGTGTGTTTCTACTAGGTGCTTTTGCTCGATATTGTTTAAGAGCTCCTTGGAATGGGTTGGTTTTTGTGTGTAATTTAGCTGGTATTGTAATATTATAGGCAAAAGTGTTTTTGGAAAGTAGAAAAAGGAAATGTGGAAGCTACAACAAGAGAAAGTGGTTCAAGTCCGTTACAGAATCCTTGCTGAATTTCATGCATACATATGATTTCAAAAGGTTAAATTACATATATATAGATATATTATGTATGTATATATGTATGTATTTGTGACATATTGAATGATGAATTAATGTGTAATAACCAAAGTTAAAGCTATGAAGACTAACTTTTTTCCTGAGTTGGGTGTTAGGTATTTAAGGTTGACTTCTGCAAATTTGTTCGGTCAAGCGAGTAGAAAATGGAGGTTCCTGGACATAGAATTTACTAATATTTTTAAGTTTATGCTAGAACTACACTTTGACCCCCATACCTACAGAATTATTTCACTTTTGCCTCTTGAATTATTGAATTTTTTAGCTAACTATTTCAATTACTTTGACACTTTTCAAACGCAAATGTCCGTTATCTTTTGGAAAGAATATGACAATTTGTCGGGGCAAAGCGACACAACATTATATAGTTTCGGGGCAAAATGAAATAATTTTTTGCCAAATTTATAACAAATGTTAATAATTTGAGCAATATGAAACTAATAATATATAGTTTAAGGTACAATGTAAACAACATGATAGTTGAGGGAACAGTGTAAAAAGAAAGGACAAATTGAGAGAATCAAAGTGTAAGTTGCCCTAAATTTATTTGTACGTTTTGGTAGGTTTGTTGGTTTCATGGTCTATGTTTCAACTGCGACACGATGGAACTGTTAAACAACTTGCATTAAAAATGAAATTGAACCACTGATTCTTTGAAAGGCATTTGGGCAGTTGGACTAATCTTTGACAATTACTATCAAATGGGGTTTGGACATATGGCACAATGGGCTGAACTATAGAAATTCAACAAAGAGATTTATCTACAACATAGTGAATATATTATCACCCGCAATTCTTATCGAGATTCATCAATCCGGCAAAAAAATGTATATAAAATGATTGAGCGTGATTTTGGTCTTAATGAATTTCGGATCATAAACTAGATCAATCCCATCAAACCCTATGCATAAATGGTCAGCACGAATACAACTACGCACGACTTATATATGATTAGACAGCGGAATGAACATAAACTACTAAAATAAATGGTATATATGGGCAAATTTTGATACAATATGACCGATTCTGAATTTGGTGAGAACCCTATTAGTTAAGGGTGTTCATTTGTCCCAAAAAAAAAAAAGGTAATGGCATTCTTAACAATTTGATAATGTTGGTATTTTTTATTTGGCAGCTGCTTTGTTTGATTGATGTATTAGAAATACAAGGGCAGGTGGGACTTGTGAGTTAAGTTTGTTTGGGTCATTAAAGTTTGGCCTTTGTGCTTTAAAATCTAGTGTTAAAGTGTAATTAAGAATATATATATATATATATACGAATGTTATACAAGATTACTCCCTCTTTATTCTCTGTGGTCAAAGATATAAAAGTTGAAGTAATGATGGCATTTGAACTGAGGTTGTCTTTTGTTCGAAAAAAAAAAAAAACTGAAGTTGCCTTTACTTCGTGTTTACTCTAACACCTAATTAAAAAGTGTTCAAATGGTCATCTTTTCTTTTAACCGCTTAGAAAAATATTATAAATCATCTTTGCTTAATCGTTTGATCATAAATTACCAAAATAATGGAGCTATATCAACATTTATCTAGCTCCAAAAGTCACACACACACAGATATATATATATATATATATATATTGTCAAAAATAATAAAATCCGTTTGAAGTTGATTTTTTTAAGTGTGAAACAAATGTTTAAAAAGTGAAATGAAAATGTTAGAGTTAAAAAAGTTTTTGGTACCATTTGAGTATTTTCAAAAAAATCTGTTTTTTTTATAAAAACTCTTGAATAAGCCTCATTTTTCAATTTTTCCTTAATTCTGATAAAAACTATTTTTACCCCAAAAAAAAAACTGATGGAAATGCCCCCCCCAGTATGTTTACGTCCAAATAAACTAAACTTTTTTTTCTCTATAACAAATAAATAAATAAAATTTTCAGTTTAACCCAAACAGACTCATTGTAGCTCCAAAACGATTCCTTTATAGTTGGTGGAGTTTGATCTGGCTTGGATCAGTATCGTGTGATTCTAGATTAGAACTGCACAACTTCAACCTATGCCCAACTCGAGGCACATTCCGAGTGGGGGCAATATGGTCCAGTGCGGGATCAAACTCCACCAACAATAAGGAAGACGAATGAATAATGTTATGCTTGTCAAACATATTTACAAAATTCTCTATATCAATTGAGGTGTCAAAATGATTAGCATTGATATTTTTATGGAACCTACTTTTTAGGTCCCAATTGAGGTGTCACGTAGATGAGGTGTCTAATACATACGAATGCCCATCTAAAATTTTACAAGAACATTCTCAAAGGGAACTTGTGACAAAACTGATTTATGAAACTGGCCACTGTGACAGATCTTGAAGTGACTATCAATATGTCACGTGACAACTACACTTTTTTGTCCGCAGTGAATTGGGTTGTCCGATGCTAAAAACCACCTCCCGTGACCTTCAAATTCAATGCACTTTTTACTTGCTAGGATTCCAAATTTTAATTTCTTTTCTAAATTCTTCAGAGTACAACATTTATTTACTTTCAAGTTTAAATTTTGGGGCGAATCCTAACATTTAAAATCGAAAAAAGATTAGAGATGTCTGAGATTTATTAGGAACTTTGTAACGATTTTTCAAGTTACTTAAGTTCGGGTCAATTTTAACTAGTTTAAATTAGTTCATATTAGCGATAAAATTATTCAAGTTGAATCCAATTAATGTGTCACAAAGTTCTATGAGTTGAACTCAACTTCTTTAGGATGTAATATATAAATATTTTTCGTGGTGAAAAAATTTTAAAAAAAAAAATTTGGTGGTGTTCTTAGCCTAATGTATAATGTTTTGATTGTAAACTAAAAACTGCATGTTCAAGTCTCATTAGGTGTGTATTTTTGGGATTTACTCGAGTTTGAGCTCAAAGTATTCCGAACTCATAAAACTATAAAACAATTCAAGTCGAGTAGTGCCCATAACTAAACTTTAGTCGAACTTAAGCTTATGATAATCAAGTCGAGTCCAACCTAAGTGTGTCACACAGCTTTTTGAGCTGAACTCTAACTTCTTTATGGTATAAATATTTTTCTTGACAAAAAAAAAATGAAAAAATTGTGGTATCCTTAGCCCAATGTACAATGCTTTGACTTCTAAGCAGAAGGCTCTATGTTCGTGTCTCATGTTTATTTTTTGGATTCAATCGAATCTCAGCTCAAATTCACACATTTAAATCTAAAATTAATTTGAGTCGTGTAGAACCCATAAGATCCAAAAATTGAGCTAAGCTTAATAAAAAATTTATTTCGCCAATTTTTGTTTCTTTTTTTGAGCTCAGCAACTAAACTCAAGTCGAACCCAAGTCATTCAAATGTCGAAGGTTTGGCCGAATTTCATAGCTGAAATGTCATTTTTCTTTAGCTAGAACAATTAGTTGGCAAGTTTGATTAGGCAAAGCAGCAGATAGACACAGGTCTAATTGTACAAGATATGAATTCGTGTCTACTTATTGCATTTGTAGATGGTATGCAATAGTGGTTAAGCCTGTGAATGGATGATACTTTTTTAGACTCTTATCGTGTTGAAGTCGTGTTGTGTCAAAATTTATTCAAACTATACCTGATTTATTTATAATCAAGCATATTCAGGTTCGTGTCATGTATAAGACATGTTTAGCTAGAGCGGAGTTTATGTTAACTAAATTTGCTTGATAGGGATTGACGGGCTCGGCCCAAACCAGGCCCAATTTATAAATATAGGTCAGTCACAGCTCATAGATGCAACCCAACCCAGACTAAGCCCAACTTACATGTGCAGCCAAGCCCAAATCAGAAATACAAACCAACGAGGATCAAGCCTATTGTTTTGGAAAACTCAATCTACTAGTGACACACGTGAGATCTTCATCTTAGGAAAAGAATCAGAGTACGTATCGCAAGCCTCAACCACCTCATGTGTTACGCCTGTTGAACAATCTAAAGAAATACAAAATATAAGAAAAGATGAGACTAGGGTTTTATTGATACTGCATAATTCAATTGAATACAAGGAAGTAAATTAACCTAAATACAAAGAGACTATATATAAGCTAAACAAAGCAAGAAAAATAAAGGACTATTTTACCCTTAATAAACAAAATAACCTTATATTTCTTAACATCTCCCCTCAAACTCACGATGCAGCAGCGACAAGCATCGAGAGTTTGCCAACTAGAAAACGAAAACGGGAAATAGAATGCGATTTGGTAAAGAAATCTGCAATCTGCAAAGAAGAAGAAACAAAGGGCAAAGTATGGTGTCATGCTTGAGATGATGACGAGTAAGGTGACAATCGATCTCAATGTACTTAGTTCGTTCATGAAAAACTGAGTTGTGAGCAATCTGAATAGAACTCCGGTTGTCACAATACATAGGAGTGGGATGAGAAAGAGAAACTTCTATATCTGCAAGTAACCAACGTAACCAAACAATCTCTTCGGTAATAAATGTCATAGCACGATATTCTGCTTCAGTTGAAGATTGAGAAACAATAGATTGTTTCTTACTCTTCCAAGAAATAAGAGAATCACCCAAAAAGATACAGAAATCAGTAACAGATTTACGATCTGTGGGATCACTGTCATGATCAACATCAGAGTATGCACACAGCTCCAAGGAAGAGGTGGATGGAAGTAAAAGACTCTGAAAGACTGTACCCCAAGGATTCCTCAAAATACGAAGAATCGCTGCCCAATAAACTATAGTAGGAGAAGCAACAAACTGACTAACAACATATGCAATATCTGGACGAATAATAGTGAGATATACCAAGCTCCCAACAATAGTACTGTATAAAGTAGGATTTGACAAAGGTAAACCATCAGAAGAAGAATATTTTGCGTTAATCTCAATGGGAGTATCTACAGTCTTATTATCAATAAGTCTAGCTCGCTCAACAATATCTGCAACATATTTCGACTGAGAAAGAAGATAACCTCTGGGTGAGCAGCAATCTCAATACCCAAGAAATATCGTAGAGAACCCAAATCCTTAATTTCAAATTATCTAGCTAACTCTGTCTTCAAAACTAAAATATCATTAATATCATCACCAGTAATAATTATGTCATCAACATATAAAGACAGAATGATACAACATGTATCAGTGCACTTAACAAAAAGAGCAGAATCATGACTACTAGAAGTAAACCCAAGGGAAGAGATCACAACAAAAAATTTCTCAAACCAAGCACGAGGTGCTTATTTGAGACCATATAATACTTTCTTGAGCTTGCAAACATACCCAGAATCAAGTGAAACACCAAGAGGGGGAGCCATATAAACTTCTTCTTGAAGATCCTCATTCAAGAAGGCATTTTTAACATCAAGTTGAGAGATATGCCACTGACGAACCGAAACAACTACAATAAGAGTACAAATAGTAGTCATTTTTGCAATAGGAGCAAATGTCTCCTCATAATCCATACCATACTGTTGAGAGTACCCTTTTGCAACCAACCTAGCTTTGTATCGCTCAACAGATCCATCAGAATTGGTCTTAATCTTATACACCCAACGACAACCAACAACACTCTTACCAGGAGGTAGAGGAACTAAATTCCAAGTACCTGTCTTATGCAAAGCAGAAAGTTTCTCATCCATAGCTTGCTGCCAAAGAAGGTCAAAAATTGCCTCTTTATAGGAAGAGGGCTAAGAGAGCCAATGAATAGAAGCTAAAAATGAAGTAAAAGATGAAGAATAACAAGAATAAGTAAAATTTGGTAACTTTGTGGACTTACGAATGTGTATGAATTGACGTAAAGGTGGATCCACAATCTCAGACGAAGCTTGAGGGACTATAGGAAAGGAGGTAGCTTCAGGTGTGCCAGAGAAATAAGTGTCAGTACCTGTAGAATGATCAGTGCTGGTATTTGAAGTACTAGAAATATGAGATGACAAACTATCAGAATCCTCAGAAAAAGGACGAATAAGATTAGATCTAGTCAAGCTATAAGTAGTGGATGGAATAGAAAAGAAAGGTATATGCTCAAGAAAAACAACATGATGAGACACATAAAATTTTTTAGTTATTGGATCAAAACAACGATATCCCTTTTTAACTTCACCATAATCAAGAAATACACAAATAACAAATCGAGATGACAGCTTGTTGCATTCAACATGAGGACAAAGAATGAAACAAGTACAACCAAAAACTCTAAATGAAGAATAATCAGGGGCATACCCATATAACTTTTCGAAAGGAGAAACACCTAAAATATGAGAAGATGGAATTGTATTAATCAAACCTACAGCAGTAAGAACAACTTCACCCTAAAACTCACTAGGAACAGAAGAAGACAACAAGAGAGAACGAGTAGTTTCAACAATGTGCCTATGTTTTCTTTCAGCAACACCATTTTGCTCAGGAGTATCTGTACACGAAGTTTGGTGAATAGTTTCATCTAAGGCAAGCAACTCATCAAATTTATTAGAAGTGTATTTCCCACCCAAATCACACCTAAAACATTTGATAACAGCATAATGTTAAGTTTTGACAAGAGCTCGAAAGACTGTATATATCTCAAAGAATTCAGAATGATGTTTCATTAAATAAATCCAACAATAACGAGTATAATCATCAATAAAAGAAACATAATATCGAGACCCTCCTTTTGTGGTAACAGGATANTATCTCAAAGAATTCAGAACGATGTTTCATTAAATAAATCCAACAATAACGAGTATGATCATCAATAAAAGAAACATAATATCGAGACCCTCCTTTTGTGGCAACAGGAGAAGGTCTCCATACATCAGAATGAATCAAATCAAATGGAGAAGAAGAAACAGAAATACTTCGATTAAAAGGTAAAGTTAAAATTTTTGTCAGTTTACATCCACTACAATCAGAAATATCACAAGTTTGCAAATTTCCTAAAGCCCCTGTGATTGCCAAAAATCTCAAACGAGAAGACGAAACATAACCTAAACGAGAATGTTATAAATAAAAACTAGAAGAAGAATGACTCAAACGAAAAGAAAGATAAATCAACACTAGTGGTAACAGCAACTGACACTTTTAACTCATCCAAAATATATAGTTCCCCCTTCCTATGGTCTGTTCCAATCAGCTTCTAAGACTGCAGATCCTGCACATAACAAGAAGAAGAGGAAAATGTGACTAAATTTCCAGAATCATATAACTGACCAACAGAAGCAAGATTTAATGTAAGTTTTGGAATATGATAAACATTAGGGAGAGACAAGTGAGGTGTAACAACAGAACTAACACCTACTAAAGGCATAGGAGTGCCATCAGCAGTCATAACAGGAATAGAAGATGAAGGAGATACAGAAGTAAAAGATGAAAAATCTTGAGAAATATGATGTGAAGCACCAGAATCCAACACCCATACAGAATGTGACATACCTGGAGAACTATGAGCCAACTGACCTCCTGAAGAAGAAGCAGACATAGCTTGTGGCTGTAAGGAGAGAAACTTCTGAAATTGCTCAGCCAAGGTACTAGAATCGGTGAAAGGACCTGATGAAACTACTGCTGTAGTATTAGACTGTGGTGGTTTGTAACCCTGAGGTGGTCTAGGAGCATTAGATTGTGACTGGTTGCCAGACTTTCAAGCTTGAGATTGCTGCTACGATTGATTCTGCTGTCTTAACTTAGGACATTGAGCCTTCCAATGACCTTTCTGCTTACAGAAACTGCACTCGTCGAAGGCAGGTCTTGTGTAAGGCTTATTCTGATTATGAGAGAATGGTTTAGAAGGTACTGCTAGCACAGAAGGATTAGAAGTAGAAAGAATTTTCTTGTCAGAATAAGACTTAAGACGTATCTCTTCAGCCAATAGCTCACTAACAACTGAGTCAACAGAAGGAAGTGGAGAACGATGTAAAATTGAACCTCTAAGTCCTTCAAAATCACTATGAAGTGTCATTAAAAACTATACCAACTGTTGCTGCTCCGTACGAGCAATATAAGCACCACATGCCTTTAATTCAGCCGATTCTGTAAGAACCAATTGATCTCAAAGATCTGTCATAGCAGAATAAAACTCCTGAATACTCATATTCTTCTGATGAAGAACTCGTATGTTATGCTCCAATTGATACTGCTTTGCAAAATTTGATTAAGTAAATAACTTTTGCAGATGATCTCAAACCTCCTTTGTTGTCTCATACTTTACCAACTGCGTACCTATATAATGCTCAACAGAATTGATGATCCAAGTAATAATTTTTGCATTGTTTGCTTCCCAGACATCTATCAAATCAGCATAACCCGCATTAGTATTCTTAGGTTTCACAGAAGTTCCACTAACATATCCCCATAGCTTTTTACCCTTAAGAAAATTTCTCATCACATAACTCTAATACGAATAATTCTTTCCATCCAACCTCACACTCACAGACTGAAGCGAATCATCTCTTGTAGTAGCCATAATCAACAAACAAAGAAAATTAGATTGCAAAAACGAAACAAATACCAAATTACAAAAACGGAACAAATACCAGATTGCAAAAAAATGAAACAAATACCAGATTGCAAAAATAGAACAAATATCAGATTGCTTAAACGGAATAAATACCAGTTGGATCCACGTAAACTATGTTTGAAATTAAGTCTTGTCCCATGAAACTTTGCTCTGATACCATGTTGAACAATCTAAAAAAATACAAGAGATAAGAAAAGAGGAGACTAGAGTTTTATTGATACTGCATAATTCAATTGAATACAAGTAAGTAAATTAACCTAAATATAAAAAGACTATATATAAGCTAAACAAGGTAGGAAAAGTAAAGGACTATTCTATCCTTAATAAACAAAATAACCTTATATTTCATAACAACGCCAACATCACAGAGTCACCCACTCCTGTCACAAGGGTGACACTTTAATCAGAACTCCCTATGATAACCTCCATCAAACCCCGCTCTAAGACAACATGAAGACTGTACTCCCTAATAAATTATCAACTCTACCTTCATATGGGGGACACCACACACATCTCAACACACTATACCTCTCAAATAATAAGATTTTCTGACCACTATAGCCCTTCTTAGTGGAGTTGGTCACCTAGACCGAATCCAACCAATCTTTGTATTTCCATGTGTTGAGACCTTCTTACTTCATCCTTTTATTGATTTTGCATAAACACTTTTGTCCATCAACAGGTATGATAGGTGTTGTGATAGACCCATGATTAGAGTACCGAGATAAACAATAAAGTGACAAAAAATAAATAAGCCACACATAAATAGACACAAAAAATTTATATGGTTTGGTCATTGTCTATATCTACAACAAATAATGATCGAATGTAAAATAACAGTACAAGAGCAATTGTTTCTTTCCTCGCAAAGACTCACATCTATTAGAGGGAATGCACTCTGGCCTTGTTGATATCACTTATAACTCTTAGATGCCTCACGATCTACATTCACAAAGGTTTCTGATTTTCAATGCTTCAAACTGCTGCCTGGGCATTCCTTTATATAGGGAACTTGGAGAGGAAGCATCCAAGCTAAATCCAATTTGGCAGATTGAATTTGATCCGCGCATGTAGTAGCCGTTTAACAAATTGCCTCTGATAATTCATGTGAAATCTCCTTACATTTAATGCAGCCTTATCAAACCATTGATTTTCCTGGCAAAGTTTTATCTCTTTGGCCAAAAGTCTTTATTTCTAGTCATTATTTTAACAATTTTCCACTTTAGACAGAAGTCGATCAAGCCATTCGAAAACTCATTCTTGATCAGCATCTCCAATGCACCTCACAAGACACTCAAACTGGTACGATGTTGATTATGTCCAAATAACACTCGAACCTGTTTGTTGAAACGATCTTCGTCATCATATCTATTGGATTCTGTACAATAGCAATTTTCTTCACTGCAATAGTACACTGAGAAATAACATTTCTAATGAAGTGCATCCGAACATTGATATGTTTGATTCTCTCATAGAACATTTGATTCTTAGTAAGATGCATGGCAATTTGACTGTCACAGTACACAGTATTAACTTTTGTTCTAGACCCAAATTATTAGGGGTGTCAACTCTGACCGGTGATACAAACTCGATATGAATGGTTATAAAATTAACACGATTATTAAATACGCATAATAAATAGTTTAAACTAATGTTTAATACTCAGAACACATTAAATATATTTTTTTTGTGGGTCTTAACGTGAACACGACACGTATAACAATGACACAACATATGAGTCACACGTTTGACACTTCTACAAATTGTTAACCAAACCTTTCAACCATTTGGCTTCCTTCACTATCTCTTATAATACGAGGGTAAAATAAAATAACTTTTCATCAAATTTATAAGAGACATTAATAATTCAGGTAATATGAAACTAATAGCATAGTTGAAGGCATAATGTAAGCAAAATGATAGTTGAAGAAACACTGTAAAAGAAGGGACAAAATTGAGAGGATCAAAGTGTAATTTGTCCTAATTTTATTTGATGTTTTGGTGGGTTTGTTGGTTTCATCATCCATGTCTCAACTGAAACACAATGGAATTGTCAAACAATTTGCATTAAAAATGATATCGAATTACTGATTCTTTGAAACAAAGAGACGGCATTTGGGCTGTTGGACTAAACTTTGACAATTGCTATCAAATGGTGATTGGACGTACGGCACAATGGGCTGAACTATAGAAATTCAACAAGGCAGATATAACTACAACATAGGGAATATACTAATGGAAAATGCTATTTGGATCTTATTTATAGATTTAATGATATATAACTATTAAATTGGTTGTGGGTTCTAATTAACATTAGAACCCACAACTAATCTAATTGTTGTATTAAAGTCATATTATTAGATCCCTAAATAAAGTCTTTATAACATTACTCTATATTAATTACCACTAGCAATTCTTCACCGGATTCGCAAAGCTTGAGTAATTGCAAGTTATTTTTTAGATTCATTTGAGTCTCAGCTCAAATCCACACTTTTAAATCTAAAATCAATCTGAGTTGTATTGAAATCATAAGGTCCAAAAAATGAGTTAAGCTTGAGTAAAAAGTTAGGCCTGTTAAGTTTACATTTCAAAAACTATTTTCTGTTTTTTAAAATAGTTTCTAAAACAAAAGTTATTTGACTAGTTTTTTTTTTTTTTTAAATATGAGAATAAAAACTGGATAAATTTAGAAAACAAACACGACCACCGCCACCACCATACTTCTACCACCACCAACACTACGTCCACCACACCACCATCACCACGTCCACACTTCCACCACCACCAGGAACACCAACACCAACACCAACACTTCCATCATCACCACCACCATGTCAATCACACCACCACCACCATATTTTTGTTTTCATTATTTTTTGAATTATTGTCTAAATAATTTTTAATATTTTGTATTCTGTAGAATTATTTTTAGAATCATATAACCAACAAGTTCTGTGAGACAAAAAAAATACTAAAAACAGTTTTCAAAATTTTTTTCAAATAATAGTTTTTGAATACTATTTTTTTGATCTCCACAACTAAACTCGAGTCGAACCTAAGTGAATCAAAAGGCGAAGGTTTGGCAGAATTTCATAGGTGAAGTGTCATTTTTCTTTCGCTAGAACAATTAGTAGGCAAGTTTGATTAGGCAAAGCAGCAGGTAGACGAAAACTTAATTGTATAAGATATGAATTCGTGTCTACGCATTTGTAGATGTTATACAATAGTGGTTAAGGCTCTCAATGGGTCTACATATTGGGTTCTTGTCATATTTAAAGTTGTCTCATGTCAAATTTGTTCAAATCATACTCGATCTATTTATAATCAAGTATATTCGAATTCATGTCATATATAAGCTGTGTTTAGCTGGAGCTGAGTTGATGTTGACTACTTTTGATTGACAGGTCTGATAGGTTCACATGTTGATCATCTGATTTCGATACGTCAAAGTTCAAACTCGTTAATTCGTATCAATTTTTTTATTGGGTTAAGAGATGATGTACAAAATTGACATCTCTTAGCAGCGGTATCCTCAGCTTACCCGTCTTTGAAATTCTTTGTCACTTCCATGATGTTTTTATGCGTTGCGTGCTTGAAAGAGGAATAAAATCGCTGATGTTTCAAACATTTGAATATGGTCTTCTCATGCGTACAATTGTGGTCATCTTAAAACATGTATCCCTCGGTAAAGTCACGCTCATATTTCAATACGAAATTTAATGTATTTTATTTTCATATAGTCTATATAACCGAATTCGTCATTAACAAAATACAATTTGTAAATGTCATTAGATAATAATAGATAAATGTAAAATTAGAATCAGATCACAGATTGAATATGTAAAAAAAAAAAGATATATTTTTATCCAAATACGTAAAATAGAATATAATAGAACTAATTTGTTTTTATCAAAGTATTAGTGCATATCTTTTTTTTTTTTTTGGGAGGGAGAGGGAGAGGGTGGAAAAGGGGCTTGAACCTTTGACCTCAAGAAGATAAAATTTTACAAGATAAGGAGTACTATTGGACCAAAGACCCATTGATATTAGTGCATATCTAACTAACTGGTCTTTGAATAAAATATGTTTCTTGACTGGTCTAATAACAAGAAGAAGAAAAAAAAACACGTTAAATGATGCCAGTTGAAAATTGAAGCTTTGATTTTGAGGCTTACGGTCTTTTCTCTAAAAGCTAGGTGAGGAAAGAAAGTTGAAAATATAAAATTGTACAAGTAACAACAGACCAGAATTTCAAGCATAGTGGGTGGTGATTAGTGTAGAAGAAGTAACAAATAAATAAATAAAAGAAAAGAGTGATTATTATTGGTCTAAGGAGCTAACAGGACACCATGGGTGACCCCAACAGTCGCTATAATTGGCCTTTGTAGATTCTCTTCGCAGAGAGTTGAAGTTAACTTTCATACACAAGACTGAAATCACAACTCAAATAATAGTGGTGATCTCTCTCTCTCTTTCTAGACTAAATATAGTGTATTAGTAACATCACGTCATTCTTGTCACATCATTTTAAAAATGCGAAAGGTGAACCTCATTAGTTTAAATGAAATAATTATTATCTTACCTGAATAAGATGTTACTAAATCATGTGAAGATTACTTGTATAATTTGTTATTGGACGACAACACTGTGTGGCAGTGATGTCATAGTGTCACCGTTACTAAATCATGTAAAAATCACTAGTTTAGTTTGCTATTGGACGACAACACTATGTGACAGTGATGTCATTGTGTCTTCGTTACTAAATTATTTGAAAGTTATTTGTTTAGTTTAGTTTCCTAACGCTCTGACAACTATCTTGGATCTGGTATAACTTTTCATACTTTGAATATGAGCCACCTATCCTAACAAAATCAATAAAAACTCAACATTGGCTCAATCATATTACTACATCTAAAACATAGATTCCTTAGCCCCTACTCAACATACATGTATCTTATGAATTACTGTACACAGGAATAGTCCACAGGGGATTTCAGGAAAGTCAGAAAACAATAATGCCACCACAGCCAGAAAAGATGGTGTTATATTGACAAACACACCACATATCAAAGATTTCAATGTTATTTTGTAGAAATGCTAAAGGACTTAGAAATTGTCATATCTGTCATCCCAAAGAAATCCGTAGACAGATGCATACAAGCCATAATTTCTATCCCGGACACCTTTTATTAAGAAAGACCATTTGGCGTCCGCTTGGGTCCAGAATTGATAACCCTGAAAGCGAGAAGCCAATGATAGAAGTTAGTGGGCTAACTAGAATCCCAACTTTTGCCATAGCTTTTTAAGAACTTAAATAAACTAAAAAATGACCTTGTTTTCTCTCTGCTATGATCCCCCTCTCCTGGTGCTGCCAAACCAACATAAGCAAAAGATGCTGGCACAGATACCTTGTTGATGTACCTAAAACAAAGAAATCAATGGCGCCCAGTTTGATACTATTTTTACGGTTACACTGGCCAAAATTCTAGACCTCTGTCAAGACTCCAAACACTGCTCGGTTATGAATTTGGGTGCAGATTTTTTCGTCCAAATATAACCTCAGTATGAAAATTTTTTGCCCAACTACTTATTAGCTCTAGTTGGGCTCAGGCTGGTTCAGATTGACTGTCCTAGTTGCACCCGTAATACTACGTATACTTGATAATGATAGAGCATAGAAGTGAAAGTAACAGAGGGAAGTGTTGTGAAATCAAACGATGACAATAAAGTAAAATTAATGAAAAGAACGATAAGAATGCAATCCAAACAATTACATAACACAGAATTTACGTGGTTCAGCAATTTGCCTACGTCCACGAAACTGCAGGCATTTCACTGTTCTCAAGAATGAATACAGAGAGGGTGGTGGCCGTACAAAATCAATCCAAAACTCTAATCACCGAATAACAATTTATATATATCCTGCACACAGGGCTAAAAAATCACGCAACATTATTTTGAATCGGATCATCATCCGGATCAACACACAAACTAAACTCTACAAGAAAAAGGCCCAACAGGAAGAACCAGTCCTGGATGAAGAATTGCCCTCTAACAATTCCCCTCTGATCAAAATGAAGGAAGTCCTTTGAAAGTGAAAAAGAGTATGGCCAGCTTGCAGTTTCTTTTATCTTCTAACAAATAAAGATTGTGGGCAATAGATACGATTTGAATGTTCTTTTACTGAATGAAGGTCAAGTATAATACATTTTATCAACGGGTCTTTTGTCTAATGATATTTCTTATCTTGTGAAAATTTTACTTTCTTTAGGTCAAAAGTTCAAGCTCCCTCTTCCCCTCCCCACAAAAAATAATAAAAATAAATAATCGGTAAAAAAAAAAGTATAATACCCTTTGTTTTGCATCATTCCAAAGTACTGATGGATTCTAAAAAAAAAAAAGATAGTTGTTAAAGAATGAAAACACAGGTGAACAGCATTTCCTTGGCCAAAAAATGTGGATAACACATGCTAAAATTACAACAAAAAAAGAAATCAAGATTTCTGCAGCTTCTAAGGGACTAAAACAGAAACATCTCTTTAACAGTAACATAGTAAACTATGAATACAACATACAACAATTTATTGCCTTAATTTGTTGGAGAAGGTCCTTCTAAACGGATGTAGTCATACATGATTCCTCGGAACGGGCCGGCATTGCTTGACTGTGTTAGGAAGATTGTGTTTCTTCCATTCACAAGCCGACTGCCAGGGACGCCAATGCTATATAACCAGTACAACCCATGAATCCCATGCCTCGCGATCGCGTTATCNTTCCATTCACAAGCCGACTGCCAGGGACGCCAATGCTATATAACCAGTACAACCCATGAATCCCATGCCTCGCGATCGCGTTATCCTTGCCTATTCGTCCTGTTCTGAAGTGAGCAGGCTCCACTTGTGGATTATTAAACCGAACCTTAGCATCCATAAAAAAACTCAATTAGTGTAAATTTTCAGTAACGAAACATTGATTACTGATGCATTTCAAAATTCAAAGAAGAATGATTTCACATGACTCTGGACTTCAGGTGAAATTTAGATAGTTTCATGTGATAAATCACAGCTCAAAAAAANTTTGCCTATTCGTCCTGATCTGAAGTGAGCAGGCTCCACTTGTGGATTATTAAACCGAACCTTAGCATCCATAAAAAAACTCAATTAGCGTAAATTTTCAGTAACGAAACATTGATTACTGATGCATTTCAAAATTCAAAGAAGAATGATTTCACATGAGTCTGGACTTCAGGTGAAATTTAGATAGTTTCATGTGATAAATCACAGCTCAAAAAAATGTGACATCATTTATCTTAAAGGAAACCAAAGTCTATCGACATATTCTGGGAGAGATTAAATATGAGGCTACGTAAATATTCTTGACACGAGTAATTGGAAGGTATGTAAGTATTGTACTTGTAAATCTGCATCGTTTGCTGAGGCAATAGCCAACTGGAGAGTATATTTTCCNGCATATTCTGGGAGAGATTAAATATGAGGCTACGTAAATATTCTTGACACGAGTAATTGGAAGGTGTGTAAGTATTTTACTTGTAAATCTGCATCGTTTGCTGAGGCAATAGCCAACTGGAGAGTATATTTTCCAGCCTTGTTCACATTCCTAAGGTCAAATATAATTTGCCATGTCGTTGCCCGGTATACACGATTTCCTATGCTCCTGCATTTCAACATTAGATTGATAGCCATATATCCCAAAAAAAAAAAATGCGTACTGCGCATTGTTCCCTTTTTAGTAGATGAGATTAGGATGAGAGGACTTTTTATCTATAACATTCAGTGAAGGTACATAACTTCTTTGAACATCCCATACGTCCAGGGTTGGGATTGATTCCAAAAAAGAGGTCTTTCTTTCAAGTCATAACCAGCAAGAAACATTGCTAAGTATTCGAGAAACATACCTGGTAACATGAGCAAAGAACCAATTTGTTTTATAATTGCTAACACCAACTGTGTACTGCAGATCATTGTGAGGATATAAATCTGCATAACGCGCCCATAACCCGTATTGCCTGAACCTATAAGTCGACAAAAATACACATGTGAGAACTGCACTTTTTTTTTGGGCAAAACATAGAAAATTTGTATCACTCGGAGCTAACTTGTCGATGTTAATTCTGTATGAATGAGTCTTAAACTTAGGGCTCGGATTGGGCACAAAGAACTCAGCAGCACTGCGGTCAGGTACGCCTATCTCCCACATTGTAGCACCATTTCTTGGAGGTTTATACTCCAACCCACCCAGTTTGATATTAGATCCTACATTTAATCTCAAATGAAGTTAAGTAGAAAGTACACAATTTAACATAAACCGAGCAAGAATATATATATATATGTGAGTTGTAAGTTCTTATTTTTGTTCTAAAGTATCTGTGAAATATTAGAGAACTTGGGAATTAATACCTGGTCTAATGGTGACATTAGAGTTGTATATGTAATCCCCAATAAAACCAGGAACCCATGCAAATAAGCTATAAGTTCCGGGTACGACGNATTAATACCTGGTCTAATGGTGACATTAGAGTTGTATATGTAATCCCCAATAAAACCAGGAACCCATGCAAATAAGCTATAAGTTCCGGGTACGACGCCTTTTATTGCAAAATTCCCATTAGTATCTGCTTGGGTCCAAAATTGATATCCCTAGAAACAAGAGCAAAATGGTAGAATTCAAAAACTTATTCGAGACCCATTATCCATTTTGTAGTTAGTTGAGAGATCAAATAAGCACAAAAAAAGACCTTGCTTTCTCTTTGCCATGATCCTGCCTTTCCTGGTGGTGCCAATCCTACATAAGCCGAGGATGCCGGGGTAGGATTTTTGTTGATGTACCTGAATCAACAAAAGAATGGTACTTCTGTGACAGCCGGTGGTGACCCAGTCCCGTATCGTTTACATGAAGTGTTTGATAAGCATGGATTATAAACCTTTATTACTCAGCTTGTTTTAGTCTTTTAGAGTCTTGCAAGCCTAACCCAAAAACAACAATATTATATAATACAACTCCAAGCCATTACAATAGCTATTCTAGTCATTAAAATGCCTGGTGTGGAGTCTATGGTGTTAAACAATCATTTAGTCAAAAAATTAAACTATTAAAAAAAGTATAACGTAAGTATTTATATTTCAACATATACACAAGCTCCGATGGGACAGTGGCTTACTGCAGTGGGAACCATTGTCTGGGATCCCTCACCACTTGAGTTTGGATGCTTCCCACATGATTAAGTGTGGTCCCAGTTGGTGGATTGTGGTGACCTAGTAGCACATTAATTGGTGAAGTGTGGTGTGAGGTGTTCTACAAATCTAAGTTTAGACGTGCATTAAAGCTGTTTGAGTTTAGTCCTAATCGAACAATATTATACATTCGGACATTACATAACCCTAGTTACTTCCAACTCAAAGTAAAAAGGTAGTCGAGGGAGGTACCAGTCTTGGACTAGTAATTGACCACTAAGTGTTCCTCTCTGATCAGAATGCACAAAGTCTTTCGAAAGTGGAAAAGTGTACGGCCAGTTTGCCGTTTCTTTGAACATCTAGTAAAAAAAGATAGTTAGAGACAGTTTAATTAATTGCATTTTGTTGTTGATCAAAGGCCAAATATAATACCCTTTGTTTTGCATCATTCCAAAGAATAGAAGGATTCTGACTGGCTGAAGCATCCGAGTTAAGATGTATAAAAACTGGGCCCAAAACCTTCTTCCATGGCTCTCCATTTCGAAGTTTCATTGCTAGATCCTCCCCAGCGTAATGGGTACTAACGAACATCTGTACATGAATATATAGCCCCGCACCAACATTACGACATGGCTTTGTTTAAGAAAGAATTAGTGGGGTTGTCTACGGTCATTTTTTTCACGTAAGTCGTATTATATCAAAAAAAATTCAATTTATATATACACAATGCACTAATAATCGTCTATAGCGATGTTTATGGCATCTATTATAAGCTNGGTTGTCTACGGTCATTTTTTTCACGTAAGTCGTATTATATCAAAAAAAATTCAAGTTATATATACACAATGCACTAATAATCGTCTATAGCGATGTTTATGGCATCTATTATAAGCTGTGTTTAGCCATCTGTGTTAATAGCAACCCATTTATCTGGTAGGTCTATCCGTCTATTATTCAAACCATATAAGTCTAAAGTCATACCTGTTAATTGTACATTGATTTTGGGCCAAATTTTTGAATCCTATTTAGAATTTTCGTAGTTATTGTTTTTTGTAATGTGAGTAATAAAGTGACCAAACTCAAAACTTAAAACATTTTTGTCGGAAGTGTTATNTGGGCCAAATTTTTGAATCCTATTTAGAATTTTCGTAGTTATTGTTTTTTGTAATGTGAGTAATAAAGTGACCAAACTCAAAACTTAAAACATTTTTGTCGGAAGTGTTATTCCATTTATATTCAGTGATTGAAAATGTGGTTGCTCTGCCGTAATCAACACTTCGAGAAATTTTATATATAAATATATATTTTGATCAGACAACACTTTGAGATTCAAAGCAATGGTGAGATTACGAGTTGTGACAGAATATACACTTACAGAAAGTACAGTTGGGCCAACATGGGAAGTGAGGTCCTGCTTGAGGGGCCCACCCGTACGAAACTCATTACTTGGTGTGATCATCCAGAATCCCACTGGTGGGTCATTGCTTATCCAACCATGCACTNATACACTTACAGAAAGTACAGTTGGGCCAACATGGGAAGTGAGGTCCTGCTTGAGGGGCCCACCCGTACGAAACTCATTACTTGGTGTGATCATCCAGAATCCCACTGGTGGGTCATTGCTTATCCAACCATGCACTTTGTTGTCTTTGTTTTCACACGAGTACATATATTTGTCATCCACCTGCATGTATATATTTATACACAATTAAAGAAGGCAATGGCTAACAATCAATCTTTCTGACTCATTGCTTACATTGCTCTATCAACATATAGTTATTCCTAATCCATAGTATCAGAATAGAGCCCTCCTATCCAGGGCTTTTATTTGCATTTATTATTTGGGGCTTCAAACTAGTCAGTGTTGTTCATGAACAGTTTGACAATCAGCTGAGAGAGAATTTCGTTCAACTTTGTTAATTTAGCTAACAAATCGAGTTCAAACTCAAATTTCATAGCTCTTTCGAGTATGAGTAATGACTTGTTCAACATGTTAAGCTTGTAAACATATATCTATAATATGTCGTTTTTATCTAATAATACATTAAGCATATACGATATATGTATAAAGGACTCAGTTTTTTGTGAACACAAGCAAACATTTTAGTTACCATTGCTGTGAGGTGAATGTTATGGAAGGCAACTACTCTACCTCTCCTTTCAAGTCTGGGTTTGTTGGTTGAGTTAAAAGAACAGCTTCTGGGTAATCAAGCACCTGACCAGTTATCCGGTCAGCCTCCGCTGGCATTATCCTTTGTCTCTCTTCTGACATTGCCATAAAATGAAACCTACATATATATTGATCATACGCACGTATGATCAATCAAATATCTCAGTCATGGTGCCAAAAAATTGACCAGAAAACACTGACTACTCTACGAATTCTTCCAAGTGTTATACCATTTTCAGAAAATTTTAGCACTTAAACAACATAACACGTAGTAATCAGTCCATTCGGTCCAGTTTTTCATGAAAACAAATGGAAAAAACCATGAAACTAGTTTCAGTTTGCCCCTTAAACTCTAATTTTTCTGGTTTTTCCATTTGGTAACGGTCATTAGACAGAAGGGACTGATTGCTATACTATACATAGGTTAAAAACNGGAAAAAACCATGAAACTAGTTTCAGTTTGCCCCTTAAACTCTAATTTTTCTGGTTTTTCCATTTGGTAACGGTCATTAGACAGAAGGGACTGATTGCTATACTATACATAGGTTAAAAACTAAATTAAGATAATTAGGTAATTTTATTGAAGATTTTAAAAACGAGAATGCCTCTAGCTAACAAAATGATTAAGTAGNACTAAATTAAGATAATTAGGTAATTTTATTGAAGATTTTAAAAACGAGAATGCCTCCAGCTAACAAAATGATTAGGTGGTTGGTTTTTTACTTTTTCTGTTGAAGCTTGAATACGAGCCTTGCTTCTTGAATATTAAGATCAGGCCACCCCTGTAAGTGTTCGAGTATTGTGTATGAATAGAAACCTGGACTCCCACGCAGCATCACAAACCTGATTTGCAATTGCAAACAGTAAAGAGTGTAATATGAAAACTATAGTTTACAAAACTAAAGTTCACGAAGTAATATCCAGGATTCACAAATAATAAAAGAGTGTAATGTGAAAAATATGATTGTTGAAGGGATAACGTAATTAGGCAGCCATAGAGGAGAGAGTCAAAGTGTAATTTGTCCTGACACATGGACAGTNCGAAGTAATATCCAGGATTCACAAATAATAAAAGAGTGTAATGTGAAAAATATGATGGTTGAGGGATAACGTAATTAGGCAGCCATAGAGGAGAGAGTCAAAGTGTAATTTGTCCTGACACATGGACATTTTTGGTCAAAAAGAAGATAATGGGCATTTGCTTGTGAGACAGCGTGAAACCACTGGCTACAGTTGAGGGGCCAACATGAGAAATTTAATAGTTGATGGGCAAATTAATTTGAGGCCATATTTGAGGGGGGAGAAAGTGTTATTTGTCTTATTATGAAATCACTAGGAATGGCAGGAACGGGGACTAGTCTTCGTCTCCGTACCCGCTTAACAAAATTTCTTCAATTCCCAATCCACCCCTATTAATTGAGCAAGTTTTAATCTTCATCCATGTCCTATATATAACTTCTAACCCATACAATTGTCCTTGCTCATAACAATTAATTTAAAAAATTTAAAAAAAAGATTTGAAAAAAAAATCATAATAATTAAAGTACAAGTTATATGTCTATATCACATGATATGATCAAAATCAAAAATAAATAAATAAATAAGTTAACAAAGAGTATAACCCATGTGTGTATGTGCGTCATAAGTTTAGCGGAAAAATAAAAAAATGGGTTTAGCGGAGTGGGCGAGGTGGGGATAAATTTCAATCCATCCCCACCTCTATTCCCACACAGGTTTATACGTATATTCTTTTATACATTCACCGTTCAATATATATGGNTAAGTTAACAAAGAGTATAACCCATGTGTGTATGTGCGTCATAAGTTTAGCGGAAAAATAAAAAAAATGGGTTTAGCGGAGTGGGCGAGGTGGGGATAAATTTCAATCCATCCCCACCTCTATTCTCACACAGGTTTATACGTATATTCTTTTATACATTCACCGTTCAATATATATAGTTCATCTGTCTAAACGAAACGAATATTCTTTTTTTTCCAGTCTACTACCATTCTTAGTCATCACTAACACATGCTATCCCAATCAAACATTATAGTACCACAGGTAAGTATATTTACTAAATTCACACTGCACCTTTTGTCCACGTTTAAGGGAACATTTTGAGTGAGGGAAACATTCCATGTTCTGGCAAATGAAAGCTCCGCTTGATATTCATTTTGCATGATGATCTTAAAACGTGTCCCTGATAACCTGCACATCAGTTATCAGAACAGTTCAGTTATGAAAATACTGGAATCGGATCCATCCGACACATCTTATCTTCTTCAATGATCGATCATTCCTTCATCAAACTAGTCTGTGTAATCTATCATTAAGAAAATTTGAAGAAAATTGTACCGAAGAGAACCCAAATCCAAAAATACATAAAAATAAAAAATTGTTCCAATGTATCAGTAACGGGAAGATTTAGATGCCTGCAAAACACTTTTTTTATCAATTTTTCTCTGAATTCGTGGACAATTTTCTCTTGAACCCATTCTTCATCATCAAAAATGAAGAAAATTGAGAGCAAATATATGAGGGGCCCAAATCATAACAGGAGGGTTGAACTTACTTGTCCATACTTGTTGTAGATCCTGGCTTGTTCCACACAACATCCCAATACCTACATTTGTCATATTTAATCACAAAAATGCACAACCCAAGTAAAAATTAAATGACAGTTAATTAACACAAACAAACGACAGACAAAGACACTATTTTTGACATAAATCACTAATTTAATCCTTAAATTAACAGTGAGTCTCAATATTAAATAAGTTTCATTATCAATCTCTGATAATCGTGAAGTAGATCAACAAATTTAGTATTTATATAGTATTATTGCACATGATATTGGGTACCGTGTCAAGAAAATGGTACTGTTTGTAAATTTTTGGCCGCAAATTCGAAGTCTTGATACATCCGAAGAAAGAATGGCCAACAAAAAAATTGAAGCAAATAAATGTGCAAATATACCCCCTATTATCGGCTTGGTTATGGGTTTGTAGTAAATTGTCAATCCCATTGTATGATATTCCTGTGACTAGGCCGGCTGGAGTTGACAGAGTGACATTGACAATGCCATTGCTCATTACCACCTGATACACATATTTCCATTAGAACCCAGTTGTTAGAGCAGTTTAAGGTAATGCGAGTTACTAATTAAGCAAACCAAGAAACCAATAAAGAGAAAAAACGAACTTCGATGATGAAACATTTTAATGATCTTGTTATTATTTTATTTGGCGTAAATGCATTCAGTACAAAAAATGAATAGATATGTACATATTAACGTGAAAAACAATAAATTTCCAATGTGGTTTTACTTGCTGATTCTGTTTAAGCTCATAGACAGTCGGAGCCGGCGTCAACTCCGGGCTGATGAATTTCTCTGAATTTCTTCTGCATTCAGAACAGAAACATCAACTTAGGCTTACAATTGTCATTTCAAAAAATTACAGCCAAACTTTGAGTTATATCCAGAGATACAGAAAGAGAGAATATTCGGTTAATCAAATTCAACTGAAACTTTTGTGGACTTTTTACTACCGTACCATGCCTTCAAAAACTGTACTACTTCAAAAGATATTTTTATAATTTTTGTGGGTTATTTTATAATTAAAAAATTTATAGGTATTTTTTATTGCATTTATGGTAATTATTTTTATTATTTTTTTAAGTATAAAAAATGTATTATTTTTATAGATGATTTATCACATTTGTAGGTGTTTTTACTATATTTATGAATATTTTTATCACGATAACTATTTTACTTTTTTTTTTGGATACCAAAACTATGATAAAACTATCCACAAATACGATAAATTTTAGTAAAATATTGAAATTCAAAATTTCGATACCACATGCAAGTTCAACTTTTATACATCCTTTTAACATAAGCTAGTAGTGTCCTTTAACGGATTTGACCACTTTAACATAAGTTAGGAATGTCCAATAACGGGTTTGACCAATTGAAAAGTGCGTAAGTAGCAAGGAAAAATAATAATAATAATATTTTTGGTCTCAAAATTATATATTTTTTATTAGTTTATTTTTTATTGCATTAATTTTTTTATTTTGATCCCTAGAATACTTTATTTGTGTCATTTTAGTTCTTACGTAGACGGACCATTTAATTTTTGATAAAATGCTCATAGTTGGGAACGTGAGATCGTCTAAAAAAATTATACGTGATCACTTCTGTCAAAAAATTGTCTGATTAGAAATCAAAGTGATATAGATTGTATACTTTAAAGACTAAATTGATATAATAAATACCAAATTGCCTAAAAATACATATTTTAAGGATTAAAAATGCTATTAATCCAAAAAAAAATCTTATTAAAACCATTGAAGTTAGTCATAAATTGAAGGACAAGTTATAATTGTTCTCTTTCCACCATACCCAAATCTTATTTTACCTCCTCAACTATGAAATATCTCACATTGTCCTCTAAAATACTTTATTTGGTTTTACCTTGCCCAAAAACATAACATCTCACATTATTTGAANGAATGTCCAATAACGGGTTTGACCAATTGAAAAGTGCGTAAGTAGCAAGGAAAAAAAATAATAATAATATTTTTGGTCTCAAAATTATATATTTTTTATTAGTTTATTTTTTATTGCATTAATTTTTTTATTTTGATCCTTAGAATACTTTATTTGTGTCATTTTAGTTCTTACGTGGACGGACCATTTAATTTTTGATAAAATGCTTTAGTTCTTACGTAGACAGACCATTTAATTTTTGATAAAATGCTCATAGTTGGGAACGTGAGATCGTCCAAAAAAATTATACGTGATCACTTCTGTCAAAAAATTTAAAAAATTGCCTGATTAGAAATCAAAGTGATATAGATTGTATACTTTAAAGACTAAATTGATATAATAAAAACCAAATTGCCTAAAAATACATATTTTAAGGATTAAAAATGCTATTAATCCAAAAAAAATCTTATTAAAACCATTGAAGTTAGTCATAAATTGAAGGACAAGTTATAATTTTTCTCTTTCCACCATACCCAAATCTTATTTTACCTCCTCAACTATGAAATATCTTGCATTGTCCTCTCAAATACTTTATTTGGTTTTACCTTGCCCAAAAACATAACATCTCACATTATTTGAACAAAAAAATGTCCAAATGTNAAATACTTTATTTGGTTTTACCTTGCCCAAAAACATAACATCTCACATTATTTGAACAAAAAAATGTCCAAATGTGTAGTAAGCTACTTGTTTTTAGTATCAACTATGGAAAAAGTATGAAACCATAAGAGAAATCTTGAGGCGTATGGTAGAATGAATAAGTATAATTAAAGATGCAATACAAGAAACCTATGGTAGAAAGGATAATGCGAGGTTGGACACACATTTGAAAGGTCAAAGTATAATCTCCCTAAAAAAAAGAAACAATAAAGCTTTTGCCATTCTTACCCATTGTGATCTGCACTGTTAGAGAGGAAGAAGAAGAACTGAAGAAGCAGGCATATTAATCCAATCAGCAAACTCCATTGCCTAGTATTCCCTCTTCTCTCCATTTTGACCAAGAAAACCTTCTGTCCCACATCACAAAAACAAGAAATATGGACACTCCTTGAACGAATTCGTTTCGTCGAAATGCATCAGTATTAAAAACATAATAAAAATGTTATATAACATTTCACTTGGGCCTCCTAAAGTATTAATATTTTCTGTACTGTACATAATTATATAAACTGGGAATATATTGCAGAGACCAGAAAATAATATCAGTATAAAAAAAAATTAATAAAAAAAGGAATTNTGTACATAATTATATAAACTGGGAATATATTGCAGAGACCAGAAAATAATATCAGGATAAAAAAAAAATTAATAAAAAAAGGAATTTATCAAAAGTAACAAGTTTTAAAGTTAAGAGGAGCCTAGAATTTTTTTTTTATTACACAGACTATCAATAAATGGAAAAGTGTCAAAATATGACACGACCATTAACACGACACAAAATTAGAGGGTTTGAGTTTTTCTTAAACCACACGTTTAGTAAACGAGTGGATTAAAAAAAAAAATAATAAACGAGTGGACCCGCCATAACATGATTAATAAATGAATCGGTATAGATGAAGTTAATCAGAAAAAACACACGACACGATTTATTTGTATACTAGTTATACACGACACAAACCCAATATAACACGATAGGTATGAATTGATTATTTTTTGAGACGAACTCGCACCACCTGATACGATTGACTCGTCTAAAATGTATGGTGCCATAAAGAGGCAGTTCCATTTCCACTAAAGCTTACTTTTTGAGTTTAATATTTTTGACCAAAGTCTGTTCTTTTGAAACTGCATGTAATGCAGACTTAACGTGAATTGAATGACCTCATTGTTAAATATTAACGGTTTTGTTTCTTTAACTAACGGCTTCACTATAGGCTGTCTCCTTTTCACAACCATTGAATTTCAGACACTTTCATAGTTGTTCTTGGGGATTTCTTTGTTTTTCAGGTAAAACTAAAGAACAAGTTTGGTCCTGGAGAGAAAAATTGATGAAGCATTTTGACAATACCGACATCAAAACAGTCAAAACAATCAGCATAAAGGGGTAACTATTCAAGTGGACGCGGTTCTTATTTGGATAGAGTGAGATATACGCCGTCTTATCCTGTTTACAATTAAACTGTTTTCATAATTCGAACCTGTTATACACGTCACAATAAATTAATGTTACTGATGTATGCATCAATGGACCTTTGGTCCACTGGTACTCTTTATCTTGTAAAGACTTTGTCTTCTAGAAGTTAAGAATTCAAGTCCCCTTTCCTTCCCAAAAAAAAAACGGATGCATGAAAATCTACTCTCTACTCGAGACTTGTGTATATAGTATTAGCTAATTTGAACTACAAAAACATGAAAAATCAAACCTACCAAGTGGATATTGGTTTNAGTATAAGCTAATTTGAACTACAAAAACATGAAAAATCAAACCTACCAAGTGGATATTGGTTTCTTTTTGGTGAGGACGATCCTATGAGGTGTAAGGCCAGGGATTTCTGGGAGAGCATGGTGTTGGCTCACCTTTTTATAGATGGGATCAAGGTGTTAAAATAACTTGGGTAATTAATATTGTCAATCTA
Source organism: Ilex paraguariensis (assembly GCA_963454935.2). Taxonomy (NCBI): domain Eukaryota; kingdom Viridiplantae; phylum Streptophyta; class Magnoliopsida; order Aquifoliales; family Aquifoliaceae; genus Ilex; species Ilex paraguariensis. The sequence goes on from CAUOFW020002780.1 coordinate 159,450, forward strand.
TTTTAAATCATGGTCAACTTAGGAAAGATATCTGGTTTAAAAAGGTGGCAAATCTACCTATACTTCACTCAGATTGCTTCCCTTTTTGCAACTTTTATCTGATTTTCTTGCTTTTGTTGATTAAGAAAAGAGTCAATAGAACTTGCTTTTTTACATATGTGCAATATGAACAAGTGTGGATCCAAAATCCAATACTAAGGGTAATTGGTGAGCAGCATGCTCACATTAAGAATGAAAAAGGGTTAATTACATTCTTTTTCACATTATGATATGAGGAAATATTCAATCATTTATTGCCAACACTTGGATGTAATTTCAATAATAAATTTGGGAATAAGCCCCGTAAAAGTGCAAATCCTTTTTAAAAAAATCTCATAAAATTGCAAACCTAGGGGGAAAAAATCTAAGCCTGGGCCCTACTAAATTATATAAACCAATCTCTTTTTCTCTATGCCCTTTCCAGCATTAAGTAGATTTTTTAATTTGTAGAAATCTTTTAAGCAAAAACATAATAAAATTTTTTTAAAAAAGAAAAAGAAAAAGGGCTTTTGGTCTGAAGTATAAATACGTATAATATATGAGTTGGATTAATATTAATATAAGAATAACAATGTCCAAAAATAACAACTCAGAAGATAACACAGCAAGATACAAATTGATACCCTTAGATTATATGAAAGGTTTTCAAAGTATTAAGGAGTGAAGTGTTATGTCATGTCCCAGAGAAATGATGCGTAATTAGGCCAACGACTGAGCAACGACATTGCAAAGATACCTGGTAACATGAGCAAAGAACCAATCTGTTTTATAACTGTCATTGCTAACTGTATATTGCAGATCATTGTGAGGATATAGATCTGCATAAGGATTCCACAGCCCATATTGCTTAAACCCTATGAGTCAAAAACAATACAAGTAATTGAAATCAGGTCAGACGTATGCACCACCATGTCTTGTATGCAATCTTGGCATAGCAATAAGGTTATTTCACCATGACTTAGAGCGTCACAGGTTCAGTCATCGAAACAACCTCGCTGTGCATGCAGAGTTAATTATTATCATGCCCTTCTCCAAACTCTGCAATGACCGAAACTCATGTACTATCCTGCCCAATTTTTTTATATTATTTTTGTTCATTGATTTCTTAAGAACCAAATGTTAGGACTCTGATATTAATACCTGGTCGGATAGTGACATTAGGATGTATATGCAATCCCCAGTAAAACCATGTAGGTACCCATGCAAATAAGCTATAATTTCCAGCAATGACTCCTTTTATTGAAATATTGCCCTTGGAATCTGCTTTTGTCCAAAATTGATATCCCTAGAAGCAAGAATAACAGGGTAAAATTAGAAATCAATATTTTGAGTAGTGCTATTTATATTTAATTTACTGACATAATCAATCGTCGTCATTGAACTCACAATGGCCCCCAATATTTGTTAGGACTAATCACAACCTATCAAACCATTATGATAAATTAGATCAATGAATTAAACCAACTAATTATAATTAAATAATATTGTGTGGTTACTTTTCCTGAAAAAGAGTAAGGATTTTAGCCTTGGCGGTTTCACCTCTTGTTTAATTATCATTCAATCTAAAAGGTTATTATTATAGAGTAATGTAACATAAATATTTGTCTAAGGTGATGTTTAATAAAACTAAAAACTGAACAATGAAAATTGAATATTGAATTTTAAGTGTTGAATTTTTTAAGTATTAAATTGAATCAAATTGTTTGACAAATATAAGGAGCTAAAATTTAAAAATTATTATTATTCTAATTTTGTCATTTTTTTTAACCATCTCTCCACAACTACCTTATTCCTACCACCACCTAGCGGTAGTGGCATAACGGTGGTGGTGGCGACAACACAATGGTTGTGGTGGTCGTGGTGGTGGTCGTGGTGACTACACAATAGTGGTGGTGGTGGCGGCGGTGGCAATGATGGCACAATGGTGGTGGTGACAGTTGCAGTGGTAGTGGTGATGGTGGTGGCAGCAGTGACACAATAGCGGTGGTGGTGCATCGTGTGTATTATAAAATTAAGAGTGTAAATTGTGTGTGTATTAACCCATACAATTAAACCATTACTCTCGACGGACCAAAAGAGTATTAGTTATCCTCATAATTGTCTCGCAACCTAAGAGCGTAAACAAAAAACAATTAACTCATTACAATCATTCGATTTCTTGATAATTCTTTGGTCAATGAAAAGCTAATATTCCTTCAGCTAAAACATGGCTTCAACAAAAATCAACCATATAATTACTTACACCATTAAAATTAAAACGAAAAAAAAAAAAAACTAAACCAACCCTGTAATTTCACATAATAAGATTGTAAAAACATTCAAGCTGCACACATAGCTGAGGAAATCAATTGCCCTTCTTAGCTACACATGAACTTCAGGCAACTGTAGAAGAGCTTTAGAAGAGCCCACAGACATTTGCGTGCTGCAACTACTACACGAACATTGGCTCCGATGCCTCCCTGAGTCCGTCAGACCGCCGGATGATGTGTAAGAAAACCTACACATATGCATCGGGGGTGCAAAAAACATAGGCACGGGCAGTTTTGATGGAAGGCTTGGCAATGGGGCTTCAAAATTAAGAACATTAATCACTTGTTTCATCGATGGTCTGTGATTGTGATCAGGATGGCAACACCATAACCCAACCACCATTAAGCACTCTATCTGACGCTCCTCAAACTTCTCAATTAACCTGTTGTCGGCTGCTGAAAGGAGTTGTCCCCTCCCATACAGATCCCACACCCACTCCACTAGCCTCACCTTAGCCGGCTCGGCCCTCAGCTCGACCGGCCTTCTCCCACATGCTAGTTCAAGAGCAACAACCCCAAAGCTATAGACATCAGACTCTTTGCTAGCCTTTCCTGTAGTAACACATTCTGGGGCTAAGTACCCCATTGTGCCAGCCAAGACCGTGGTTTGTGAGCCCAACTCATGGTCCACAAGCCTGGCTAGCCCAAAATCACCCAACTTTGCATTGTAATTTGAATCCAACATGACATTGCTTGACTTTATGTCTCTGTGAACAACACATTGTTCCCACTCTTCATGAAGATAGAGCAATGCAGAGGCCAAACCAAGGGCTATTTTGTACCTCACAGTCCATGCAAGGTTGTCCTTCCCACCAAATAAATGAGTATCAAGACTTCCATTGGGCAAAAACTCATATACAAGAAGGAATTCACCTTTCTCATGGCACCAACCTATAAGTTGAACCAAATTTCTATGCCTCAGTCTGCTTATAACCCTCACTTCTGATACATACTCTTTTCTCCCTTGTTTCGATCCTCTCGATACCCTCTTGACAGCCACTTCTGTGTTGGAATCTGTTAATAATCCCTTATAAACCCCTCCAAACCCTCCCTCTCCAAGCTTTCCTCCCTCTGAAAAATTATTCGTGGCACGGCTCAGTTCCCGGAATGTGAATCTACTAGGCCCTGTTCCTTTTTCAAAGTCATCGTCCATGGCAACATCCCAGGCCATGTCTTTGTCCATTCCAGTAGCTCTCTTTCGCCACAGGATAAACCAAAACAGGCCCAACCCAAAAGCCAATGCACCAACACCCACAATCAGAGCAATCACCCACCCTTTTTTCTGGTTCCTACTAGTACCACCAGGGTCCAAGGTAGAGCTGAAACTCCAACTCTGAATGTTATGCAATTCGATCCACTCACCCGTGGCAGCCGAAAATCCAACACTGACCCATTCTGGCAAAATATCCCTCAAATCAACAGCATATGAGAGGGTAAATCCCCCATTGAAGATTGGATTTTCTGCATAAGTTAGAAAAACACTTAAATTTTTAGTACTGGAATTATAGTTCACCCAAGCATTTCCTGTCACTCCAGTCTTAATGCTATTTTCCCACATTGCAGTGGATGCAGAGGCAATTGAATTCACATTGATACCAACATGATCCGAACTCGGATCCCAAGAGTTTTGGAAGCTATCAAACTCAACAGCAACAATTTGATTTTCTGAGGAGTTGAAAGCAGAACTGTCATTGAATAGGCCAAGGTACCCTCCAACTGAATTGGCAGGGATTTCGGCCTGGAAGGGTGCAAGGAAGAAAGATAGTCCATCACCATAGTAAGATGAATTAAGAGCATCTATGATAAAGGAGAAGTGAGTGGTGAAGTCTGTTAACTTCCGGGTCCTGCGTTCCCAAATTTGGATGGGAGTAGCATATGAGGCCCGGCCAACACTTCTAGTCAGAGAACCATCACGCTGATTCTTGGTGACTTGGATCACTCCACCTGAAGGGAATGCATCACCTTGATAGAATATACCTTGTGTGTTGGGCTGGAAGCTAGAGAAGTTGAAGGAAACTGAGTTTGATTGTGGAAGAAATAGCAGCATGAAGGTGATGATGCTATAAACAGGAAGCCATTGGAATGATCTAGAGGAAGAGAGAGACATGGTTGCAATGGCAAGGAAAGGAGGGGATTGAGATTTGAGGTTTGAAAGTTCTAAAAGAGGCCTAGCAGTAGTTCAAATATGCCAATAACATGGTCAAAATCATATACAAGGGGGTGTCTGAGACTTCAGCTGAATTGGTCTTGTTGCTTTGACAAGGTAATGTTAATTGATCTTCCATATGGAATTGTTTCTTAGTCAGGTTGGTGCTCAGGTCCAACCAGTTAAAAAGTTCAAAAACAGAGAAGATTGCTTATTTTATTGGCTGTAGATCATGGTTGAAGATCACACGGTATAGGCCAATAACTCAGAAAAATTTGAGGCGTATCGGTGGCAGTATTACAAATGATCAATGTGCCATCAGATAAATTTGATAAACTTAGAACCCAGTCCCACCCATCCAATAATCTGATGGTAAGTGCTTGGGCGGCATTTTCATTGACCATTTTTAAGAATTTGGATTCTTATTATATTTGGGATTGTGTGTATATAGACCATTTCACAAGAGGCAATGAGAAGGAAACAAGACAAATGCATAATGCGGTTATGTCAAAGAACACAACGCGGATTGCCGTCTTTATTTGTTTGAATTTCTGAAGCTAATATGCAGAGCATTGTTTTGTTTGCACTGTGGAGATCATTGAAGGTTTCACCCAACAAAATGGAAGGCCGCCTTGAATAACTTTTCGGTATTATCTCTCCTTATTTTATTATATGTTAGTTCTAGACCAATTTTCGTATACTTCAATTAATTTATTCTTCGATCTGATAAAAAATAAGTCATTTACGTCGAAATTAAGATATTCATGAAATATAATTATCTCATAGTCTGATTCTAAAGGATTGTCAAAATTCGAAGTCATAATTGTTAAGCTTAAAGTTTGTTCATGTTACCACTTGAGTTATCTCTTTCTCTCTATTTTGTCTAATCATCAAATGACCCATATTTTATATAATATTATTTTATTTTATTTATTATTTTCAAGACCAAATACTTTAAATTAACAAAAAATTAGGATTAAAATAATAAAATTAGGTAAAACAGGCATATCCTACACTGCTCCACATAAAACAGTCGAAAGCTTGGAATAATCCCAAGCTTTTTTCCAAATTGTTCTAAACTCAAAAGTTGAGCTTAGCTGGATTAAATGCCCCTATTCACAAGATACAAAGATAGATTGTTCAATGCAAGAGAACTTGGGAAAAATCCTTGGCAATAAGAAACAAACAATTCAATGGACTAGGCTGATAAATAAAACACTAAAATGACTCACCTTACTTAATCAACCCAAACTCCGTTTTGATCCATCCCATATTAACCAGGATGCTCATAATTGGGCCAAGCAAGTGAAAAAACTTCCTTTAGCATTAGCCCATCTATTCTCTATTTGTTCCTTCCCACCTTCTTTTGTGGACTCTTTGGAGGCCAGTCCATTGTAGCAATTTTTTTTGCCACAAAGTCCAGGGGCCATTTTTTTGGGCCCAATTGCAGTCACAATTATTAATTTACTCCTAATGAGATGTTTAGCAATATTATAAAATGGGCAGCGACAGTAACACATAGTGGTAATAATAGTGACACAATAATAGCAGTAATGAGAATAACAATGACACAGTCACGAATTTTCATTGTTACTATCCATTCTCATCATCCAAATTCTACATGGCAGGGATTGAATTTTCATTCACACATTTCATCGAGCATCATTTGGGCATAACATATAAACTAAAGAGTAAAATGTCTCAATTTTTTACTCTTTCCAATATGTACGCATCTTTATTATTTTTAATAAAAATTCTTATATTATAATTGATTCTAATTTTTATTTATTAAAAAAAACAAAAATTGATTAACACTCCATTCATCCATTATTTTTGAAGTGGACTCATCAACCGGAGCCATTGGGTGGTAGAGAGTAGTTATATGAAGTGTAACGACACAAGTGGAGCAATTGGGTGGTACTTATTTTGTAGATAATATACTAGTAAATATGAAGAGTTACTCAGCTCTTTAATGTTTGGAACTATGTAATTGGATGGCATCAGTCAATGTGGGCTAAAATTCGTAAGGATAAATTATAAAAAGAATGTAAAATTATAATATTGTTACTTTGAAATGTACATTGAGCTACATATGACCCCTACTTGCATTGAGATGGTGATTGAATTTTTTTTATTATCAAATAATTGTGGAGTAATTCAACCTAGAATCTTATCCAACCAGATTTTTAAATGTATAATAAAGGATATATCGTAATCACATTTAAATCTGATTTTGATTTGAATTTAAATTTAGTTAGTTGAATTTGTATGAATACAAAATATATATATATATATATATATATATATATATATATATATTACTTAGATACTAAGATGCTTATAATTTATTTATTTAGTTTTTGTAAATAATAATTAAATCATATAAATTTTAATACATTGTTTAGGGAAAAATAATATATTTGTTTCTCTCCCCGTAAGGGAAAAATATATACTGTATAAATTAGTTATGTGTGTTACCGTTTTATTAAATATTTTTTATTTTTTACCTGATGATGTAATGATCCTCGGAAAAGAATTATAAGATCCTTAAAATAGGCTAATTAGATGGGGGGGCAAGTCCCAACAAAAGGGTCACAACACAAGGGAACGGAATAATACAGCAAAGTGAGGTGTGGGGCCATGGGAAGGGGGGATGCGGGGGTAGGGACCACAATGACAAAGGAATCGAGAAACGTGGTAGAATCACATGGCTTTGGACCAATATGAGGGTGGATGTGTCAGTACGCCGTCGCTCTGGTTTCTCCTACCGTTAATATTGCTCACGTCACTCTCCAGATTGGGATGTCTCACTTTTCTAATTTCGACACAATAAAAAATTGGGTAAATTACACTTTCACCCCTTAACTATGGAATTGATTTTATTTTACTCCTTAAATTATTGAAATTTTTATAGCGTCCCCTTAATTATTTGAATTATTTCACATTTAAGTATTTCATGCCGTCCCAATGCAAATACCCGTTATATTTGTTGACAAAAATCTCCAAAGTGTTGAAGTAAAGTAAAAATAATAATATAATTCAAAGATAAAATAAAATAACTTTTTGTCAACTTTGTGAAGGACATTAATTTTTGGAGCAGTTTTGTAAAATTAATGACATAGTTGAAAATATAGTATAAAAAACATGATAATTGAGGAGATCATGTGGAAAAAAAACTCATAATTGAGAGGGTAAAAATGTAATTTAACCTAAAAAATTAGATGAATATGGGACATGAAATGAAAGTCCTTGCGATGGGATTCCTCATTTCTACTATCGTTATTCTTAAAGGTAAAGTTTTCTTCTAAAAAACTTAATTCAACTTTGGATAAAGTTTTATTCGGTTAAGTTCACATCAACACACCACCAAGTTCACATCAGCACACCACTAGGCAAGATAATCTAATGGTGGTATCGATGTTAGTTCTCATTTAGAAGCTGAGAATTCAAGTCTTAGAGTCTCGATTAGGGTTCAGTAGTTAGCCGCATTAATAGGTAGAGCATTTAAAGACAACCTCCAAATAAAAATTTTGATTTTTGTTGGTAAATTCTGATTCCAAATGAACTTCCACCCCCAATCCCATTAGTAGAAGATGGTTCGGTTCGGTGACAAGATGTGCTGAGTGAAAAAGTTCGCATACATAGGCAAGGCGATAAACACTTCAGATTAAAAACTTAACGTTTGAATTATAATACCATATCAGCTTGTCTTTAAAGTTGGATACATTTAATTATCTCCGCCTCATGAGATAGGAACACTTGATCAATCAGCTGCCCATTCCAAGAACGATTATGTGGATCAATAAAGCTCATTGACCCTAACATCTTGATTTATTATATTCCTTGAAGTAACAACTCTGAACGTATTTGGCATCGGAATCCAACAATCATGCCAAATGCTATTTTTTTTGGTCCCATCACCAACTGTCCACCTAGAACCCAACTCTATAATTTTTCAACCTTCTAAAATAGTACTAAGCCAAGTGTAAGATAGTATGTGCCCTAATTCAGCATTCATAAAAGATTTTGATGGAAAATATCTAGCCTTCAAGACTCTATGGAGGAGTGTGTGAGTTTTGTGGTGGACTCTCCATGCTTGTTTAGCCAGCATAGCCATATTAAAAGTCCTCAAATCTCAAAATCCCATACCACCATGTTCTTTTGTCTTTTACATATCAGCCCACTTTATTCAATGTATTTTCCTTTCCCCTTCCTTTTGGCTCCACCAGATATTTGAAGTTAAAGACTCACAAGTGTTTACACAAAAATACTCAGGTAACTTAATGTGTCCTCTGGCAAATGTGGGGATAGATTGAGCTACAACCTTTATTGGAATTTGTTTACCCACTTTGGAGAAAAGTTGTTCCTTCCAACCTCGGAGTTTTTTCCATACCCTTTCCCGAATGCTAGCAAAGGCCTTTTTCTTGGATTTGCCCACCCCACCGAAGGCAGCCCCCAAGTATTTTTCATGTTGTCGAACTCGTGCCACACCTAACACTATACCCAACTCTTTAGCTACTCCCATTCGGACATTCTTGTTGCAAACCATTGCATATTTTTCTAAGTTAATTTGTTGTCCCGAAGCTGTACCATAAATCCTTTACTTTGAAAAACAACAAGTTGTCATCCGCAAAAAAAAAATAGATAGGAGATTTTGGGACTTCTTCTTTCGATTGAAATGCCAATAACTGAGTTAATTCTTTCAGCATCCTTAAGTAAAGCGAACAACTCCGCTGCACATATAAAAAAATAAAAAAGATTAGACAAAAGGTTTCTTTGTCGGATACCCCTACCAAGAATGAAAGTAACCCATTTGCTCACTATTAAAGATCACAGACAAAGGCACCGTTCTAACACATTGCATTATCAATTTTTTTTTTATGTTCGAGTATAAACAATGTTGCTTTAGTAATAAGGATAACCTTAGAACTTGTAAACACAATAAACTCATCAGGAAAAAAAATAGTAAATACACCACACTACTAATACATTCACGATAATTCAATATCTGAAGCTATTAACCTTTAAAAAATAATATTGCTTTCGAAATAAATAGGTCCTAAAAAATATTTATATAATAAAGTAACTTATAATTCAAATCTCAAAAGATAAATAAAATAATTTTTGTTATTTATGGTTGAAATCGTTTTAAATTTTACGTTAAAGTTAATTTGACGGTTAATATTAACACCTTAAATTTAATAGGAAAAATAAGCCCCTAAGTATGTGTTTGGAGTAATTTTTTAAAAATACTTCTATAAATTATTTCTCATAAATATTTTTTTTTTAAAAATTATGTTTAAAACTGTCTCATCACTATCTCTACCACCATCACCCTCACCGCTGTTGCCACCACCACTGTCGCTGCCACCACCATCTCCATCGCCACCACCGCCACTATCATTGTCGTCGTCACCGTCGTCCCCATCACCGCCACCATCACCATCGCCTCTCACCACCACGATTATTGCCGCCCCACCACCATTACCCCCACCACCGTCATCGCTGCCACCATCATCGCCACCGCCGTCGTTCCCGTTCGCCACCACCACCATTATTTTCGCTGCCGCCACCACAGTCATTGTCATCTACCACAACCATTATCGTCTCCTATCATCACTACTGTATCATATCATCTCTCATCTCCATTACAATCGATTATTAAATTCATTTATTTTTCTTCTATATTTGTTATTTTATTTTGAATATGAATACAAATATTTTTTTTATTTTTTATTATTATATGTCTTCAAGTACATGTAATAACTAATATATATATTTTTTGATTTCTATCATTTTACACAAGGTGAGCATGATCCACACCCGCCATATCGAGCTGTGGGTATAATTAGGGGTTGTCAATTCTAACGGGACCCCACCTTTTAATTCTTAGCCACAATAAATAATATCTCAATAGATATTAAGTTGTATTGGCCATCGCATTTCAAAGTCCATGGTCTGCGATGCAGGCGAGCTACATCTTATCAGCGTTGATGCTTGTTAAAGTGTTGCAAATGCCAGCCAGGCCAATCCCGTAAAACACTAAACAAAGCCGATTAAAAATGGAACAATATTATTTAGACGGACTTAATTTTATCGATCTAATCACTAATAGCTATTAAATTGATAATAAATTTCAGTATTTATTAAAATTTTTATGAATTAATAATTGTGATAAATTAGATCATTAAATTAGATTTAAATTATGTTACTGTTAAAGAGGAGATATATTAAGGAACATACTTCTAATTTTGTTCTAATAATGTTTTAGTACCAATTTGTACAAATAATTTAGGGCGAATTGTATTTTGTATTCTGAAAGATTTTAAGATTCTTATTTTTATATTCTTAAAAATTAAATTTTTTACATTATATATCTTCAATATATAAAAGTATTACAATGTTACCATTTTGTTAAATTTTTTTAGTTTTTCAATCAATGTCAATTAAGGGTACAACTTGGGTGGACCAACCCGAATTCAACCTGCAAAAAAATAGGGCTTAGGTTGAAATTTTTTATACTTGAGTTGGGTCTAGACCAAAAAATCCTAACCTGAATTGAATTCAGGCAGACCTCANTTTGAATATGAATACAAATATTTTTTTTATTTTTTATTATTATATGTCTTCAAGTTCAAATAATAACTAATATATATATTTTTTGATTTCTATCACTTTACACAAGGTGAGCATGATCCACACCCGCCATATCGAGCTGTGGGTATAATTAGGGGTTGTCAATTCTAACGGGACCCCACCTTTTAATTCTTAGCCACAATAAATAATATCTCAATAGATATTAAGTTGTATTGGCCATCGCATTTCAAAGTCATGGTCTGCGATGCAGGCGAGCTACATCTTATCAGCGTTGATGCTTGTTAAAGTGTTGCAAATGCCAACCAGGCCAATCCCGTAAAACACTAAACAAAGCCGATTAAAAATGGAACAATATTATTTAGACGGACTTAATTTTATCGATCTAATCACTAATAGCTATTAAATTGATAATAAATTTCAGTATTTATTAAAAATTTTATGAATTAATAATTGTGATAAATTAGATCATTAAATTAGATTTAAATTATGTTACTGTTAAAGAGGAGATATGTTAAGGAACATACTTCTAATTTTGTTCTAATAATGTTTTAGTACCAATTTGTACAAATAATTTAGGGTGAATTGTATTTTGTATTCTGAAAGATTTTAAGATTCTTATTTTTATATTCTTAAAAATTAAATTTTTTACATTATATATCTTCAATATATAAAAGTATTACAATGTTACCATTTTGTTAAATTTTTTTAGTTTTTCAATCAATGTCAATTAAGGGTACAACTTGGGTGAACCAACCCGAATTCAACCTGCAAAAAAATAGGGCTTAGGTTGAAATTTTTTATACTTGAGTTGGGTCTAGACCAAAAAATCCTAACCTGAATTGAATTCAGGCAGACCTCAGGTACAGACCTCGGGTTTTCGGATTCAACCCAAACTCTACAAATTAAAAAAAAAAATTATATATAAAAAGCATTAGCCATAGGGTTTCATTTTTGCGACTCTCCATCTCTTTGCTTCTCCCCATCTCTCAACCTTTCTCCATCTCTTAGCCTCTCTCCATCTCCCAGATTTTCTCTTTCTCTTTCTCTTTCTTGGCCTACCTCTCACTCCCTCTATGTGCTGAAGATCATAACTACACGGGATAATTCCTGCAATCGTATGAGGCAGCGATCTCCCAGCTGGCGAACCTGAAACAACAGGGTCAGAAAAAAGGGGGTCAAGCGTGTGCCTGGCTAATCCCCTCCGAAGCTTAAGTTAGTGTAAGATCAAAGGGTTTTGCTTAATGGACTATTTTTCTAGTTCGAGTTTGCGTACTTTTGTCCATTTTTCTAAAGAGTATTTGTACTTAAATTAGCAATGGTTGTCAAAGATCTCCAATCCCATCTGGACATCTTACATCTGACACACCAATCCTCGTGCAATGAGTGTTTTCTATTCACTACTCCTCCTATTGAATGTTAGGAAAATGGAGTAAATGCTCAGTCATGTGCCGACATTTATGCCACTCCCCGAGTACCTAAATCCCCCATATCGGCATCTGACATCAACTGAGCATTGAATACTCAGGGGGAACAGTTCCTCAGGAGATCTGCTTGCGTCGTCTCGGCACATTAGCCATTAATGCTTAGTCATCATGACAGTAGGTTTAGACTCTCAAAGGGCAGGTGCTGGCAGACGCGCATTTATTTGTCTTGTCACTATCCCTCATTCTACCATAAATGTGGGGTCACATCGCATTGAATACGATGTCAATTGTCACACTCGGCTGCTCCGGGTCACCATACCTCGACTTACCTCCTCGGCACTCTTTGGACATCCCAACGACTTCATTATTTCACGTGTCAACCCGGAGGCTGAAGAGCCACCTAGAGTCTCGCCAACTGCCCCCTAGCCGCAATCCTTTTCACAGCGCAAGACAAGTGGCGTAAAGAGATTGGGGCTCCATCATCACGCCTTATTAATAACGACGATTACTTGCACGTCAGGTGCCGCCCCCTAATGATGAGCTAACTTTTCGATTCCCGCTCCCTGTGAGGCAATATAAATAGGAGGTTTTCATCCCTTCTCAGAACTTTTGCATCCTCAATCTCTCCTCAACAGTCAGACCCCCGAGTGCTCTTCTGTTCTCCGAGTTTTCTTGGTCCTCTGAGCTCTCTTTGAAGACCACCTTCCTGTAAGTACTTCCACTTGAGCTTTTTCTCTCTTCATTTCCTCTACATTTCGTCCTCTTAGCGCCCACCAATGGCTACAACTAGTAGAACCAAGGGGGAAACCTCAGTTAGGGCTAGTACTACCTACAAAAATGAGGAGAACCCAAGTGACTGATGAGAATATCCAAGCCTTTAGGGTTAGGTACCACATCCGTGAGCCTGTCTTCGCTTTCCCCTTCAACCCCACTCACCATAGGAGGGATATGGAAAATGTGGANAGCACATACCCTCCTTGGCTACACGCCGACCTACAGTCGATTCTCCCAGATCCCACCTCCTTTCAACCCTTCCATTTGGGAAGATCACTCCTCTTCGGAAGAGGAAGAATCCGAGGAAGGTTCTAAAGAAGAGTCTCAGCATCACGCTCCCGAGCCACTTGCGCCTGAGATGTTTAATCTGTCAACCATCACCGTAGCTACAATGGAGGTCGCCGCCTCGGCAAGGAGAGCCAAGCTCACCGGGTTGGCTGGGCCTTCCAACACTGCCCCCATCATCCCCCAGCCCAGTTCTCCTCAGGGTATCCGCGTTCGCAACCTAGGGATCCGGCTATGCCGACCAGGCAAAGGCCCCAATCTTAGCAAGTCCATGCTCTGCGAGACCGGCTGAGGGACAGGCATGCCTGGGACGCCGAACAATCCGAGGAGCACCATGTAAAGTAACGGCATGAGGCCCTGGCCCCAAGCTCGTCTGTCTCGGGCGAGTGGGTTTCTCGGGCCGAGACCAAGAGTGGTCGGCCTATTCTAGAAGCCGATTCTAGCCTCCAATCCCCCGAAGTGGTGTTTGCCGTCGCTGGGATGCTTCAATTTGACGTCGATATGGCCGTGTATAAAGGTTACTTGGACAATTAGCTCCTGATGAGCACTATCCAAAATAACCTGGTGGTAATTTTAACGCTTTCTCGAGTAGTCCTCGCACCCTTTTGGTCGTTCCCTAATATTCCTCCTTTTTTAGGCCAGCCAACAGGTGGGAGCCATCATTGAATGTTTTTTGGGAATATAAGCAAAAGGTAAAAAATGTCGAGCGAGCCGCAGCTGCTAAGGACGACCACATCCTCAAGGTCGAGAAGACCCTCGGTGATCAAACCAAGCACATCGCCAAGCTCATCCACCACCAAGACGTCATTCATGCCGAACTGGAAAAGGCCAAGGTGGGTGAAGCTGCAACGATAAAGAAGGTCGAGGAGAACGAGCTGCGAGTATCCTCCTCCGAAGCCAAGCTGCAAGAGTTCGAGTCTGTAATCGACGCTCTTACTGCCAAAGTGGACTCCTTGACAGCAAAAAAAGCGAGGGAGCAGGAAAGGCTGCAAACAGAGTGTCAAAGAGTGTGGGAGGCCACTCAAGACTAAATTGTCCCCACTTTCGAGGAAGCCAAGAAGAAGACTTTCAAGAAGGTTGGGACACCGCCCTTCACGCCTGCCACGTCGAGGTAGGCTCGAACTTGTTCGTCATGCACAGCTTCTGAAGGGAGGCCGATGACAAAGCCCTGGATAAACGGGTCTGATCTAACCTCGGTGATCACGTGGAGGCAGAAGGGTCAATCGGGGCTGAAGGTGGAAATGAACCCATCACACTCAGCGACAGATCTGACCAGCCTTCTCTTGTCCTTCCATCTTTACCACCTGCCGAGTCAACAGACGATCTGTCCTCTCTGCCCCCCATCATTACTGGGACACATGATACCGAGCTAGATGAGATATTGAAGGCTNTTGGAAACGAACCCATCACACTCAACGACAGATCTGACCAGCCTTCTCTTGTCCTTCCATCTTTACCACCTGCCGAGTCAACAGACGATCTGTCCTCTCTGCCCCCCATTATTACTGGGACACATGATACCGAGCTAGATGAGATATTGAAGGCTGGAGATGAGTTACAAAGGCGACGTGAAGACCTCGGTGGGGAAGGAGCTGGGGAAGAATGAGCCGAGGGCCTTAGCAGCTGGTGGCCTTACTTCTATGTCCCGTATTTTTGTGGCTCTTTGTAGCTCTGTACTGAATTTTGTTACTGTTTGTATTTCTTGGGACGCAAAGCCTCTTTTCTATAATGAACTTTAGTTTTCTATAAGTGTCTGTTTTCCTGCGTCAATCGTATTTCTAGGAAATGGCCTCGACGTTACGTCTATAAGAACCTTTTGAAGTATCAAGGCTTCACGCCAAATTCATAAAAGTAAACGCGCCGAACTTGTTGTTGGGTCTTAGGACCCTTCAGGTCCGTACCCTTGATGATCGAGCGCTTGGCTCGTTGGTATTTTGAGAGCGTTGCTCCAAGGGTAGAGTCTTACATCCCTTGGGGTCATACCCCTAACGACCGAGCGCTTGGCTCATATTAGTATTTTGAGAGCGTTGCTCCAAGGGTGGAGTCTTACACCCCTCGGGTCTGTACCCCTGATGACCGAGCGCTTGGCTCGTATTAGTATTTTGAGAGCATTGCTCCAAGGGTGGAGTCTTACACCCCTCGGGACAGTACCCCTAACGATCGAGCGCTTGACTTGTGTTAGTATTTTGAGAGCGTTGCTTCAAGGGTGGAGTTTTACACCTCTCGGGACCGTACCCCTAACGACCGAGCACTTAACTTGTGTTAATGCCACCATGAAGACTGAAATCTGATTTAGTAATAGTATTTCTTTAAATTTGATACATTCTATGGCCGAATTACATCGTCACCGTTCATATTTTGTAAACGATATGCGTATGTGCCTCCCACAGAGATCACCTTGTAAAGGCCCTCCCAATTGGGATCCAGTTTTCCATCAGTAGGCTTGCGCGTATTATCCACCACTTTTTGCAGTACCAAATCTCTGACTTGAAAATCTCTCGATCTAACCTTCTTCCGGTGCTACCGTGACAATTCCCCTTGGTACCTTGTCATCTTGATGGATGCTGATGACCTCCTTTCCTTGGCTAGATCGAGATCCCTAGAGAGAATTTGATTATTGTTGCCTAACTCGAAGGCTTGGCTCCGTATTATTGGAAGTACCACCTCCAAGGGGATGACAGTCTCGACCCCATATGTCAAGGCGTATGGGGTTTCTCTCGTCGAAGTCCTCGGCGTGGTCCTGTATGCCCATAATACGTTAAGTAACTCATCGGTCCACCTTCTTTTTATTGCCTCAAGTCTCTTCTTGATTCCTACCAGCACAGTTTTGTTGGACACCTCAGCTTGTCCATTACATTGGGGATAGGCTGGTGTAGAATAGTAATTGCATATTCCGTACCCTGAGCAGAATTCTCTAAATAGGTCACTGTTAAATTGAGTCTCATTGTCAGAAATAATAGCCCTGGGATTCCAAATCGGGTGATGATGTTCTGCCACACGAACTTCTTCGCCTCCACATCCCGAATACGGCTCAATGGCTCGGCTTTGATCCATTTGGTGAAGTAATCGGTTGCCACCAGCAAGAATTTCTTGCCTAGTGGGGATCTCGGGAGAGGTCCGACAGTATCCATTCCCCACTGTGAGAACGGCCAAGGGTTTGTCAGCAAGTTCAAATCTCCAGTAGGTTGCCTGATAATGGGGGCAAACTTCTGACATTTGTCGCACTTTCACACATAACTCTTCGCGTCCTTCTGCATATATGGACACCAATACCCTTGTGTCATTGCTCGGTGCGCGAGAGTCCTTCTGTTCATGTGGTTTCCACACACCCTTCATAAATTTCGTACAACAGGGGTTCCACTTTGTCTTCGGAGACACAGAGCAATAGTGGTCTTGAGAATGACGTTCTGTATAGTTGTTGATCATCTGACATCTAGAATCTGGGGGCTTTGAGCTTAGTCTTCCTGGCCTCTCTGACGTTCTCCGGAAGCACTCATTCTGTTAAGTACGCAATGATAGGCTTCATCCATCCCAAGGGCGTTTGCATTACTGTTGGCAATACTTGCTCGATCTTTGTCTCGTCTATGCTAGGACTTCCCTTGGTCACAATAAGTATACGTCGGATCACCTCTGATACCAGGGCCGAGGCCAGACATGCTAGTGCATCAGTGTGGGTATTACGATCTCTAGGAATCTGGGAAACTTCCACTTTTTTCAACTTTTTCATCCTGGATCTTGCCTTTTCATGATATGCCTTCATTCTGCTATCCTGGACCTCAAAATCCCGGTTTACCTGGTTTACAACCAGTTGGGAATCGCAAAAGATCCGAAGGTGTCTAACCCCAATCAAGCATGCAACATCCAGTCCTGCTAGCAACACCTCATACTCAGCTTCGTTATTGGACTCCTTGAATTTTAATATGATTGCCCTTTCGATGATGAACCCTTCTGAGTTGGCTATCACAATACATATCCCTGCCCCCCCTTGCGTTCGAGGATCTATCAACATGAAGATCCAAACGTCCCCTGTCGAATCCTGTGACATTGGTAGGGGCTCGGACGCAGAGAACTCGGCCACAAAGTCCGCCAGGACTTGTCCTTTTATTGACGTTCAAGGCTTGTACTTGATTTCAAACTCCCCGAGTTCTACAGCCCATTTGGCAACCCTCCCCGGACATATCAGCCCTGTGAAGAATCGGCATGAGAGGTCGGTCTGTAAGGACGTCTATGACATGAGCCTGGAAATAGTGTCGAAGTTTCCTCGCCGAGACTACCAATGCCAAGATTGATTTCTCCATAGGAGAGTATCTTGTGTTGGTGTCAAGCAAGGTCTTGCTTATGAAATACACGAGTCTCTGTGCCCCTTCGTTATCCCTAACCAATGCTTCACTCACAGCGTCTTGAGATACAGACAAGTAAAGGCTTAGTACCTCTCCTGCTACTCGAAGAGATAAAGTCAGAGGATGTTTCAAGTACTCCTTGATCCTTTCAAGAGCTCGACTGCATTCCTCATCTCAAACCCCCTTAGCTGCTCCCCTCAACTTGGCAAAAAATGGTTTACACTTATCGGACGACTTGAAAATAAATCTGTTAGGGACTGTCAACATCCCGACCAATTTCTGAACGTCCTTAACGATCTTAGGTGCTCGGACATTCTGGATTGCTTGTATCTGCTCGGGGTTCACCTCAATCCCCCGATGAGTAACCAAATACCCCAAAAACTTTCCTGTGCTCACTCCAAAGGGGCACTTCGAGGGATTTAGTTTTAGGCCATATTCCCGGAGGATGGCAAACATCGTCCCGAGATGGTGGAGATGGTCGGCCTTCTCTTTGCTTTTGACCAACATGTCATCAATGTACACCTTCTTCGTTTCGCAGAGCTGATCTTTGAAAATTTTGTTCATCAATCGTTGGTAGGTCTCCCCCCGCATTTTTCAACCCAAAAGGCATCACTGTGTAAGAGTAGATTCCCTGGGACGTGATGAACGCAGTTTTCTCCTGATCTGATACATACAAGGGAATGTGGTGATATCCAGCCCGAGCATCTATGAAGGTGATGCGTCTGTGGCCGACTGTGGCGTCTAACAGCTGATCAACTTTAGGCATAGGGTACTCGTCCTTGGGGCAAGCCTTGTTTCGGTCTGTGAAATCCATGCAAACTCGTCATATCCCTTTTTTCTTCTTGGTGCACATGGTATTGGACAGTCATTGGGGAAATTGTACCTCCTTGATGGAACCTGCCTCTAACAACTTATCTACCTCTTCATCCACAGCGTTCGCGTGATGAGGTGTCGTTTTCTGGGTCTTTTGCCTAACGGGTTTGAATGAGGAATTCACATGGAACCGATGAGTCATCACCTCGGCACTTATCCCCATGATCTCAGCCTGGGTCCACATAAAGAAATCGGCATTGTGGCGTAAAAATGAGGTCATAGCATTTCTCTCAGCATCGTTGAGCGATTCTCCTATCAAGCAGTACTTCTCACCGTTATTTGAGCTCAGTAGAATCTTCACTAAGGCCTTAGTAGACCGATTGGTCAGCTCTGTAATGGGCTTGTTCACCCCTGGACGACCGTTCTTTGATTCCTATTTGGCAATTACCGCATCGGGATCACGCTTCTGATTTCGGCCGCTGACTCTCATTTTCACCGCGGCATAGAAACAGATTTTCGCCGAGGCCTGATCACCCTGGATCTCCATTATACCCTGTAGTGTTGAGAATTTTATCTTCTGGTGGTAGGATGAGTGGACCACCTTTATTACATGTAACCACGACTTCCCCATAATAGCATTGTAAGGGGAGTCGGAGTCTACCACCACAAATTCCACTGGCGTGGTCACCACCCCCGCCCGTACCATGAGAGTGATTTTTTCAAGGGGCAGGGCGCTGGAACCATTGAAGCCGATGAGGGGGGTTTTTATAGGTTTCATATCCCTCTGAGAGAGTCCCATCTTGTGGAAGAGGTGATCATACATTACTTCGGAGGAGCTCCCCGAGTCCACCAAGATCCTCTTAACGTCGAACTTCTCGACCCGCAACGTGATCACTAATGCATCCTCGTGGGGGAGGACCATCCCGTCGAGATCAGCATCAAAAAACTGGATAACCTCGGCACCGGTCCGTGGCTTCTTAGGCGGTCGTTCATCACCTCTTTCGTCCACTCTGACTGCTTGAGAGACTCTTTGCAACTCGGCACTGAGGGAGTTGTATGTAGGCCTCTCCACTGTGCAGGTATAGATAACATCAATCGCGGGTGTTACCTCAACTGGCACCACGGCTCGTTCCCTCGTCGACCCTTGTCGATGAATTCGCCGAGGTGTTCGTGTCACACCAATTGTTTGAGGAAGGATTTATAAGTCTTGCACTCCTCCGTCAAAATGACTGATATCTCTATGATATGAACATCGAAAGGCCGAATTACAAAGGGTCAGGTCTCCAATCATCCTTGGGGGCCACCTGAAGTAAGGTCGGTTTTTGATTTTGGGGAGTATCCTGTGAATGGGCTCGTTGAATATCGTGTTCACTCCTTGGAAGGATAGGCGAGTTGGGGGTGGAATAGGCCCTCCCCTTCGAGATGGCTGCTCCCTTTCCCTTTTTGTCGGCATCGTGACCCTGTTTTCGGGCACAACAGACTCTTCCTCCACCCAGGCATATTTGTTAATCTGAGCCATCAAATCTTTCATGTCCGTCAGAACCTTCTTGGTCAGCGATTTGTGCAAATCAGTGTCTCAGGACAGCCCCAGCCTAANTGAGCCATCAAATCTTTCATGTCCGTCAGAACCTTCTTGGTCAGCGATTTGTGCAAATCAGTGTCTCAGGACAGCCCCAGCCTAAATGACGTCACAACCAATGCCTCCGAATATGCCTCCACCTCATCCCAATACCAGACGACATATTGTCGGAGTGTCTCTCCCCCTTTTTGCCTAAGCGTCAATAGAGCGCCGATGTCCTTCGGTTTCTTACTGCTGGTGATGAATCGAGCTAGGAAGAGCTCTGTCAATTGTCTCCAGGACCCAACACTCTCGAGAGCAAGGTGATTAACTATCAAAATTATTATTTTATTATATTTAATGATTGCTTAGTTGCATATTATTTGTGATTAAATGTGTTGAATTCCTTAANGATTAACTATCAAAATTATTATTTTATTATATTTAATGATTGCTTAGTTGCATATTATTTGTGATTAAATGTGTTGAATTCCTTAATTTTTTTAGTTTGATACTTTTTCTAGTTGTTTGATTTATTTTGCAGGTAAATTGGTTGATTTAAAGTAATAATGGATAAGACAAGTGAATCAATCACTAGAGGAAGAATCGCATTTGATAAGGATTAAAGAGTCAATAATGAGATAGGAAGACTTGAAGATATGACAGCAATTTAATCCTTATAAGAGTCCAAGATGGAAGAAAATTCATTTAAAGTTGGATTAGGAAAGTATCCTAAAAGAATAAGGATTTGACACGTCTTCAGTATTCTGGTCATAATTTTTGACTCTGATATCTGATTTACTTGATTTTTTGGGATTGAAAAGAAGATTTCAAGGGCTACAAAACTATTTTCACTAAAATTTCGTGATTCAACCTCTAAATATGCAAAATTCAAGCTCAAAGTCTGGACATATTTTGTACCCGCGCCCCAAAGATTTTATCCACGAAATTTAACCTTACAAGATTTTTTTTTTGGAAAGGAATTCCTTCCGAGCCAACCTTATATCTTCTACCTATACTTATGATTTATTTTTAGTATAAATAGGGGTTTTCATCTAGGATTTAGGAGATGATTCTTTTCCCATCTTTTCTTTTCTAGTTTTAGTTTATCATGTTTGGCTAGAAGGCTAAGCTAGGGCTAGAGGAGAACCTCTTAATGAAGTACGGTAATGTTATTGATTATGAGTTTAATGATTTATGATATTTTTGTTAATTTAACTTCTNTAGTTTTAGTTTATCATGTCTGGCTAGAAGGCTAAGCTAGGGCTAGAGGAGAACCTCTTAATGAAGTACGGTAATGTTATTGATTCTGAGTTTAATGATATATGATATTTTTGTTAATTTAACTTTTGATCTTATAGCAAAATTTTTACTTTGTAAAAATCCTTGAGTTGTTGTGTCATATACATCGATTGCTTGAATTTTCCTGCGAGTAAATAACTAGTTATTCCATGCTTGAGGTAATTGTCATTATTTCATAAAATAATATAATTTGATGATTATTCAGGTTCCTAAATAATCTTTTGATTATAACTTTTGGTTTTCTTACTTGATTTGTTATTCGAATCAACTGACATCTGATTCTTGTTCCAAGTTAAGTTTTGAGTCCTTAATCATTATTGTATGAAATTGAGAGGTAGTACTTGATGCTCTAGTATTTTTATTATATTATTTTAATTACTCCAACCAATATGTTCTCAACTCAATAATATCTTAAATAAATTGTTCTTACAAGTTTGCTTTTTATTTGTTTTGTGTCTCTTATTTTTTTAATTCCCTGTGGTTCGATCTCGGACTCCCGAGAAATTTATTACTTTGTACAACCTGCACTTGGGTGATCAATTTTAAAGTTGTAGCACAAGGTTCTCATACCACCTCATGCCGGTGTCCCCTACGCTCATAGGAAAAACTCGACACAACACCTTTTGGTCAGTATCGTAGATTGACATCAATTGTCTGTATTGCCGAAGGTGGCTCTCGGGATCAATTTTCCCGTCATAGACTTTGAACCGTGAAACGATAAACTTCTTCGACATCTCAGCCTCCCTGATAGCCCGGATGAACGACGAGATAATTTCGTCGGAGTAGACTGCGGGCTCATGGTTGCGCTGAGCGATAAAGGGGACCCGGGGATCCTTGGTTGATCTTTCCCCTCGAGACCTTCGGAGTATGGACTCCACTTGAGATTCGGCGGCTCCGACAACCTCAGGTATCCCTCGGCGCAGGTCCCACCTGGACAAGCTTGCCTTCCGACCCGATTTCGACTTTCCCTTGGAGGCCG
>CAUOFW020002780.1:183368-205638 GCA_963454935.2 Ilex paraguariensis
ATTTGTTATTCGAATCAACTGACATCTGATTCTTGTTCCAAGTTAAGTTTTGAGTCTTTAATCATTATTGTATGAAATTGAGAGGTAGTACTTGATGCTCTAGTATTTTTATTATATTATTTTAATTACTCCAACCAATATGTTCTCAACTCAATAATATCTTAAATAAATTGTTCTTACAAGTTTGCTTTTTATTTGTTTTGTGTCTCTTATTTTTTCAATTCCCTATGGTTCGATCTCGGACTCCCGAGAAATTTATTACTTTGTACAACCTGCACTTGGGTGATCAATTTTAAAGTTGTAGCACAAGGTTCTCATACCACCTCATGCCGGTGTCCCCTACGCTCATAGGAAAAACTCGACACAACACCTTTTGGTCAGTATCGTAGATTGACATCAATTGTCTGTATTGCCGAAGGTGGCTCTCGGGATCAATTTTCCCGTCATAGACTTTGAACCGTGAAACGATAAACTTCTTCGACATCTCAGCCTCCCTGATAGCCCGGATGAACGACGAGATAATTTCGTCGGAGTAGACTGCGGGCTCATGGTTGCGCTGAGCGATAAAGGGGACCCGGGGATCCTTGGTTGATCTTTCCCCTCGAGACCTTCGGAGTATGGACTCCACTTGAGATTCGGCGGCTCCGACAACCTCAGGTATCCCTCGGCGCAGGTCCCACCTGGACAAGCTTGCCTTCCGACCCGATTTCGACTTTCCCTTGGAGGCCGAGAACCCTCCTCGACAGTCATGTCCCTCGGGTGAGTGCCTAACCCAATCTTTCCTGGAGGGCCAATGCCAGGGGGGTCTGGACAGGTTCTGGCTGGGCACTTGGTCCCCGACCCCGTGACTATGCTTACCCGCGCTTGTTGACTGCTCAAAATCGTCAAGGCATTGCTGGACTTTGACGTTTTCCCTTTCAAGCTGCTTAATGCGTTTGTCCATCCGCTTTTCCACCATCTCCATGATGTCATGGGTCATGAGGTCACGCCCCTCAAGACCCTAATTCATAGAGAGCGTTCTTTGCAAAGAATGCTCCACCCCATCTGATTGGCCCAATGAACCCGGCTCCAGAACCATTGGAAGCCGGACAGGCTCTGCGTTCCTGGCCCGTACACCTGCTCTCTCACCCTGAGATCGAGTGTTCACCATCAGACGATCGCTACCGGGAAATATGCTTTCGTTCCCACAGACAGCGCCAAATTGCATGGGATAATTCCTGCAATCGTATGAGGCAGTGATCTCCCAGCTAGCGAACCTGAAATAACAGGGTCAAAAAAAAGGGGGCCAGACGTGTACCCGACTAAGCCTCTCCGAAGCTTAAGTCAATATAAGATCGAAGGATTTTGCTTAATGGACTATTTTTCTGGTTCGAGTTTGCGTATCTTTGTCTATTTTTCTGATGAGTATTTATACCTGAATTAGCAATAATTGTCAAAGATCTCCAGTCCCATCTGGACATCTCACATCTGACACACCAATCATCGTGCAATGAGTGTTTTCTATTCACGTCTCCTCCTATTGAATGCTAGAAAAATGGGGTAATGCTCGGCCATGTGCCGAGCATTTATGCCACGCCCCGAGTACCCAAATCCCCTAGATCGGTATCTGGCATTAACTGAGCATTGAATACTCGGGGGGAACAGTTTCTCAGGAGATCTGCTTGCGTCGTCTCGGCGTATCAGCCATAATGCTTAGCCATCATGACAGTAGGCTTAGACTCCCAGAAGGCAGGTGCTGGCAGGCACATATTTATTACTATCACTCATTTCATCATAAAATGTGGGGTCATATCACATTGAATATGATGCCAACTGTCGTACTCGGCTGCTCCGAGTCACCATACCTCGGCTTACCTCCTTGGCACCCTTTGGACATCCCAACGACTTCATTATTCCACGTGTCAACCCGGGGGCTAAAGAGCCACCTAGAATCTCGCCAACAACGATGGTCAAATCTTAGTGGCTTTTGCATCTCGATCTAGTGGAGATCTAGTAGCTATGGCACCGATGACCACAACGACGGTCAAATTTGGTGGCTATGGTGTGGCGACTGTGTGGGAAACGTATGTGGTGTGGTGGTTGTGTGGGCAGCGACACGATGGTTGTTGCGGCGATGGAAAGTGGTTGTGGTGGTAGTGGCGATGGCTATGCATAGTAATTGTGGTGGCAGTGACAATGGCAATGACTATGAATAGTGGTTGTGGTGGCAATGGGATGACTATGATACTTTGGATTTTTTGGTATAATTTCTTTGTGTTGTGTTTTGATGGAGTTATCTAATTTTTTTTTTCTTGATTTGTAACACGAATTTAAACCCAAATTCAATTTGGGCAGTGTTCGGGTTGAGTACCTCAGGTTGAAATCGGGTTCGAGATCGAGCTCGGGTTAAATATTATATATGTAGGGTTAGGCTAGGGCTAACCCTTCAGCCCGCCCAACCCACCCGAGTTGCACCTCTAGTGTAAATGAAATAACTTTTGACAAAAAAAATCACAAAACTTACTAGAAAGACCATATTACAACAATTTTAATATATTGATGATGTAATATAAAAAATTTAATCTTTAAAAATACAAATGAGAATATTAAAATTCTTTAGAGCATAAAATACAAAAATTTCAATAATTTAAATTTAAATTCACGAGTTAAAATTATTTTTAACAAAATATTAAAAAAATATTTTTTCGATAATATTAAAAGATCCCACACTAACATCCAAAAAAATTTAAAAATTTTGAAAAAAAAAACATAATTATTATGGCTGCGCTTTTCTCTTACTTATCTCCTCCGGTTCCCCTCCATGTTCCTCTCTTGAAGCTTGCGCTCTCACCAGTTCTTCCCTTCTTCTTAGACAAAAAATGAAGATTAGTGAGTGGGAAAAAAAAAGTGTTGCAAAAAACCAAGAAGATCGAGCAGATTTAACTACTTGAAAACTCATCCACTTGTGCTGATCCAAGTTAGTTTTTTGAATCAATTGCACGTTTACAGTCAATATCTGCATACCCATTTGAACAAAAATGAAGAGAGATCGTGATCGAGGAAAGGCAGAAAGTTCATCAACGGCGCCTGCGACAGCAGGAAAGGCGAAGATGTGGGGAGAAGAACCACCGGACGCCGGGAATGATGAGCTTCTGGCTGTTTTGGGTTACAAAGTCCGGTTGTCAGACATGGCTGATGTTGCGCAGAAACTTGAACAACTGGAGATGGTAATGGGTACTGGTATGGAAGATGGATTATCCTATCTTTCAACTGAGAAAATTCATTACAACCCTTCTGATCTTTCTGGGTGGGTTCAGAGCATGCTCTCTGGGCTCAATCATGTTGGGGAATCCTCAAGAAGTGTTGATATTTTTGATTTTTCAAGGATTAACCCGAATGATCAGAACCCAAAGATATACGACGATGATCTGAGAGCAATCCCCGGCGAAGCGATTTTTAACCCACCGGAATCGGATACCAAAGGTGGAATCAAGAGAATGAAATCTTCAATCGGGTCTGAATTTGATGCCGGAGCTACGTCTGAGTCAACTCGGCCGGTGGTGCTTATTGACTCACAAGAGGCCGGTGTTCGACTCGTCCACACCTTGATGGCTTGTGCGGAGGCGGTTCAACAAGACAACCTGAAAGTCGCCGACACTCTGGTGAAGCACATAAGGTTGTTGGCGGCCGCGCAAGGCGGCGCTATGGGGAAAGTCGCCACCTATTTCGCCGAAGCTCTTGCTCGGAGGATTTACAAGATTTACCCACAAGAATCTCTTGAATCTTCATATTCTAATATTTTACAGATGCATTTCTACGAGACCTGTCCGTACCTCAAATTCGCTCATTTCACGGCCAATCAAGCGATTCTCGAGGCATTTTCGGGGGCCAGAAAGGTTCACGTTATCGATTTCAGTTTGAATGAGGGTATGCAATGGCCAGCGCTTATGCAAGCACTGGCCTTACGGCCCGGCGGGCCACCTGCGTTTCGACTCACCGGGATTGGTCTGCCACAGCCCGACAACGCTGATGCTTTACAGCAAGTTGGGTGGAAATTAGCACAATTTGCAGAGATAATTGGCGTCGAATTTGAATTCCGCTTCATCGCCAATTCCTTGGCCGATTTCGATGCTTCAACGCTCGATATTCGGCCGAGTGGCATCGAATCAGTGGCAGTGAACTCAATTTTTGAACTTCATCGATTATTGGCCCGGCCCGGGGCGATCGAGAAAGTTTTGAATTCAATTAAGGCCGTGAGACCCAAAATTGTGACGTTGGTTGAGCAAGAAGCCAATCACAATGGGAATGTTTTTTCGGACAGGTTTAATGAGGCTTTGCATTATTACTCCACTATGTTTGACTCGTTGGAGAGTTCCGGGTTGACTCAGTTGAACACTCAGGACTTGGTGATGTCGGAGGTGTTTTTGGGGCGGCAGATTTGTAATGTTTTGGCTTGTGAGGGAGGTGAACGAGTTGAGCGGCATGAGAAGCTGAGTCAGTGGAGGGTTAGGATGAACTCGGTCGGGTTTGACCCGGTGCATCTGGGGTCTAACGCTTTTAGGCAGGCTAGTATGTTGTTGGCATTGTTTGCTGGTGGAGATGGGTACAAAGTAGAGGAGAATGATGGGTGTCTCATGCTGGGTTGGCACACTCGGCCTCTCATTTCCACCTCGGCTTGGCAACTCAGCCCTGACGAGTCTGGTTGAGTCAACTCGGTATATGCTGGGCCTCAGCAAAAGATTGAGTCAACTCAGTAACTGGCACCACATGAAGTGCTTTGCTGCTGCGTTGTAGTGTGAGAGACAGTGAGAGACAGAGAGAGAGAGACAGATCCAAAGGAGTCAAATCCTTGTCTTTTACTTTTTATCTCTCCAATAAGTCAGCCTTTTTATTATTATTTTTTATTTTTACTTTTTTATTATCGTATCCACTGTTTGGACTTTAAGGACTTTCATTTTATTTTTTTATTTTTTTTTGCCCTGTTAATTTTCCTCTTTTCTGCTTTTCTTTAGAGGTGGGTGGTCAATGACTCAAATGCCCATCTGTATCTATGTGACTTTTCTTTCTTCTTTTTTCTTTATTTTATTAGGTGAGGAGATTATTGCAATATTTGCTTAAGTTCATGAGTTTAAGGTCAATTTCTATAAAATATCTAGGAAATTAAAAAATTGAACGTAAAACTTTCAACTTATAACGTTAACGTTTGAATCTTATGTTTTCTATAAATTAGAAATGATTACAGTAATTTTTAGAGTCAATCTTAGTATTAGACTTCAAACAACCTCATTTTGATATAATCTTACTCAAACGAACCGTAATGTTACGACTTCGTATCATAGAATGTAACAATTTAAGATGGATTCTAATAAAGCCAATTCAACTAATATAAAATTTATTAAGTCAAAATTGGATCATAATTTGTTTTGATCTGATTATGTGTAAGAGTAATGTTACATAAACTTAAAGAATAGACTTGATAATCATAACCATTGAATATGTAATGAGTCTCAATAAATACTAAAATCTACAGTGAAATCAATATTTATAATAATCAAGTATACTCTTCAAATCCATATAATAGATTCATTTTCGACAAATATTTCGGTGCGTAGGTTAGCCTTGTGCCAATATTGGTTGGCCTAATCACGATGTTCTTAGAACAAATTCAAGTTGCTACTTGCTATGAGTAATTGCTAATTTTTAGGAGTCTAATACTATATATTAGTCAATTTTTAAATTCATGTAATATTATTCTTTTTTTTTTTTTGTCGGTGAGAATACCATCTTTTTTTGAAAGAAATGACAATAACCTCCCCATTTTAGATAAGTTGAACAAAATTTCCTTACGATCACCATATAAATTGGACTTTGTCGGCCATAAATATAGCCCAACTAGATTTTAAAATAGGACACAGAACAATCTTTTGACGAACTCTTTGATTGCATGTATAAGCAAGATATTTTCATAAAATTCAATACGAATATAATCATAACAGAATTTTGTGATAGAAAAGAATGTCGGGTACCATTTTTAAAGATGGTTGAGGGAATAAAAAATAAAAGACTATTCCTTTGGATTATTCTCTCTCTTTTTGTGACAATATATTTGTTTATATTAATTTTATTTTTATATATTGTAAGTTTAGATGTGAAAAATATCAATATCGTTTATGCTGATGATTTAAGTTTGTGTGTCTCGTATTTAGTCCCTTCCGTGACAAAATTTTGGTCATGTCTCTACTTTATACGATGAAAACTTGATATTAATGCCAATATATAAATGACATCATTGAATAAATTTTTGGTTGTGCCATTGTTCTTGTTTGATATTATAAAATCCTAACTCTGTTCCTTACTATACATAACTCCGAATACATTTTATGATGTAAGTTGGGAGCGTTGCGTGGATAAGCACTTGCAAATGGAGGCTAGTGGCATGGTCTTACAAATTGAATACGATAGAAAGTTCTATTCGGAGAAAACGTAAATATCATCCAATAAAAAGACGACACTCGACATAATATGCAACGAAAATATACCTTAGAAAAGTGGAATATCCTCGGAACAAGGTGAAAGGAATTTTGGTCAATCACAATAGTCATGATAAACAGAATGACATGGGCTGCCTTCTGGATTGATCGAGGTCAAGGTTATTAACACCAGATGATTGTGACGGGCCAAAATTATATTTGGTGGGTTCTAGTTGATTTGGTGGTAGTTTTGGTACATAACTGATTCAACGGCTGCAGTTAATTTGGTACTTAAAAAATTATTCATATTTAGATCCACGTAGATTATTTTTCAAACATGTGTTTTTTTTAACTTTTTTGATGGGTTTATTTTTTTTCTAAATTATTTAAAAAATTATTCTAAATATTAAATAAATTTTCACATACCCACAAAAAAAAAGAGAGGAGAAAATGCTAATCATTGCTTGATTTTTCTGGTGGTCCTGTAGTGTAGAGTATGCTTTAGCATCTCCAATTTCCTCCACACATCAAGTTCAACACAATATTTTGCAGTCAATGACCATGCATAACATCATAGCTGAGTTGAGTTGCTTGTAGTTTTAGCAGTTAGTTGTTCAGTGGTCACCATTTGGACTAAGAACCTTATCCATTATCCATTCCAAAAATGATTAAATCCTTTTGGCCAATGACTTAAGCTTTAAATGGAGTTTCAATTTGTCTGATAAACTTTATTCTTCAAACTTTTGAAATCGTAACAATCAGTCGCTTTTGTAGTAAACGAGAAGTTCAAAACATAAAATTTGAGGAAGAAAACTGAAACAAGTGTCTTGACTTGTTTGGGTTGTTGTATCTGAACAGTAGACAATTGGAGGCCCTTTTTATCTAGGTTGAATTTTTTGCTCAACTATTTAATTACGAATAATACTATTTAGATTTAAAATGTTGATTTAATTTACTGACATAATGATGTGGTTTCATATGAATCATTGGATCAACACTAAGTTCTAATGTTTGATAGGGTCTACAGTAAATTAGGTCAACAAATTATGTTAGTAAATTAGGTTTCAATTGCATTGTTCATTCCCACACAAAAAATGACTAAAAAAATATAACGCATAGGAATAACTTATTGTTCAAAAATTCTACTTAAATCAGTTTTATGAAAATCAAATTTGATGCATTCATAAATTTTAATTTTTTTTATATTGTTAACACTTAAAGTATATTTTGATATTCAAATTCAAGTACTACTAATGATGAACTTTTTATTCATAAAAATTTTTATACAAAAATTAAATTAATATTTTTATATCTCACAAATAAGAAAAATAAATTCCAAATGAATATGTATTATTTTTTAATAATTATTTAGTCATATGACTCATATCTATAACATTATCCTATAAAATAGTAGGACCTCATCTAATTAATATCTCTGCCTAGAACCTTCATTTATGTCGGGCTGCCCCTGGCTTTCAAGTCAAAGTAAGCTTATCAATTTCTATTAATTTTTCTTCTGCAAAAATTTGAACTCTCAATTGATTTAATGGCTACTGCCCCAGCTCTTGAACTTTAAAGTCATGGGTTCGAATTTTTTCATTCTCCTCTAATTGTGCATGATAAGAAAAAAAAAACTATCCACCTTCAAAGATTAAAAAATTATAGTGCATTTTTCTCTTTTGTTTTTTGAATATTGGTTTTGGTGTCAAATAAATCCAAGTCTACTTCGGGGGAAAAAAATTCAAGCCAATACTTTGATTAAAGCTTGCCAAGCAACACCAAATTAAATAGTTTTCTAAGAAAATAATAACATGTCATAACGCTAGCGAAACAAGAACGTATAAAACAAATCGATCTCATTTTGACTTGGACACTCATACCCATCATGGATTCTTCTTTTTCCTTTTCTTCGAGTAATAGTGAACTTTTCCAAGATAAAGTCACATTAGACCGTCTCTAAAGAGTAAATTCAAGATGTCTATAATCACCCGCTTATGCATTTAACACAAGTTGTTATCAGTGATAATTGAATTCAAAACATTCAAGTTTATGGCTCCACACTAGCTAATTGATTTAAGGGTTACTTGCTATCTAGCTGGAAAAGTTGGATACCATGCAGGGCACATGCTTTTGATGGGGACCATTTGATATTGCATCCAATCTTCTCCATGTGTATCATGTTCCCCATTAACATTAGTTGTCCATATCTTAGACCTGATAAAACATTGTTTCTTCCTTTCCTGGCTTCAATAATTTAAGGGTCCCAAATGCAAAGGACATACATTTTGTGCTCTCTGTTGTTCAGGCAGCTTTGGTCATTGCAAAAGCAGAAGAAGAATAATGGACTGTGGGCTGTATAGGCTTATCCCAATCTAACACCCACATGTGTTGTTTACAAGTGATTTTGGGTACAGGGGTCCCAACTCCTCCAGATGACCATAAAGGCCTTGTGTACCCAAAGATAAAATTTAGGGTAAATTACACTTACACCCCCTTGAACTATTACCCATTTTTTACTTAACCCCCATCAACTATTGAATTTCTCACATTGTAACCTAAACTAACTCTTTTGTTTCACGTTACCCCAATCACAAACGTTTGTTATCTTTTTGGATGAAAATTGTTGACGTGTCAGAGTAAAGTAAAAAAAATTACATAGTTTGGGAGTAAAATAAAATAAATTTCTATTAAATATGTAACAGATGTTAATAATTGGGGCAAATGTGAAACTAATCACATAGTTGAGGGTATAATATAAAAATTTGGTAGTTGAGGGGGCAAAGGAAAAAAAGGTAATCTTTCAGGGGATGTAAGTGTAATTTACTCTAAAATTTACCATGATGCGATGAAATTTACCATTTCNTTTTTCTTTTCTTTTTTTTTGTTTTTTAAAAATTTAGACAATCTTTAACTCGCAGCAGCAACACTGATTTCAGATGCATCACTCATAAATATCGGTAGAAAATTAAATTTAGCATGATGGGATGATATTTATCCACTATATTAAAGACAGCAGTTATGTGAATTGCTCAACAGTTGGATCGAAGATATCCATTCAGGACCCATAATATCTTGTGAATCAAGTATCTATAACCCTTCAAGCTTTTCACTATGAATTAATCTTTTTTTTTTAAAAAAAATAAGAATTATCGAGCATCGTCTCAAGCATTTATCAGCTCGTTACTACAATACTAATTTTGGATGCATTTGATCATCCATAAATAATGAGTATCGAGGCTCGAACCCATGTGACCTAACCAAGATTGGGCTAATTTTTAGCCCACAGGTTGAGCCAAGGCCAAAAAATTCCCCCATCGGGTCTCAGATTAACGGTTCAATCGGAACACAAGCGGTGTAAAAGCCGGAGTTAATTGGTTCTACATATCGGGCCTTCATTGGGCTGCTAAAATTTGGCCCGCTCGGCCCATAACTATGGAGAACTTTATAGATTTCCCTTTGTTTCAAACCTGCTCTGAAATTCACAATGTCGACCGCGAAAATAACACCGTCAGTCTCGACACTCACGACTACCATTAAACACTTTACGTGCACTTTTCAATCCTCTCGAATACACAAAACCTTCTCAGAACACCCCCATCAAGCGAGCTGGGGGACTGAAAGCTTTTAATGGCATAAGTGGAACTGATTATGTTTTCAATAGTGTTGAGTTTTTATATACAATCATGGAATAATAGTATAATGGTGCACCTCAGGCAGCATCAAAGTAGCAAAGCTCCTCCATGGCTTTAGCCACAACTCACCGGCAAACTTCTTAGCCTTGTCTAGACCCATCAGCTTCGGATAGCATACTTCTCATCCTCTCCAAGTCAATCACATTCCCTCCCCCCCATGATAGCCCCACACACCACTGCAGCCTCTAGGAGCTTCGATGTTTTGTGGTCATGAATGTACTCCAATTCACTCAGGTTCACTTGTTTTCCCTCGCTGCAGATGTCTACAATCTGCCCAGCCACAAGGCCTTGTGAGCCAACTGCAGAACCCAACTCAGCAATGGCTTGAACCACTCGGCCTGGTGAGACACTCGTGGTCCTAACTGCTATATGCTCGAAAGCAAGCGACAGGAGAGCGTCACCTGATAGAACAGCAGTTGCTTCACCAAAAACATTGTGGTTTGTGGGCTTACCTCGTCGCAGATCATCGTTGTCCATGCTGGGAAGATCGTCGTGGATCAGTGACATGGTGTGGATCATCGCAACAGCACAAGCTATTGGGACTGCCTGAGCCTCATCGCCTCCGACCAATTCACAAGCAGCTATGCACAAGATTGGCCTAACCCGTTTCCCACCAGCAAGAAGTGAGTACCTCATTGCCTCACGAATGATTAACGACTTATGCAACGGGACAGCATCATCTAATGCTTCGTTCACCCTCATTGCCTTCATTCGCATAAATTCTTAAAAATTATATTCAGGAAACAGGAAGTTCCATTGCTTGGTCATGGGTTCTTCAACTTGTATGGGTTGCAAAAAAGATGTCTGTGCAACATGGGCGGCCTGAACTTTCATGGTCACAAACTTTTGGTGGCCATATGGAGTTCTATTTGGGTTTCTCACACCAGTACTAATGAAGTTTTTGAGAAGAAATGAATTGTCATGGCCAGAAATGGTTGAAAGGATCGCCATTGATGTGTTGAAGTAGAAAAACTGTAATTTTGATGTGGGTGCATGGATATGGCCGACTTATATAAAGGTCATGATGCTGATTATAATGAAGGGACAAGACAACGCTGCCGCTGAGGTATCCTGCTGAAATTTGTTCTGAATCATTAGTTTTGATTTGAATGGTTTGCAACGATTGGTTAAACAATGATAAAGTCCACGAAAATAATAAATTACAAAAATTTTGTACATGATACATTTTTATTGGATAAAAAGTTAGAGAAACGATACGAAAAAGTGGCCGGAGTGCGGGACGAAGATACTGTTTTTGTTGCGTAGTACTATTCCTTACCCTTATTCCTTTCAATGCAGCTTGGACTCTAGTGTATTGATGCCCTCCATATTCGTTCACCCAACAAGAATTCAAGGAACACAATGCCCAAACTTTAATAAAACAATTTTCTTGTACAAGTTCAATCTTAATAATTAATGTTGGTGTGAGGTATATACAATTTATAGACTCTTGATGGACTGGTCATAGCTGCTTACACATGCATGATTTATCTATACTGTTACTTGAGAGTCAAGCAGGTAACTATGATCTATACTTATATGAACAGTATTAGAGCAGTTCTAGTTTGCCCCAATAATCTAACTTGAAAACGTGACTTGATGGTGTGTTAGTTGATATCGTCTGATCGTAACTATAACTGTTGAATTCTTTTATTGGAATCATATGATCTGATATATTAAAGTCAGAGTACTAGGTCATACTATTATGTTCTAATTTTTTATTTTTTTTTCGGAGGGGGGAGAGGGGGAGAGAGAGCTATTATGTTCTAATTAGTGTTGTTGTTGTTGTTGTTATTATTATTATTATTATTATTATTATTATGTTGTTAGTTAACTAAGGGAGGGCCTAGCAAGGTCTGCAATCCACTAATTAGATTAGACTGATATCCCTACATTTGCATGATATAACACAAATGATCCTCACAAAATACTCGGAGACCCCTTTTTCACATGAACAATGCTATTGAGACACAATTTATGGATATAATTTGAGGACATAATGAGTTGTCACAAATGATATGATAATAAATTTATTAAGATTACAATGAGACCCATCATTAAATGTATTTCACTAACATTTCATTGGTAACAACTTATTATGTCCCAAAAATTATGTCCTTCAATTATGTTTTAATAGCATTAGTGTTTTCGCATTTAAGTCCTCTTAACAAAAAAGCCTCGATTAATTACGTATAATGCCTCTTAACTTTCTAGTAATGATATAAGACCCCCTTAAAGTTCACGTGTCATTACTGAATAACTATCCATCGTCAAAGATTGTTCATTTCCGAGATTATACACCTAAGATGTGTACGACGAGTTCTAATAATTTGAACCGATCAATCTTAAAATATATAATCAAAGATAAGTGACATCAAATTGCAGATTGATTCCAAAGTTCCCTAGGCAGTGGATTCCCATCCAGAAACTCCCAAACTCACTCTCTACTTACATATGCAGTTCCTTGGTCACATTTAACTAAAAACTGCCCACACGCGACAAAGAAGAAACAGCTGGTCTCCATGCAAGAATATGACAGCAAAATTTTTCTGTCATAAAATGTATGCATGAATCAACACAAGTGTCTGTCTTAATATTAGAAGAAAATATTCAATAAAACGTTGACAAATCCAGATCTCCTAAGTACTTTTTTTCTTTCTTTTTTCTTACAATGATTGATCCACTATTAATGAGCGAAGGATTAACATGTAGTGGATCCCATCTCAATGCATGGTAGGTAGTCTAGACCAATGGAGAAAAAAAAAAAGAATTGAACATGATCTCACTTTAATGTTTAGTAGTGAAACCACTAATGTACATATAGCAGTATTTGAGTGGATATTAGATGGGGGTGGTATTGAATTATGTAGTGTTCATTTTTCATTTTCTGATTTATTAGATGAATGGTTATACTACAACGCGGTATTCACGTTTTATTGAATATTTACTTAGAGGATTAAAATATACACATGGTTGCGTAAATTGTGTCTTTACGTAAGTGACATTATCATTCTCCAATTAAATGACATTATCATTCTCCAATTAAATGTCAACATGTGATGTTAATGGGTTTTGTAGGATTCACTACTTATTTTTCGTGATTTGATGACGATGCCACGTGACTTTTTCGATATAGTATCACTGTTATATCACATTAAACAATCACTCAAGAATGGTTTACAATTGCATTGCAACGTAAATGACATTACTAAATGGTAAGCCGTGCACCATAACGACAAAGATGACCTAAACGCTCATGATTCCTTTGTTTTTTTTTGTCTTTTTTTTTTATGATGAGGAACCTCTATATGTTGCCTTTTGAATCTATTTCTACGAAAGTAGTTCTCAGAAACTTCCAATCACACGCAATTTATTTATTTTTGAGATTCTTATAATCACTTACAATATACATGTATCAAATATTGATATATCAAAAATAACCGATCCCAATATGCCTAAAAAAATGCAGCTCGCTTAAGAGTTGATTCAATATTGTTAGACTATTGGTGCGGGTTATGATTATTGTATTATATTCCTAAACAAAAGTTAATTAGACTATTGGTAAAGTTATCTGTGCTCTTTATTTCTTTGTAAATTTTAATTTTTTTTGTAAATTTATTTCTCCGTAAATTATCATAGTTTAAAATTTTTTGGCAATGCAATTAAGACTGATAATTAAACTAAGTTTCGAATCTATTTAATTATTGAATTTTCTAATTCTCACTTACAACTGACTAGTATTGGATACAAAGATAAAATAATATAATTTGAATATGAAGATACATCTCGATTGCTAACCCTAATTCCCCTAGTTAGAATCGTGTTGATGACATTAGTTCATTTTGATGTTTATACATATTTGTCTATGGGCCTTATGTGGGTATGACAATCTTGGGCCTATTAGTCCTGAATTTGTGGGGTCCAATACTAGTCCAACTAAGTTTGTGGACGACTTGGTTGTGATTCAAAACCTACCAGCCCACCTTAACGATGAGTTTTTTTCACTTTGGTCCAAAGGCCGAGTGTGGTATTGAACTGACGCTTCGTGCAAACGACAACTATAATCAATAATGATTAAAAAATAAAAAAGACACCTACAATCAATCTTTGGTCATAAGTATTAGATGAACTCCACAACAAGAAGACTCGAATTTAGGATAAGCCATGCTTTTAAGTTTTAGCTATCATTGTGAGTTTAAACTCAAAATNGACCAATGGAGAAAAAAAAAAAGAATTGAACATGATCTCACTTTAATGTTTAGTAGTGAAACCACTAATGTACATATAGCAGTATTTGAGTGGATATTAGATGGGGGTGGTATTGAATTATGTAGTGTTCATTTTTCATTTTCTGATTTATTAGATGAATGGTTATACTACAACGCGGTATTCACGTTTTATTGAATATTTACTTAGAGGATTAAAATATACACATGGTTGCGTAAATTGTGTCTTTACGTAAGTGACATTATCATTCTCCAATTAAATGACATTATCATTCTCCAATTAAATGTCAACATGTGATGTTAATGGGTTTTGTAGGATTCACTACTTATTTTTCGTGATTTGATGACGATGCCACGTGACTTTTTCGATATAGTATCACTGTTATATCACATTAAACAATCACTCAAGAATGGTTTACAATTGCATTGCAACGTAAATGACATTACTAAATGGTAAGCCGTGCACCATAACGACAAAGATGACCTAAACGCTCATGATTCCTTTGTTTTTTTTTGTCTTTTTTTTTTATGATGAGGAACCTCTATATGTTGCCTTTTGAATCTATTTCTACGAAAGTAGTTCTCAGAAACTTCCAATCACACGCAATTTATTTATTTTTGAGATTCTTATAATCACTTACAATATACATGTATCAAATATTGATATATCAAAAATAACCGATCCCAATATGCCTAAAAAAATGCAGCTCGCTTAAGAGTTGATTCAATATTGTTAGACTATTGGTGCGGGTTATGATTATTGTATTATATTCCTAAACAAAAGTTAATTAGACTATTGGTAAAGTTATCTGTGCTCTTTATTTCTTTGTAAATTTTAATTTTTTTTGTAAATTTATTTCTCCGTAAATTATCATAGTTTAAAATTTTTTGGCAATGCAATTAAGACTGATAATTAAACTAAGTTTCGAATCTATTTAATTATTGAATTTTCTAATTCTCACTTACAACTGACTAGTATTGGATACAAAGATAAAATAATATAATTTGAATATGAAGATACATCTCGATTGCTAACCCTAATTCCCCTAGTTAGAATCGTGTTGATGACATTAGTTCATTTTGATGTTTATACATATTTGTCTATGGGCCTTATGTGGGTATGACAATCTTGGGCCTATTAGTCCTGAATTTGTGGGGTCCAATACTAGTCCAACTAAGTTTGTGGACGACTTGGTTGTGATTCAAAACCTACCAGCCCACCTTAACGATGAGTTTTTTTCACTTTGGTCCAAAGGCCGAGTGTGGTATTGAACTGACGCTTCGTGCAAACGACAACTATAATCAATAATGATTAAAAAATAAAAAAGACACCTACAATCAATCTTTGGTCATAAGTATTAGATGAACTCCACAACAAGAAGACTCGAATTTAGGATAAGCCATGCTTTTAAGTTTTAGCTATCATTGTGAGTTTAAACTCAAAATATTGCATTTTTANTACCAATGGAGAAAAATAAAAGAATTGAACATGATCTCACTTTAATGTTTAGTAGTGAAACCACTAATGTACATATAGCAGTATTTGAGTGGATAATAGATGGGGGTGGTATTGAATTATGTAGTGTTCATTTTTCATTTTCTGATTTATTAGATGAATGGTTATACTACAACGCGGTATTCACGTTTTATTGAATATTTACTTAGAGGATTAAAATATACACATGGTTGCGTAAATTGTGTCTTTACGTAAGTGACATTATCATTCTCCAATTAAATGACATTATCATTCTCCAATTAAATGTCAACATGTGATGTTAATGGGTTTTGTAGGATTCACTACTTATTTTTCGTGATTTGATGACGATGCCACGTGACTTTTTCGATATAGTATCACTGTTATATCACATTAAACAATCACTCAAGAATGGTTTACAATTGCATTGCAACGTAAATGACATTACTAAATGGTAAGCCGTGCACCATAACGACAAAGATGACCTAAACGCTCATGATGCCTTTGTTTTTTTTTTTTTGTCTTTTTTTTTTATGATAAGGAACCTCTATATGTTGCCTTTTGAATCTATTTCTACGAAAGTAGTTCTCAGAAACTTCCAATCACACGCAATTTATATATTTTTGAGATTCTTATAATCACTTACAATATACATGTATCAAATATTGATATATCAAAAATAACCGATCCCAATATGCCTAAAAAAATGCAGCTCGCTTAAGAGTTGATTCAATATTGTTAGACTATTGGTGCGGGTTATGATTATTGTATTATATTCCTAAACAAAAGTTAATTAGACTATTGGTAAAGTTATCTGTGCTCTTTATTTCTTTGTAAATTTTAATTTTTTTTGTAAATTTATTTCTCCGTAAATTATCATAGTTTAAAATTTTTTGGCAATGCAATTAAGACTGATAATTAAACAAAGTTTTGAATCTATTTAATTATTGAATTTTCTAATTCTCACTTACAACTGACTAGTATTGGATACAAAGATAAAATAATATAATTTGAATATGAAGATACATCTCGATTGCTAACCCTAATTCCCCTAGTTAGAATCGTGTTGATGACATTAGTTCATTTTGATGTTTATACATATTTGTCTATGGGCCTTATGTGGGTATGACAATCTTGGGCCTATTAGTCCTGAATTTGTGGGGTCCAATACTAGTCCAACTAAGTTTGTGGACGACTTGGTTGTGATTCAAAACCTACCAGCCCACCTTAACGATGAGTTTTTTTCACTTTGGTCCAAAGGCCGAGTGTGGTATTGAACTGACGCTTCGTGCAAACGACAACTATAATCAATAATGATTAAAAAATAAAAAAGACACCTACAATCAATCTTTGGTCATAAAACTTCATGCTTTTAAGTTTTAGCTATCATTGTGAGTTTAAACTCAAAATATTGCATTTTTATTTTGTGAAACGGGACAAAATAAAATATGAATTCCTTAAATAATAAGTATACATTCAATTTTATTTTAGGTGTCATTCTTTTTATTTATTTTTAATGAACTATCATTCTTTTATTTATATTTTTTTAATTCTAACATTTTTAACGATATCCAAAGAGTCCCGTGAATTTTTTCAATTAATAAACTATTGAGAAAGNTAGATGAATGGTTATACTACAACGCGGTATTCACGTTTTATTGAATATTTACTTAGAGGATTAAAATATACACATGGTTGCGTAAATTGTGTCTTTACGTAAGTGACATTATCATTCTCCAATTAAATGACATTATCATTCTCCAATTAAATGTCAACATGTGATGTTAATGGGTTTTGTAGGATTCACTACTTATTTTTCGTGATTTGATGACGATGCCACGNGTATCAAGACTTAATTGATACAATATTAATAATTAAGAGATTAATTTGAGATAATTAAAAGTTTTATAATTATTTTAAAAAATAAAAGCTAAAGTTTAAAGACATAATNATATCAAGACTTAATTGATACAATATTAATAATTAAGAGATTAATTAAAAGTTTTATAATTATTTTAAAAAATAAAAGCTAAAGTTTAAAGACATAATNGTTTATGTAAGTGACATTATCATTCTCCAATTAAATGTCAACAGGTGATGTTAATGGGTTTTGTAGGATTCACTACTTATTTTTCGTGATTTGATGACGATNCTTTACGTAAGTGACATTATCATTCTCCAATTAAATGACATTATCATTCTCCAATTAAATGTCAACATGTGATGTTAATGGGTTTTGTAGGATTCACTACTTATTTTTCGTGATTTGATGACGATGCCACGTGACTTTTTCGATATAGTATCACTGTTATATCACATTAAACAATCACTCAAGAATGGTTTACAATTGCATTGCAACGTAAATGACATTACTAAATGGTAAGCCGTGCACCATAACGACAAAGATGACCTAAACGCTCATGATTCCTTTGTTTTTTTTTGTCTTTTTTTTTTATGATGAGGAACCTCTATATGTTGCCTTTTGAATCTATTTCTACGAAAGTAGTTCTCAGAAACTTCCAATCACACGCAATTTATTTATTTTTGAGATTCTTATAATCACTTACAATATACATGTATCAAATATTGATATATCNGCCTTTGTTTTTTTTTTTTTGTCTTTTTTTTTTATGATAAGGAACCTCTATATGTTGCCTTTTGAATCTATTTCTACGAAAGTAGTTCTCAGAAACTTCCAATCACACGCAATTTATATATTTTTGAGATTCTTATAATCACTTACAATATACATGTATCAAATATTGATATATCAAAAATAACCGATCCCAATATGCCTAAAAAAATGCAGCTCGCTTAAGAGTTGATTCAATATTGTTAGACTATTGGTGCGGGTTATGATTATTGTATTATATTCCTAAACAAAAGTTAATTAGACTATTGGTAAAGTTATCTGTGCTCTTTATTTCTTTGTAAATTTTAATTTTTTTTGTAAATTTATTTCTCCGTAAATTATCATAGTTTAAAATTTTTTGGCAATGCAATTAAGACTGATAATTAAACTAAGTTTCGAATCTATTTAATTATTGAATTTTCTAATTCTCACTTACAACTGACTAGTATTGGATACAAAGATAAAATAATATAATTTGAATATGAAGATACATCTCGATTGCTAACCCTAATTCCCCTAGTTAGAATCGTGTTGATGACATTAGTTCATTTTGATGTTTATACATATTTGTCTATGGGCCTTATGTGGGTATGACAATCTTGGGCCTATTAGTCCTGAATTTGTGGGGTCCAATACTAGTCCAACTAAGTTTGTGGACGACTTGGTTGTGATTCAAAACCTACCAGCCCACCTTAACGATGAGTTTTTTTCACTTTGGTCCAAAGGCCGAGTGTGGTATTGAACTGACGCTTCGTGCAAACGACAACTATAATCAATAATGATTAAAAAATAAAAAAGACACCTACAATCAATCTTTGGTCATAAGTATTAGATGAACTCCACAACAAGAAGACTCGAATTTAGGATAAGCCATGCTTTTAAGTTTTAGCTATCATTGTGAGTTTAAACTCAAAATATTGCATTTTTATTTTGTGAAACGGGACAAAATAAAATATGAATTCCTTAAATAATAAGTATACATTCAATTTTATTTTAGGTGTCATTCTTTTTATTTATTTTTAATGAACTATCATTCTTTTATTTATATTTTTTTAATTCTAACATTTTTAACGATATCCAAAGAGTCCCGTGAATTTTTTCAATTAATAAACTATTGAGAAAGTATCAAGACTTAATTGATACAATATTAATAATTAAGAGATTAATTTGAGATAATTAAAAGTTTTATAATTATTTTAAAAAATAAAAGCTAAAGTTTAAAGACATAATTTTATGAAATGAAATTTATGGTCGGTTGATTGAGGAGCTCATCCTAACGGGTGACCTTTTTAAAACCAGTGCGCACCGAGAAAACCCCCAGAACTCTACTTAATCTTTGAAGGGTCCAATGGCTTTCTCCAATGCATCACTCTTATCTTCTTGCTCTGTGCACCGAATCAACCCTCTTCTCTTCTCTCACGGCCGTCGTAGTGGCGTTAAACTCTGTCCATTGCGTTTCAATCGTTTCAGGCCGAGGTTCTTCATGGGTAATTATAGTTCTTTCCTTTGGTTGGTCTTGCTCTTTGTTTCTTTATTGGGAAAAAATTAAAGCAAGTTGTTAATGTGAATCTTTTCTTTGGTTGCCGAGAAAACTCAGAAGTCTTGAATCTCTTCTATATATGAGATATGTTTGCCGATAAAAGTCAGAAGTCTTGCTATTTTCTTTCTTTGTAGTATGTATTGTTGCGAGAAAATTGAGTTAAAGAAGCTGGAGCGGAAGTAAATTATGAACCATTGCATTTGTTACTATATTTGTTGCTGACGGTGTGTTTTAGTTTCCACCCTCACTTTTCTTTGTGGGATCGAAAGTCTAGGCTTCGTTGCCGAGAAAGTTTTAGAATCTTGATTCTTTTATAATCTCGTACGTTATATACAATTAGGGTGAAAACTGTTATCAGATTGTGGGTTTGTTTTAGTTTCGTTGTTGCTCTCTTTCTTGGATTCCAAAAGAATCCCATAGTTTGTGTGGTGGTCGAGCTGTTCCTTTACTGGAAACTGCAATTATCTGATTTAAGATCAGATTATGCAAGGTTTTGACTTAATATTACTGTTCATTTGGATGCTTGGTATCTGTAGGCTGTAGCGTTGGACTGTTTGCTCTGGGTTGCACAAAACTTTTTATAGCGT
The DNA here is from genome assembly GCA_963454935.2 of Ilex paraguariensis. Lineage (NCBI taxonomy): Eukaryota > Viridiplantae > Streptophyta > Magnoliopsida > Aquifoliales > Aquifoliaceae > Ilex > Ilex paraguariensis. The sequence continues at coordinate 203,969 of CAUOFW020002780.1, forward strand.
CTTTGGCATAATTTATTTGTTGCTTGGTATGTAAATTTCAGTAGCTGCTGCAGAGAATGGTGTGTTTACTTCTCCGGAGACTGCAAAGTCCTTTGATTTCACCGCCGAGGAGCGGATCTACAATTGGTACTCTTTGTCGGAAAGAACTTCTGTTTTTGTTTTTCTGCTAATTTTTTTGATCTGAACTGTGCTTAATTTAGTTTATTGCGATTTAACTTGATGTTATCAATGTGTTTGCCCATTAAACTGTCCCACAGTGTGCCCATGTGTGTGGTTGAGTGCATTTGGATTAAGAAAATACTAAAAAATAAACCACATGTATTTAGGCCGTTGTTTTTGAGAACATGTTTACATATATTACTTAAAAGAACTAGTGGACTCCTCAAGGATATTGATAAACTCAACTTTCTGACAAACATCAACATGATAATCTGATTTTTTTTTTGTTGATAAAATCAACTTTGTAATCTGTTGAACGTATTATGTCTATGAAAAAAACAAGAAAAAATGTTGACTTCAAATGCCAACTGAGACAGAAATCTAACTTTGACCATATAATATACTATTGACTATGGTTGTTATATTACCTAAACAATTCTAATGTGCAAAAACTTTTGGATTTCTTTTCTAAGTTTCGAATGGAAATAGAACTTTTTGGTTCATGGGGCATCATTATTTTCATGGCTCTCTTTGTGCTTCCACTTCTAAAGATTTTGAAGGAATCCCGTTCTTTTTGATTAAGGACCATTGGGCTCAAGTGTGTGTAGCTTGTTGAGGATTGAGCGTTTTGCCATATCTAGTTGTCTACTAAGTTATGCTTATAGTTTTTTCTGTTTCTTTTCTTTGACCTCTTTCTTCATTTAGACAACTCTTTGTCCTCTCATGTACCTTTTCAGATTTATTAGTAATAACATTCTCATGTTTTCTATAAAAAAGAAGAGAAAAGAAAAGAACTTAAGTGGTCTTTGTTTTTCTGGGAAACTCACCAAATAAGACATTAAGGTGAAGTAACATACACAAAAGGATTCAAATGCAAGATCTTAAGTAAGATTTGCATTTTAGAAAAATTTTAAAGCACCTGCACCTAAAGATACATGATGCACAAGAGGAATGTGGTGGTAACATGTGGAATACATATTTTCAAACATTGTTAAACAATTCGTGGGTACATCACATCACCATTTAGATTTGAAGCTTGATGTGTTTGGCAGTAGATTTGGAAGGGGATATTGGAAGTTCTTATGACGATTGGCGAGCCTAGTGGCTATCCTGTTCCAAGTCTTGGTCATGTCTGTTTTGAAAGGGAAAGCCATTTCTAGGTGGTCTTTTGGACTTAGTTTATGAGCGGTAGTGAAGCCTGTGAAGATGGTCTGATTTCCAATAAAGTTTTCTATTGAACGTCATTTCAATTTAAACTGGGTTGTGGAGAAGTTCTTGTTATTGCATAATTGAGTTTGTATAGGGGATAACAACTAAAAATTCAGTTACCCATGTCATAGTTTCTAGGGATCATATCGCTGTATTGAAGTGCTCATCCTTTTCGGCATTTGGCATGAGTATATAATAGCTATTTGGTTTCACCCATGTTCTGCTATGCTGGAATGTACCAATGTTCTGTTTGGCTTTTTTTTTTTTTTGGGGGGGGGGGGGGGGGGGGGGTTTCACCAAAA
>CAUOFW020002780.1:205779-242599 GCA_963454935.2 Ilex paraguariensis
CTCTCTCTCTCTCTCTCTCTCTCTGCTTCTTACATATTATATGGCTTCCTAATTAAACTATGAGAGCATGCAGCCGCTCTAATGGTCAGGAGTAGGATTCCAAAGCCGGTGCCCAAAAGCAAAGCTGCCTGTTCTTGGAGCCTTATGATTTGACCTTAATGCTAATTTAGTCTGTTCACACCACAGGAAAAACAATGGCTCGTATTTATATGATTCGGGCATCTCGAGTTGTGAACATAATATATTCGGCTTAGAACATTTGACTATTCCCAAATCCCGTAACCACATAAATTTTGTCTTGAGATTTTTTTTTTTTTTTTTTTTTTGGGGGGGGGGGGGCGGAGGGGATTGCTCAGAAATTACTGTTTCACATTACCATGTTGAGCAATCTCTTCTTGCACTTTTTACTTTCATGGAAACCCCAGGAGGTGATTGAAGTGAAGGATAACATCTGATAAGCCACCTAAAGTACTTTGGTTCAATGCTAGTACTTGTTTGACCTTATCAAGGACTATCACCTTTCAAAGAACACTACTGTAGTGGAGATCTAAGACCATGCTTTGTATTATTCAAGAGCTTTTTTTTAAAAAAAATTCTTCTGTGTTGGGAAAATTCTCCCCCAAAAAGTTTGTTATGATGTTGGACCACTTTTGTGGAACATCAAAGAGTGTGAGTTATTGGCTAGCTAACCTGGGTTTGTTGTACTTTCTGAAGTTGGATGTCTCAACTTCTTGTTATTAATATTTGTGAAAAGTTAGCTGAAGAATTATATTGAGTTGTTAAAGAAAATGAAATATGTGCCCTTAAATTTTTGTCAATTTTGTTGGAATTCAGTCATCAACACCTTTTTTTTTGTACATTATTGCTCCTTATCAGCTTGTTGCTTGCACCTGCATGTCTCTATGTGATTACATGTGAAAGAGTGAATTTGGCATGTGGGTTGCTTGGTCTATGTTAAAATTGTCAGAATGCCTAGAAACATTCAATCCACAACTTATTATGTATCAGTGTAACGTATTAATCAATGAGGTGTTGGATGCTAGGTGGGAGTCTCAAGGATATTTTAAGCCGAACTTCAACAGGGGAAGCGACCCCTTTGTAATTTCAATGCCGCCTCCTAATGTTACTGGTTCGTTGCACATGGGGCATGCAATGTTTGTGACTCTTGAGGTTCGAGGAAGTGGCCTGCTAAGAATTGAGATGACTTTCATTTTTCTGTATGATTTTATTGACTTGTTACTTGAGTTATGCCAGTTTACATCTTGAGTTGTGTCAAGGCCATCATTCTTATTGCTATGGTTTTATCAATGTAGGCAAGGTTATGTACCATTCTGCACTTGCTGTGCATTTAATTTTCCATGACTAACTGTGCTGATAAAAAAATGCTTTTTTAAATCTGCACCTTTTTAGGGGAACTTAGGTTCTATTTGGAATAAGTTTGGAAACTTGTTTCTGTGTTTCAAGCATGAATTTGAGTAGGTTGAGTTGATGATATAGTTGACTGATAATCTTTAGATGATAGTAAGAACAAAAATATAAAAGCAATGCTGAAAAGTTACGACAAAGCCCTGAGGGAATCTTAGTTGCCCTTGATTATGGGACATTGAATGATACATATTATGGTTCTTCTTTACTCAGGGCTCAGTGCTCAGTGCTTAGTTTTCTGGTTGCAATTCGCCAGTAGCACATAAGATCCTGTATGTATGTTTGTATGTGGAAGTTAATTGATCTTGATTACCTTTTCTATAACAATGCAACAAAATAAATCTATCATATTGAATGGTGGCATTGAGGGAGGTAAAGCAGCCTCATGAATGAAAGGGAGAATCTACAATGTTGCAAAAGCAAAGGGCCAAGGCATAATCCGCATAAAATTTGGGAAATACAATTTATTGTTGTGATCAACCATAATTTGGAACCCCCTATTTAGTGCAAAAAATGGCCCTGGTTTGCTTAATTTGTCATGATCCAATGGTGATTCTCTCGTGTGCAGGTTTTCTTGTTCTACTTTATTGGTGTTCTTGGCAACTATATTGAATGTCAAAAATATTGTTTGATGTCTGCCATTTTCTTCAATGTCAGCATATTTAATGGTGATATTTCCCCCTCAATTTATTCATGTGTTTTTTTTCAGGATATTATGGTCAGATACCATCGGATGAAGGGAAGACCTACACTTTGGCTTCCTGGAACTGATCATGCAGGCATTGCAACTCAGGTTTGTCTTTGAATCTAAATGTTATGATTTCTTCCTATATCATTATTTGGAAGGGGTCATCCATTCTCTCTCTCTCTCTCTCTTTCTCGGGGGGACCTTCGCAATCTATGTCAGCCACTATTGCTATTACAACCTTCATTCATTTATGATCAGAGGCAGAGCTAGAAATTTTGCTCCGAATGGGCACTTTAATTATGCACTCTAATTTTTTTTCTTCTAACCAATCTCACTTTATAATATATTTATATTTATTATATTATATTTGATATATGAAGTCCATTTAACATAAAAAATTCCAAAAAAAAAAAATTTTATATTTCCAAGGGCGGAGTCATGAATATCTATGATAAAGGCAAAAAATAACTAGTATAAAAAAATATTAAACCGAAATTAATACAAAAAAATTCAGTTCAAGAATAAAAAAAAAATTAAAAATTAACACTAAATTATTGTGAAATAGTAAATTCAATTTTATTTAGCCGAAACAAAATCTTAACAAAAAGACACAAAATAATTGTTTTAGTACATTTTAACCTAATTATATATTTCAATAAAATATAAAATTTTTTAAAATCTCTAAAATTTTGTATATGAATTAAATGTAAATTAATTTTCGTATTTTATTAGGTTATAGACTACTATTACTAAAAAAAAAATGGTAAATGAAAACTAAAAATTATTCTTAAAAAATAACGAACATTGTGTTAGATAAAGAGAAATATTGTATTTTTGTCAATATACAAATAAAATATTGACTCAATCCAAAACTAACATATTTATTTTAGAGAGTTAGTGGTCCACTAATTTATTTTTAAAAAAAAAAACTAGAACCATTATTAAAATTTNTTTTTAAAAAAAAACTAGAACCATTATTAAAATTTTTAAAAATTTAGGGGATAAATATAATGTATAAAATAATTTTATAAGTTGGTGCAAAGAAGGACAAAAAAACTCAAGAAACTGAGCTTCTCGTATGTTGAACTTTTCTCTGTTTCTTCTTTTTTCTTGTGGCTGGGCAGTGGATAGCTAGGAGTGAGTGATACAGAAAGAAAAAAAAAGAAAAAGGAAAAATAAGATAGGTTTTAGTCAAGTGGGTCAAAAGTTTTGTTTTTAATGTTGGGCCAAAAATTTTGTTTTTAATGTTGGGCTAAAATTTTTATTTTTTTAATAGGTTTGGGCGGATTGTGATAGGTCAAATATTTGATTTTTTAATAAGTTTGGATAGATAATAATGAGTTCAATTTTTTTGTTTTAAATGAACTTAATTTTTTAATTATTTTGGGTAAATAATGTGGGCCTAATATGAATGAGGGGCACACATAGTATATATGTATAAATATATAATACATATATCTAACTAATAAAAAAAAAAAAATTGAGGAGGGGCACGTGCCCACCCTGGCCCCTACCTCCCTCCGCCTATGTTTATGATTCTTGATAATTTAGAAACATCTTAACTTCAATGGTTCTATTCTAATTTTGTGATTATAAACCTGTGTATATCCTCTCTCTTTTTTTTTCAAAATTTTTTTTTGTCTATTTAGAGGCCTTGAGAAACTTTAGAGTTGGATCAAATTTTTGCACAACCAACTTGGATTTATTACATGGTCAATTAATATTGTTATCTTTCACATTTTCCAATGCCTTCAAATGAAACTTTGATAGTGGAGTTTGAGAAATGGATCAATAGGACAAACTTATAATGCTTAGTAGATCATAAGAGGAGTTATGTTTTCATGATATGTATGATTGCGATTCTTTTTCATAATGATGAGCAAAATTATCAATGTCCTTTACTTGTTTTGGAGTATTTTTTGTATTTAAATGCTGTATGTGTTGTGCAAGTATGTGGCGCATGCAAGCGAGTAGACATGTAACTCTTTCTTTTTTGTCTTATTGCCTTTTATTGTCGTTAAGACTTTTTTCATTTTCTCTGTACATAAATTAATCTAATGTGCGTTCATTTTTAGTTGGTTGTGGAAAGGATGCTTGCTTCTGAAGGAATAAAGAAGGTCGAACTGGGTAGAGATGAGTTTACAAAGCGAGTTTGGGAGTGGAAAAAGAAGTATATCTACTTGTTCCACTTCTATTGACTTTTTTTTATACAAAATGTGTTTCACATATGATTATTTCTATTTTTGTTTTGTGCATAGCATTTCTTTGTTTATAAATTATGTCTTATTTCTTTTTCTATTAGATAGATTATGTCTTATTTCTTTTTCTATTGTCTTCCTATTAAAGTTGTTAAATGTTGGCAACAAAATTCAATTACTTGGGGAGGGAGCAGAAAGTAAAAGCTTGAAAAAAAAATTAAGAGTTTATTGCACGTAGTAGCTACTAATTTCCTTAAGAATTCAAATAATAGTAGCGTACTAATTGCTACTAATTGGGTAGAGATGAGTTTACACAACAAGTTTGGGAGTGAAAAGAGTAGTATATCTACTTATCCCACTTCCATTGGCTTTATTTTATGCAAAATGTATTTTATAGATGATATTTCTATCTCCTTTTTGTGTTTCTTACATGTTATAAGCATTTTTGTATTGCTTCCAAGTTCCAACCCCCAACATTGTCATTAACTCACAGTTTCCTTTTTATTTTTCATTGTTTTTTTCGTGTTGTACACAACCAATAATTGCATAGCATTTCTTTGCTTATATGTCTTTGTGTTTGCTCGTTTATATAAATTATGTCTTATTTCTTTTTCTATTTTCTTCTCATTAAAATTGTTAAATGTTGGCAACAAAATCCAGTTACTTGGGGAGGGAGTACAAGGTGGGGACGAAAATTAGGAATTTGTGGTACATAGCGGTTACTAATGTAATTAGGAATTCAAATAATAGTAGCATACTGATTTATTGCTTCTAATTGGGAGTGTATTTTTCAGACTTGGGAATCTATTCTATTATATGTTTTTTATAGAACGTGAAATATTGTATCTTCAGATTAACTATTGTTGTAGAGTTGCCCTAGACTATTGAATATGATACTTACCTGAAATAATATTGTCAAATGTTTCCCTCCATGTCACTTGTATCATCCCCACTCCCCAAATAGATTTTTTATTTTTCAAAGTCTAAATATGTCTCATTTGTATCCAATGTATGGCTAGGGCTTAGGTGCGTGGAGGATGTGTTAGTGCCAGGAATATCTTCTAATCTGCTAATATTAACTCCTGAGGGTTATCTTGAGCAGGAAGCAACATCTGTCTTAGGTAGGAGGTTCCTAGAGCTAATGCTAAACTAGAATAATATTGAAGAAGTATGATATAGTCCCTGAAGTCCCATCTTAATGGGGAGGTCCATGTAGTTTAAGTCTATGAGGAACAAACNCCTGTCTTAGGTAGGAGGTTCCTAGAGCTAATGCTAAACTAGAATAATATTGAAGAAGTATGATATAGTGCCTGAAGTCCCATCTTAATGGGGAGGTCCATGTAGTTTAAGTCTATGAGGAACAAACTACAAGGATAGCTATGCAATAAACACACACAGGGGAAGTTAACATGGCCTTAATTAATCCAGACCACATGTCTTCAGCTGCATGCTTATTTTGCTATTTAACTAGTGATATCAGGAGTCACACCATTTAGTGCAACAAGTATTGAACAATTAAGACAAAAAATTGAGCATAAGAGCCTAGGATCACTGTGATATTTAGAAAAACCAGCTGGTAAGGGGTTCTCTTGAAGTCTTCTTGGTCACTCCTCACTATATTTAGGTGAGCTTTGATCACATCATTGGTCTCTTCAATATGGGTCAGTTGTCAAGTCATGAAAAATAGATTGCGCTCTATGAATTGTATCAATGTTAAAGTTCCATAGTGCCTAGAGGATGTAACTACTACTACAAATAAAATGCTTCATTGCCCGGAAAGCACAACTGTTTTTGTCTTTTGCAGAATTACAAGTTACAACTTAGTAGATCAAATTTGTTTGAATTGATTCCCACATCTTATAATATAATTTAATTCTACACATGTGCAGTCGTGGCCAAGGATCAAAATTTTGTTTCAAAACAGTTGAAATAGCCAAAATTTTTTGGTTTGTAAGAGATTAAAACAAATCGAATTGAAATGCCAATGCTTCAAGGTGTTTCGAGCTGTTTCGATAGGTTTTCATCAATATTTTGGAATGTTTTGAATTTTTTTAACATATTTTTGTATATTTTGACCAATCGGTCCAAATATGATTCAAATTCGAATCCATTTACTCGGATATTGATTAATAGTTGATCCATAATCCTAATGCGATATGAATCCGTTTAGATCACTCCAATCGGATTTGGATATGGATTAATAGTAGATCAAATTTGGTAACGTTTTCATTTTTATTTTTTATTTTTATAAAAAAAACAAAACTATTTTTTGTTTTTTTTGTTTTTTTGTGATAAAAGCTGAAAATATAAAACATGCTTGATAGTCATTTATATTTAAAAAATAATAAAAACAAAAATCCACCACCCAACCCTCTTGTAAAACCTACCACCTCTACCAACCACCTAACACCACCAAATATCTAACATCCAATCACTGAAACCCATTCCCACAACCCCTCGGCAAAATCTACCATCAACTCCCGAAACCCACCACCCAACCCTCTACAAAACCCCTGAAATCCACCACCACCCAATCTCTTGCAAAACCCAGTATCCACACCCGAAATCCACCATCACCTAACCCCACCACCCCCACCAAAACCCACCACCTAACATCCTTGCAGAAACTTACCACCCACCCCCAAAATTCACCACCACCTAACCCCACCACTCAACCCCTTGCAAAACCCACTACCCATCCCGAAATCCACCATCACCCACCCCTGAAACCCACCACCCAACCCTCTTTACAAAACCCATTACCCACTCTCGAAATCCACCACCACCCAGCCCCCAGTAAAATTCACTACCCACCCCCAAAATCCACCATCACCTAACCCCCGGAAACCCAACCTCCCCCCCCCAAAAAAAAAAAAAAAAAAACCGCCATCCAACCCTCTGCAAAATCCAAGCAAGAAAAACAGAAAAGGAAGAGAGAGAAAGGGGATCTGGAAAAAAAAAAAAGTTGGGAGGGAGCTTTTTATACTCAAGTAAGAAAGTCCATTTTTGTTGTTAAAGAGGATCGAAACCATGATCTCATTAAATTCCATTTTGAAGTTACGCGTTTGTTTTATTTTTGGTTGTTTTCTTATTTTGGCCTTATTTTCAAAACGGAGTAGTAAAAAAAAACGAAAATATTCACCAAATGTCTTTTTGTTTTTTGGTTTTTGCCATAAAAAAAACAAAAACAAAAATACGAAGTTACCAAATGACACCTAATTCTATTGGTTATATATCTGATTTTAAATATACTAAATTTATTATGTGCAATTGTTGTATATAAATATTGCATATGTTTTGAAAAAGTTGAAAAAGCGTGCCAATAGGCTCTTAGAAGACTTCCCCAATATCAAACCTCTTTTTTCCAATTTTAAATTTTGTCCCACTCTTCTTTTTTCTCGGTCTTTCTTTCATTTCTTCTTTTTTTACTTCTCTTTCTCCTTTCTCTCATCCCACTCTCCAGAATCTTATTTGTGTCTTCTTCCTAACTCTTTCACATCCCCCACACAACTCCCTTCTTGTTTCCCTTCTCCGCGGTCTCAGCTCCCATGGAGGTCTCTCTGACCCTTCTATGCCTCATGTTCATGCCCCTTTTCACTAACTCCCTCATCCTCAGGTCCCTTAACCACCATTGTCTACCCAACTTATCGAAAAATAAGCTCAACGTCAAATTTATTCATTATTTTTATATTATTTTGGCTTAAATTAATGTATTTGTTGAATTTTTGGCTAAGATTAGTTGAAATTAGATATTAAATCGAGCTCCAATTGAACTGAGATTGAGCCAATATCTAGTTGGATTAGATCGTATATCCAATAGTTACCGAATTCGGAGATGGAGCATAAAATAAAAATTCGTCACATATACGGATCAAATTCAGAACTATTTTTTTTAATTGGATTCAGATTAGGATCAACCAGAATTCGATCCATTGATAGGCCCCTTGGGAAGGGTGGTGGGTAAGAATTTATTTAGAGGTGTTAAAATTGCTATGAACATGTCGAGATCACCTTAGTCAATTTCTCTTGATTTATCTTGTAGTGATACTGTTTGTACTATCATGAATACAATAGGTCCCAACTCTATCATTACTTTTGTTACCACACATCCCTCTTATCATCTGCTTTTTAGCTGTACTTAGTTTTGGAACGTAATGTTTCTTGGTTGTTCTTTATTTTGTTTGTTTCTTTGTTGCCCAATGTATCTGTATCATAACTGATTTCTCGGTTTCTTGTTTTATGTGATGCTGTAGACAATTCCTCAACCCCTAGTGTTATGGATGGAGACAAGGTTCAGCTTGTCTGAAAGAAAACTTCTTTTGTAAATTGTAGTGTCTTCTGCGTTGGAGTTGGAACAATATATACTAGTGACTACTGCCACTCTTGGGCTTGTGTTTTTATAGAACATAGTAGTTGTGGTATGATGACTCCCATAGAATGACCTGTGAATGAGACAATCCAGCAACTTAGATGTTAAGATCCTACAAATTGGAATGCTACAATACGATGGATGAAATGTCGAGATTCTACTTTTGGCACCCGGCTAGGTCCCATTGTAAATTGTAATGGATCCAGAGGAGGGGCAATAGAAGCAAAGCCATTGTAATGCAATTGGCAAAAAATAGTTTCAATTGTTTTAGGATCATCTGCCTTATATTCCCTTAAAATTTATGATGAACCTGATAGTTACTCACAAAAGTTTGAATATTGGTACAATTTGTCAATCAACTGTGGTAGCAGAGTTTGTTCTTAATACAGAATTGGTTAACTATTAACTGTAATATTAAGTTTGCATGTTTTGTCCATATTTAGATGATTGAAATGAGTTGTGTTAATTATGTATCTTAGTTTCTGGTATTCAAATTGAAGTAGATACTTGCTTACCATCAAAAGACACATTTGGGGCACTGAGAGGAAAGATCACTTACATTCTCAGGTTTGCATTTCATCCTAGCATATATGGTTGATTGACAATTGGCAGATAAGATGTTTCCCATTTTCGTGAAAGTCTCTATATTATTGTGAGAAATGCTGGTGCTTAAGGTTGAGTCAGCACTCCCTACTAGTAATGGGATGCTTATTTATTTATTTATTTTTATCAGGTATGGTGGAACCATCACAAATCAGATTAAGAGACTTGGCGCTTCTTGTGATTGGACCAGAGAGCGTTTCACCCTCGATGACCAGCTAAGTCGTAAGACAATTTTCATTCGGCCAAGTTTCTTTTAGTCTAAGAAGCATGTATGAGAAAGTTTGGGATTGTGATAGTATATCAGGTTTATTGTGTTAAGATTTTGCATATGGTAGTATTGGTCATGTATGTACCTAAATGTGTCTAAATGTCTTTTGATATGATTTTCTATTTATGAGCTGTAGATTAGATTTCCTTTTTGTTTTAATAACATACCTACATGATGTTAATTGTTGCAGGAGCTGTCATTGAGGCTTTTGTTAGGCTTCACGAGAAAGGTCTAATCTATCAAGGTAGAGGCTGTTTTTCACATTTGTGGTGGTGGTTGTTAATTAAATACGTGAGGCATAATTTCATCTTTTCCTCTTTTATTTTTTGACCCCTAAGAGTGAGGCTTCATTAAATAAAACAACTCTCCTATGTTCATGGCATAAAATCACAATTGCCACTCTGTGTTCTAACCAAAATGTTTGAAGATACTTTCATTGGACTTGTGACATGCAAGGGAGTAACCCAACTTCTCCCTGCCACTGAAGACAAACCGTTGACCACAACAATTAGGAGACTTAGACAAGAATTAACCACAACAATCCACCATCTTTCAGTTTGAAGCACGCACACATATCGGGGTGTAGGTATAGCTGAGGGGAGGCAGCGGTGCTGACATCCTTAACGACAGAATGAAAGGAGGAGTTGGAAGAAAACTTCTTTGTCAAGACTTTAAAGCATCAAGTTAAAGAGACGAACCTCCATCAGATAAGGGAAAAGGGATGCAGAAGTGTATGACCTGATTACTTTTCCAATCATTTTAATCAGGAAGAAACTGGAATTCCAGGGGATAGAATCATCAAAGAGGAAAGTCAAATGAAGATAAAGCCCGAGCCCGGATGGGATGACAATGGCTTCTATCAAGAGTTGATGTGCGTTGAAGGTAGACTTACTCAAAAGTGTTCTTTAAGTTTGACAAGAGGGGTCAATTTGGCTAGTTCCAAAGGCTATTTTTTCCCCTTGAATGCAAGGGGGAGTTGATGTGATTGATTCTCAACTTATGGTTTGAACAACAGTGTTTAGAAGATCACCAGGTACTGGCTTTGAGGTCAAATAAGGTGGTGAAGAACCTGGTTTAACACAGCCATAAGCTTGTGTAGTAGATTGATAGATTTTGATGTAGTTCTAATTGCAACTGGATGTTTTGATGCTAAGATTAGAAGTGGGTTCTTGGATAAGATATTTAATTTTCATGTGGGGGTGGGATTTACTCCATGTTCATTTAAAGAATTTACTTGAGCTTGATACTTTTGTGGTGCGGATGGAAATCAACTCCAGCTCTTGAAGGTGATTGTTATGGTTTTATGCTGTTTCAGGTCTTAAGATGAGTATGATAAAGTGAATTGACTTTAAAAGGGGGGGGGGGGGGAAGAGAGGTAGGGCCCTCTTGCCACCGTTTTTTGTAGGTGGGGCCCCGGGGTGGGGAGGAGGCGGACAAATATTGGGGGGCTTGAGCAGGACCCAAAATTATTCTAGCTTTTCTCTTTATTTTTTCAAAGATTACTCTGGTGCCTCTTTCCCTGTCCATTTCATGTTGATGAGAAGCCATCAACATCTTATCAAAATGAACTATCCTCGAGAAACTGCTCCACAACAAAGTATGGTGGATCCGCAATTCCCTTCTAAATCCAAACCATTAGCATGTCAGGCCACAATGACTATACTATGGCTTCCGGTTTCAGAATAGCATTGCAGCTCAGTGCCTTGATGGTTTTAGGAGTGTTAGCTTCCATGGTCATCGATTTAAGCAATTGGTTGATGTTCCATTTGTCACCTGTGTCATTAGAAGTCATATGACATCTAGAGGAGTTGAAATTGCAGAAACGGAATTAGGGTTCATAAGAAAAGGAGAATAGGAGGAACGAAGAAAAGAAAAGAAGAGAGAGAGAATAATTTGTTGTGTAGGACCGTAGGTTATGTTGCACTACACTCTCTTATATATAGTAAACAAATATTATAGAAATTACAATATTACCCTACACTACTGATTGTATAAATAAGAACTCTAACTAGAGGCATTTGCATGCAGGTTCTTACATGGTCAATTGGTCCCCTAGTTTGCAGACTGCAGTTTCAGATTTGGTATGCTACGTTTAGACTAATGTGCCCTTACTGTTTCTACACTTTTTGTTTGAGATCTTACTTTTTTTGACATGAATCGCCTTAACTGTGCTTAGGAAGTAGAATATTCAGAAGAACCTGGTAATCTATATTACATTAAGTATCGTGTTGCGGGAGGTTCAAGGTAATTATCATGCAAGTATCCTGTAAATTTTCCACTACTGTTTGACATATTGTTTTAGCTCAGTTTATCTGGTATTTAGCTGCTTAAACAAACATTCAGTACAGAGCAAAATTTTACTTTGCAACTAATTCTAGTATTTGTGGCATTTTCCGCATTTGTTGTATTAATGCTCACTCCCTCCTCCTTATTGAGCTTGCTGAAATCATATTTAGTAGAACAGACTGGGTTGATTGCTGATTGTCAATTTCAGAAATAGCAAGAGCAGTGTTAGCATCATCTATATTTCTCAATTTTAATAAAGATATAATACTACTTTGGGTGGTGGAAACCATNGGGGGGGGGGGGGGAAGAGAGGTAGGGCCCTCTTGCCACCGTTTTTTGTAGGTGGGGCCCCGGGGTGGGGAGGAGGCGGACAAATATTGGGGGGCTTGTGCAGGACCCAAAATTATTCTAGCTTTTCTCTTTATTTTTTCAAAGATTACTCTGGTGCCTCTTTCCCTGTCCATTTCATGTTGATGAGAAGCCATCAACATCTTATCAAAATGAACTATCCTCGAGAAACTGCTCCACAACAAAGTATGGTGGATCCGCAATTCCCTTCTAAATCCAAACCATTAGCATGTCAGGCCACAATGACTATACTATGGCTTCCGGTTTCAGAATAGCATTGCAGCTCAGTGCCTTGATGGTTTTAGGAGTGTTACCTTCCATGGTCATCAATTTAAGCAATTGGTTGATGTTCCATTTGTCACCTGTGTCATTAGAAGTCATATGACATCTAGAGGAGTTGAAATTGCAGAAACGGAATTAGGGTTCATAAGAAAAGGAGAATAGGAGGAACGAAGAAAAGAAAAGAAGAGAGAGAGAATAATTTGTTGTGTAGGACCGTAGGTTATGTTGCACTACACTCTCTTATATATAGTAAACAAATATTATAGAAATTACAATATTACCCTACACTACTGATTGTATAAATAAGAACTCTAACTAGAGGCATTTGCATGCAGGTTCTTACATGGTCAATTGGTCCCCTAGTTTGCAGACTGCAGTTTCAGATTTGGTATGCTACGTTTAGACTAATGTGCCCTTACTGTTTCTACACTTTTTGTTTGAGATCTTACTTTTTTTGACATGAATCGCCTTAACTGTGCTTAGGAAGTAGAATATTCAGAAGAACCTGGTAATCTATATTACATTAAGTATCGTGTTGCGGGAGGTTCAAGGTAATTATCATGCAAGTATCCTGTAAATTTTCCACTACTGTTTGACATATTGTTTTAGCTCAGTTTATCTGGTATTTAGCTGCTTAAACAAACATTCAGTACAGAGCAAAATTTTACTTTGCAACTAATTCTAGTATTTGTGGCATTTTCCGCATTTGTTGTATTAATGCTCACTCCCTCCTCCTTATTGAGCTTGCTGAAATCATATTTAGTAGAACAGACTGGGTTGATTGCTGATTGTCAATTTCAGAAATAGCAAGAGCAGTGTTAGCATCATCTATATTTCTCAATTTTAATAAAGATATAATACTACTTTGGGTGGTGGAAACCATATTCATGGAATCTATTTTTAGTTAGCTTTTCAATTTTATCTGCGGGGCAATATATACTGACACTAAGTTAGTCTCTATGACTCTATTATAGCTGAAATGAAGAAAAAATGGTCTGGATCCGAGGTCAAAAACCCAAAAAAAAGAAGTTGACAAGAAATTGTATGCTCTTAGGGCTGAGGTAGATCTGAATGGACTGAAATGACCACAATGAACTGATGACAAAAGCAGCTCTGTGAGAAGGGGTCTTCATATATTTCAATATGAAACAAAGTTGTCAGCATCATTTAGCACACCTTATTGCTGAGGTTTTTATGAATTGTATCCTGAATTTTATTTAGCTGTTAGTAAGATTAGTTACTTTTTGTTGCCCATGGGTAGGAGGCCGAAACGAAACACGCCTTTTATTTTGGTGTCACGCCGCCCGGGGGGGGGGAAGGGGTGGATGTCATGTGCCAAAGCCATTTCTCTAAGGGGGCATGACCTGCCATGGAGGTTTAACAAGGAAGCAATGTGTTACCACCTGTTTATGTTTATTGATTTACTTAGCGGAAGCATTTGTGATCACATTGGATTTACTTGTAATAAATACCATAATAATATGATGGAATCACATTTGGTCAAAGCAAACCTACCCATAGCTCATTAACAACTAACATAGTTGTTACAACTCATAACATACATCGGCCATTTATACAAAACATGACCTTTACATACCGAAAGTAACTTTCCACAAAGTTCATTCGCAACTTCTATACATAACCACCAAAGCATTGTTTTTTATGTATAAAACTTGCTCCCTTGAACTTAGTCCCCTTCACCTGAAAATCCAATGTGAATAATTCTTAACCAAGCTTTATAACATGGGTTCTTTTGGCTTTACTAAGTTCTTAACCAAGCTTTATAACTCTCAACTCCTTTTAACAAGTCCTACACATATTTCATATACATTACTTTCATCACACAACACATCAGTAGCACTTCTTATTTGTAAGTACTTAATATGTCTACTATTGATCCCTAATATTGTCATCTTGTACTTAATGTTATACCTCTTTCTTCTCACTCCAAGTAAGAGAAACAACTTTAATTTTAGTTCTTTAAACCTCTTGGTCAACACATCCAATGTTCTAGTTTTAATCCCATTAAAAATTTTCATTTATATATTATTTCCATAATCTGCCAGATTAGAGCTTTGCACTTTAAAAACTTCATATCCTAACTTATACAAGTTGAAACTTCACGCGACCAGTGGCAAATAAAACCGAACTCAAAGAACTCCATTTCCACAAAAAGTACTATTTTTGGAGATCAAATACATGTTCAAAATAACTTGTCAAACTGAGCATAAGCTGCAGATTTTTAGGTTTCCGGAGGTCAGGGTTAACTTCCTAAATTCACCAAAATTCGAATTTTCATCCTTTTTGCATGAAACCAAAGCCAAAAGAACCCTTTACTAATCTATTTCAAACCTTATCAAAGTTTAAGAATCATCAACCAATTATAACTCATATAAGTAATCTCGAAAACGTCTGTTGTCCAGAATTTTCTGAATTTTGGGAAGTGTTTAAACTCCATCACAAACAACTTTATGGTTCATATCATGTGAAATATTTATAGCATTATAATTAAACTAACTAGAACACTATTTCTTGTTTACTTCTCCTTTCTTATTGTTATTACATAATTCTTTCCAATTAAAGTAAAGAATACATACTTGAAACCAAGAATCATACCTTGTTTGAGAGTAATTCCAAGCCCTAGATTACTTCCTTGAATTTTTCCCTTGCGTTTCTTCTCTTTTTCTCTTTTTCTCTTTTTCTCCTTTTCTCCTTTTCTCTCATTCTCTACAAAAGTGCCTCTTTCCCGACACAAGCTACTCTTTTCTCTTTCTTTAATTTCAAGATATATAATTGCAAGACACATATACACACACACACACATGTATATGTACAGATAAGACACTTGTATTCTTAGACCTCTCTACCTCTTTTAAGGTGCCTTCACCTAGCACTTTTTCTTTCTTACTCACACAAACACCTCTTAGAAAAGTCCACAATGGTGGCTTGATTAGCTAGGCTATCTTTTCCTAATCATGCTTGATTAAATCAACATTTGGTATATACACCCTATCAAAGTTAATGGAAACCAACTTATATAATATCTAACCCAAAGAACCATCAAAATATCATAGCATGCACATGTCTAAGGTATACCGTTAGTAAGGGTTATGACAGAGGAGCTCTTTGTTTTCCTGCTTTATGCTGGCATGGAACAAAGGTGAAAAGGCCACCACATGGACTTACCTGACGCTAGGGATATTTTTTTTAAAAAAAAGGGGTCTTTTCTTCTTTTTTATTTTCTTACTTCTCTAATTGGAAATGGTAGAAGAAATATCCTTCCCCCTCCTTTCGTTTCTGCATCAGGAGTGGGGTTTAAGGACTGGCCCTAGTTTCTTCTTTGTCTCCATAGTTTTTTTTGGGTATGAGCCAATGTATGTTCATAGATGACAATGATAGTAAATAATATACTGCATGAAGCTTTGGAAAGAGAGGCGAAATCCCCCAATATTTCCCTCTTAAAACCAACTAAAGGCTAGTGGCTTCATAGTTCCTGGAAAAATCATTTATTTTGGACCTATCAAGATAAAGCCTATGAATCTCTTAAAAGTTGAAAATACAATATACAGCTAAGGACCTTAATTTGCCAAATTGAAGGTGACCCCAAAGAAACTGGAAGGAGCAAGGAGGGCTAAGGAACTGAGGCATAATGGTTTCTTTGTTGAGATGCATGGGCTGCTTGCTAAAATAATACATTGATTTATATTTTTTAGGAAATTGATCTTCTTTCGTAGTTTGTATCAACCTCACGCCAGTGCCTTATGAAAAAGAAAACAGAAAAGAACTGAAGAATAAAGGGGAAACAAAACAAAATGAGTGGGACCAGTGTTTATTGTCTGTTTTTGTCATTGTTGTCACTATCATCATCCTAAAATAGCTTTTTCCTGTTGTTTGATGAGAATGCTAAAATTTATAGTCAAATCCATTGGTGAAATGAAAATATTTCGCTGATTGAATTCATAGAAAAAAGTAGAAATTCTTAAATGGGAATGTACATGCAGTACTTTTCTCATCCGCCAAACTATGGAAAAGGAGTCANCTACCTCTTTTAAGGTGCCTTCACCTAGCACTTTTTCTTTCTTACTCACACAAACACCTCT
This sequence comes from Ilex paraguariensis, assembly GCA_963454935.2. Classification (NCBI taxonomy): domain Eukaryota; kingdom Viridiplantae; phylum Streptophyta; class Magnoliopsida; order Aquifoliales; family Aquifoliaceae; genus Ilex; species Ilex paraguariensis. Next base: position 222,347 of record CAUOFW020002780.1, read on the forward strand.
TAGAAAAGTCCACAATGGTGGCTTGATTAGCTAGGCTATCTTTTCCTAATCATGCTTGATTAAATCAACATTTGGTATATACACCCTATCAAAGTTAATGGAAACCAACTTATATAATATCTAACCCAAAGAACCATCAAAATATCATAGCATGCACATGTCTAAGGTATACCGTTAGTAAGGGTTATGACAGAGGAGCTCTTTGTTTTCCTGCTTTATGCTGGCATGGAACAAAGGTGAAAAGGCCACCACATGGACTTACCTGACGCTAGGGATATTTTTTTTAAAAAAAAGGGGTCTTTTCTTCTTTTTTATTTTCTTACTTCTCTAATTGGAAATGGTAGAAGAAATATCCTTCCCCCTCCTTTCGTTTCTGCATCAGGAGTGGGGTTTAAGGACTGGCCCTAGTTTCTTCTTTGTCTCCATAGTTTTTTTTGGGTATGAGCCAATGTATGTTCATAGATGACAATGATAGTAAATAATATACTGCATGAAGCTTTGGAAAGAGAGGCGAAATCCCCCAATATTTCCCTCTTAAAACCAACTAAAGGCTAGTGGCTTCATAGTTCCTGGAAAAATCATTTATTTTGGACCTATCAAGATAAAGCCTATGAATCTCTTAAAAGTTGAAAATACAATATACAGCTAAGGACCTTAATTTGCCAAATTGAAGGTGACCCCAAAGAAACTGGAAGGAGCAAGGAGGGCTAAGGAACTGAGGCATAATGGTTTCTTTGTTGAGATGCATGGGCTGCTTGCTAAAATAATACATTGATTTATATTTTTTAGGAAATTGATCTTCTTTCGTAGTTTGTATCAACCTCACGCCAGTGCCTTATGAAAAAGAAAACAGAAAAGAACTGAAGAATAAAGGGGAAACAAAACAAAATGAGTGGGACCAGTGTTTATTGTCTGTTTTTGTCATTGTTGTCACTATCATCATCCTAAAATAGCTTTTTCCTGTTGTTTGATGAGAATGCTAAAATTTATAGTCAAATCCATTGGTGAAATGAAAATATTTCGCTGATTGAATTCATAGAAAAAAGTAGAAATTCTTAAATGGGAATGTACATGCAGTACTTTTCTCATCCGCCAAACTATGGAAAAGGAGTCACCAAGAAGAAAAACAATCTTCTCAGTTTCATATTTTATGCATTATCTTAATTGCTGTGGATCCCTATCCTTATGTCAAAACCATGATTTCTCACCTTGTAGGAGTGATTATCTGACAATTGCAACAACACGTCCAGAGACTTTATTCGGTGATACAGCAATTGCAGTGCATCCTGAGGTATGGTTAGTTGCTTTGAATTAAAACGTCGATGGACAGGCCAGTTTCTTAGAGGTGCATGAGAGTTACTTTCTTCACATTTTGTTTGAAAGGGTATGTTGCCTTATTAGCACTGTGGAAGTCTCTTGTGGAACAAGGTTAAATTTTCTCTGCTGTTACTATTTGCTCATGAGTCCAATATCTAGTCACATACTTTCCTTGTAGAATTTCATGATTCTTTGGATGGTTCATCTACTGATTGCAACAATTGGCCAAAATTATACTCTTTAACAGAGATGTCAATGCAAGGTCTTATGTTCTCGACATAAAGAAGCGTCTTCCTACCATGTTTAATCAAAAACATGTATTGCTCCTGAAAATTTTGATCAATGAGCATTGTCAGCATTTTTATGCCAATATAAGCAAAACATCTTGTGCCTTAGCACTAAATTTTTAACATCGAAATATAGCACTAAATTGTTAACATCGAAATATTTCTAAATTACCCATACTGTAAATCCATACAGTTCCGTTTATAAGTTGGTTCCCATAAATTTTGATAGAAACAATGATATTCTTGTTCAAACCAGGCTTTGTTTCCACTTCATTTCTGACAAAATAAGAACTTAAAAGGGCAAGAGACAAGAACTTAAAACATACACAAACTACTAAAAGTGGAAGAAAATTTTCAGATACTATGATTTATGGCAATTTTGTCTTTCTGGCCTACAGGTTTTTAAGTAGATCCAATTGGTTTCTCAGTTGATCCATCTTTTCTTTTTTCATGGGTATTAAGCTCGGGATTTCCTTGTAGCTACTTTCATGCTCATTTGGATTACGTAGTGTGGATATAGTAGGCTTGACATCTAAATGGCCCCTGTCTGAATTTCATCCTTGCTTTGCAATTTTCTTGTGTTAGTGATGGTCACTGAGTTCTTCAAAGAGAAAGGAATGCTTGGTTGTGCCTTATGTTTACATGGAGTGAAGACAGCAAGATCTAATGTGTTGTGCCAGGAATGTTTAAATAGGCCTTACTGCATTTAGCCTCCCTCCAGTTCCCTCTGCAAGCAGAGTGTCAATGTGCCTAACTAAGTATGAAATATATTCATGCTGACAAGTTTTGAAACTGGATCCCCTTTTGGCTTGTCATTCGATTGTTTATCTCATATGCCAAAATGGACTTTGGCCTGCTTTGTGCAAAATATGATGTCTTTCTTATAGTATACCTTTCTTGCAGTAGCCCAATCAGTTTGTTTTTGGGTTTTGGCTCAAAATGTGTGTTGCTGTCACATTTTGAGACAAATCCTATGGATTGATTCCTGAGTTGAATTAGGTTGAACAGAATATGGTCTATTTGCTATTATTGAATCAATATAGGGGTTACAGTTGGCATCCAATCTATATCCTGGAAGGGCAGGAGTAGTCTTTTCAATGAGGGTTTGACAATGGCAGCTTCCCACTTATCTTTCTATTCAAGCTCTCTTTAAACATACAAATGAGGGAATCTATTCTATTGGATTACCTCAAAATGGTGGTATTACTGTTTTTGCAGGATGAACGCTATGCTAAATATATTGGAAGGCAAGCAATTGTGCCAATGACATTTGGCCGTCATGTTCCGATAATCTCTGACAAGGTAAAAACATTCACTTGCTGTGTGTGGTAAGTTATATGTCACTTTAGCTGTTAATATGATACTGGTTCTCCAGAAGAAGCATCCATGTCATGCAAGAGGTGATTTGCATGCTAAATCCTCAATATAAACCTCAATGTGAGGGGAAAAATTTTTCTTGTAATTTTTCGATATTCCTGGGACTGTTAATGCATCTACGTGTTGCCCTGCTATCTTGATTTTCTGATTTCCTATTTGTGCCTAAACACACTTTCTTTTTAAATGAACATTTTTTATCGTAAAAAAATTATTTTGATTTGACAGTTTTGATATATTTCCCCCTCCTCTTTTCAAGATTATCCTTGAAAGCTGTTTTATAGTATTATCGGTGGATGTTATACTGATTCTTGCCAATGTGGCAGTATGTTGATAAAGACTTTGGAACGGGCATCTTGAAGATCAGTCCTGGGCATGATCACAATGATTATCTTCTTGCTCGGAAAATTGGTCTTCCTATACTCAATGTGATGAACAAGGATGGAACGCTCAATGAAGTCGCTGGATTGTACTGGTTAGCTATGGATTGAATTTTTCAGATTGTAAACAAATTTTGGATTAATTAGGAATTTTATGTTTGCTAATATGCAAATTGCACTTGTGTAATCAGTGGCCTTGATCGGTTTGAGGCACGGAGGAAATTGTGGTCCGATCTTGAAGAGACGGGCTTAGCTGTCAAAAAGGAGCCCCACACTTTACGAGTTCCTAGATCCCAACGTGGTGGAGAAGTGTGATTGAAGTTCTCTTTGCTCTTTCAAATTTTTAGGAACTTAGTTGAATAGATGCTTCTTTCATCAGGTTTTGTGTTCTCATAATGATTTTTCTGCAATCAGATAATAGAGCCTCTTGTAAGTAAACAATGGTTTGTCACCATGGAGCCCATGGCTGAGAATGCCCTCAAGGCAGTGGAAAAAGGGGAACTAACCATTATGCCTGAAAGATTTGAGAAGGTAAGTAATAAGATTAAAAAGTCGTTCTTGCTTTTGTGTCATTTTGGCTCTTGTCATGTACTTCTGACCATTTTTGTTTGATCCTTACACTTTTTGTATTTTCTTACCCTTAACATGGATGTTCGTATGAATCATTGTCATGATTCATCAACACTATTTGATGATCTTTCAAACTTATCATTATATAGCTCTAAGTGGGAAGTACTATGTATGGAGTCCATTCATATTGTATTTTTCCTTCCCCTGTTGGTGTTACTCTTACTTATCAATCGTTTTTAATATAAAATGTTCTCGCACACTTCCAAGTGGCTGAATTAAAAGAGGTGAGATATAAAACACTCCAAACCTTTGTCTCTGAAATATAAAGATAACATGATTATCATTGTCATCAAGTTGGCAACCTCTCGTGTCAAAACTCTATTCTTTTACCTTATTTGTGTCGCTGCTTATTGACTGTAGATATACAATCACTGGCTGTCAAATATCAAAGACTGGTGTATAAGCAGACAACTATGGTGGGGACACCGGATACCTGTTTGGTATATTATTGGAAAAGACTGTGAAGAAGAATATGTAGTTGCTAGGAGCTTAGAAGACGCTCTTCAGAAAGCTCGTGAGAAGTATGGAACAAATGTTGAGTTATATCAGGATCCAGATGTTCTTGATACTTGGTTTTCAAGGTTTGTCACATGATGCATGCAAAACATTACCCTCAATTCTTTTGCTTTAATTTCACTGAAAACTTCAAAGAATCTAGTTATGTAGCTTTTTTCAAAAAGTTAATTATGCAGTTTGATAGTAGTTAATTGTATGTATTTATTTGTTTAGAAGTTTCTCAGTTAAACTTTTTCCATGGTTTTGGTATAGAAGTTATATTGATTAATTGCCCATTTGGATTGTGACTGAGATTAAGCAAATACTTAGTTTTGTGCAAGATGCAGTGTTGTTATCTAGTTTTCATATAACAATCAGAATACAAAATAGAATCTATTCCATTCATTGGCCATTATTTTTGGAAGTGCTTCTGTCACGGACTGAATCCAGACCATCAAGATTTAGATACTTGAACTCATCCACAATCACAATATTATGAGTAGAACACTCAAACCCTCAAGACAAATTTATCTACAAATCCCAGAGTCCTTTTTGGTTACAATATTTTCAAAGTAAACCAATTATGAGTTTACAGACTTCAATCAACATGTCTTAAGCAGACCACTATATTCGATCAATAATGATCTCTGAGCCTTCAGCCTTTGTTCCCCTGTGATTGATGTTGCTCAAATAGAAACTGACTCAAACTATGATCTCTCAATCTGTAATTGTAAAATCGGTGAAGTAAACCGCCCACTAAGTAAACTAATCTATAATATTCTATTCAGGTTTCACTAGATATTCCTTATCAGTTTAGAACCTAAATCTACAAATTCAGATAACATCTTAAAGTACTCATGGCTCTGTAATCCTGTTCATTTTGGCACACATATCCAGGGTCACTGAATGCATAGCATTGCAACACTGAAACAAACATGTTGTACTTTTATCATTGTTGCTAATTTCACAAATCAGTAACACTTAACAGCACAATAGCTCCAACTGCACTTAACATGTGTCAAAAAGTTTTAGAGCGAGACAAAAATCCATACTTGAAAGATAGAAACACATTTCAAATCACTAGGAAGAGTGGAAGGAAGGTTTATGCTGTCCATTTATTTATTGGCGTCGTTGTGGGCTTCTGTGAAGGAGTTCGATGACATTCCATTTTTTTGTATCTTTCCAAATTTGAGGGCCTTGTGTGATACATAATTTTTAGAAGCTGAGAATTGATTTTTTCCTTTTCATAGATGGATACCTTGTTCATCTATATTATTTATTTATTTTTTGTCATTTCTATCATTCTTAAATTAATAAAGTTTTCTTGTTTCTCAAATCACTCAGAAGAGTTTTAGAACAAAGTTAGCAGAAAAAATCAATCCACAATATTCTTTGCCAATATTATAAAACAGTAGCATATTACGAATTTATTGACAAACCTTGAATTGCCTAAGATACCAAAATCAATTCTTCTGAAAATTTCCCTTTGAGCTTACTTTGGTTAGAAATACACCTACACATATTCCTTATGTACACATTGCCGGCATCCTTCTTTACTTAGGATTGAAGTTAGTCCCGTGATAAATTCTACCACTTTTTGTGCTACATATTAAATATTAATTAAATACTACTAAGGAATTCTAATAAAGCAATAAGATAAAAAAAAAAAAAAAAGAGGATGGCTCAATTCACTAAGCTCCCACTATTGTGAGTTCTAGGGAGGGTCAAATGTATGCAAACTTACTCCCAACATGAGAAAATGTTATTTTTGCAACTTGAACCTTGACTTCACAATAGAACAACCTTGCTTATTAGCTGAGCCCACAATTTTTTTTTTAATTTTACGAGTTTGTTTTATTGTTTGCTTATATTATAAATAGGGGTGTTAAATGAGGTGAGCCTTCTGAACTTATGTATACTGAGGCTCAACTCAAGTTTTTAGAGATCAGCTCAAGGTAGGAATGAGCTTGATACTCAAGCCTATATTTTTGTTCAAGATCGGGTTGGCACAAGCTCGAGTTGAGCTCAAGCCAAAATCAAAATATAAGGATAAATCTCAAATCAACGCTCTACAAGTTGAAATCTCAAATCCACAAGTCACAAATAACAAATTTCATTTTAAANCTGAGGCTCAACTCAAGTTTTTAGAGATCAGCTCAAGGTAGGAATGAGCTTGATACTCAAGCCTAGATTTTTGTTCAAGATCGGGTTGGCACAAGCTCGAGTTGAGCTCAAGCCAAAATCAAAATATAAGGATAAATCTCAAATCAAAGCTCTACAAGTTGAAATCTCAAATCCACAAGTCACAAATAACAAATTTCATTTTAAAACTCAAATTCATATCTAAATACAAACTCTAACATCAAAGAATTTAAAGTTAGAACAAAATTTACCAATAGACACCATTTACATAAATAATATTGTTTGCCAGACGACCTTTAATGATATATTTAGTTGCTTCAGCATTTGGTACCAACTCTTTGAGATTAGGGGTGATATTTGATTTAGGATTAGTCGTGGAAGATGATGATTTGATGGTTGTTGTTCGGAGGTCTAAAAATCAAAAGCCGTGAGAGAGTTTGATGAGCAAGAGTCCCCTAGATGCAAGTAAGAAAAAGACGGAATAGTAGACAAAAGTTATGAAGAGAGAGACATAGAGAAGTGTAAGGAAGAGGGAGGATATGCTAAAACAAAGCTTTTGCAGTAACAAAGAGATCGGGGGTTTGGGGCTCAAGGATTCAAACTTCATGAGAGAGAGAGGAAGTGGGTTAGGTGTATTCAAACATCGCGTGGGTGAGGAGCTCAAGGAGAGAAAACAAATATGCAAACAATTAGAAAAATCAATGGGTAAGGATTCTTTGAATGTATTTTTAGCACTTTGACTAGAATACCCTTCATATCTACTATCTTTTTGTATTAGTGGTAAAAATGTAAAGAAAAAATATGAATTGTAAACGAGCCGGCTTGCGAATAACTCGGCTCAACTCAACTTTGGCACGGACACAAAACGAGCTTGAAAAGTTGGTCAGATTTGACTTGTTTTAGAAATGAAAAAGAATGAGTGAGCTAAAAATGAGCCAAGCCCGAGCTACTCGATTCGTTTAACAACCCTAGTTACAAATTCATTTGGTTGGTAGTTTTCTAGCTAGCAGTTGCCTGATTAATGGTAGTTAACTTGTGAGGAGCATATTGTAATTATATTCCACGATAGAATAACTAATATAACTACACTGGAAAAAAATAGAGCAGGTTTTGTTGTTCTCAGGAGTCAAGTGGCATTGGTTTAGTATTTTAGCTTGTTTATATATGCAAAGTTTGTTGCAAATCAGTTTCTTATCAAAAAAAATTTGTTAAACAAAATATGGATAAATATGTAATTACAAAAATTGAGAATTTGGTCAAATTTCGCTTGTTTTAGAAAACGAAAAAGAGCGATCTTGAGTGAGCTAAAAATAAGCGAAGCCCGAGCTATTCGTTTAACAGCCCTAGTTACAAATTCATTTGGCTGGTAGTCTTCTAGCTAGCAGTTCCCAAACTAGCGGTAGTTAACTTGTGAGGAGGTGTATTGTAATTATATTCCACGATAGAATAACAAATATAACTACACCAGAAAATAATAAAGCAGGTTTAGTTAAGTGGCATTGGTTTAGTATTTTAGCTTGTTTATATATGCAAAGTTTGTTGCAAATCAGTTTCTTATCAAAAAGCTTTTGTTAAACAAAATATGGCTAAATATGTAATTACAACAATTGAGAAGTGTTTATCTCTTACATGTGTGGCAAAATATTTAAGGAATAAGTCTTTTTTTCTCTATTCGAGGTAGACACCCAACTCTTTGTGTCAAATTAGAGAATTTTGCACTTTCCTATCAAAACAAAGGCAACAATATGATGATTCATAAATGGTGTAGAAATAAATCTCAAAGAGAAGAAACAACAATCGGAGGATTGCATGTGTAGTCAGAACGTAAGAATAATGTCAAATTTGCTATGCAAAATTATGCACTAAGAACAATTCTGACTATATGACTGAATGGAAAAGTTTATTCGTTTTAGTTGATGTAAAATATGAATTAATTATATGGGATTGTTTTGTTATCTGCTTGGATGAAGTAATTCCTAAAATATAATATTAAAATTGGAAACTCAACACTTATCTTTCTGAGAGTTCAAGAAAGATTTGTACAAGGGGGTGGTACTTTTGTTCCTTGAGGTCCAAAGAGAAAAGAAAGAACCCACAATATATAGATAAATGAGTACCCTGTGATTAGACTATGTTCTGGTCATAGGACCCAGTAGTATAGGATTGTTCTTCTTGCTTTTTGGTTACTGCAAAAGTGGTATACGAATAGGTATCTGCAATTTTCAAATACTAGTAACCAATAACCATCCACATTTTATTAAGTACCTTTTGACAATGAGTAAATATAGGATTGGATGTAGACCGTTCCCTTTGACGAAAGCCAGAAAAGAGACTATCATTTGAATTGAATTTCTAGATTTGGGTTTCAATAATGATTTTCTGAAGTGCAAGTGCTCCACCATGAAAAAGTTTGAGCAAGTTTTCAAATGTCAGTTTAGGCAGACTTCCTGAGCTAGGATAGAATCATAGAATCGATTTGAATTAGTGATTGGGAAAATTTTCTTTGACATTTCCATTGAAGTTTCTGAATGTTGAACTACATGAGCTGGACTGAAAATGTTGAAATTTCTGAATGTTGAGACTGAGACTGTCCTTTCCACCCAAAGGGAAAATAATATGATATGCCACCAAGAGGGTGAAATTTCAGTGTCTTGCCCTTGTTATTTTTCTGTCTAACCTTTAGGTGAGAACTAAGGAGGATTTTATTGAGACAGTGTCAGAATTCGACTTGGACTTATGTTCTAATGTATAGTTCTACCTCCTGGTTGCTTGCTCTATGCGTACAGGTTTATACGTACATATATATGTCTATGGATATTATATACATGTGCAGTACTGCTAAACAATTTGACTGAATGTACCCCTTTTGCCTTTGTTCAGTGCACTATGGCCCTTCAGTACTTTGGGATGGCCCGATGTCTCAGCTGAGGATTTTAAACGGTTCTACCCGACATCCATACTTGAAACTGGGTAAATACCTCCTCTGCTTCGACATTAATTAGGGGTAAAAGTGAAAACTAGAAGTTTTTTTCTGGTTACTGACATTTATAATTACTCTATGAATAATAGTAATTTGAGAGAGGGAGATAAACTTGGGGTTTTTTTTTTTTTTTTTGTGGGGGAGGGGGATGGTTTTTGTAAGGTTTTACTTTTACATCTTAATGAAATTTATGGTGGTTGCATATTTGATAACATCAAAAAGACAGATGATATTGGATCAGAGTACCTACTTATTCGTCACTCCAGTCCTAGTTGATCAGAATTTGAGCTGGCTAATGCTTGTCAATCTTAGTCTAGGAATATGTGAGTAAATTTGATGATATCCTCCGTAGCTAGTGTTCTTGGAAATTATTATTGATTTATTATTAATAATAAGCTTATTAGAAGTTTGGTGTACGATTGGGCTTTTTGACTCTCGGCTGTAATGCGTGTGAATTGATTGTATATGCCCATTTTATTAAAAGAAGATCACTTAGAGCTATTGGAATGTATTGTGGATACTCTCTAATGTAAAGAAAAAAAGGAAAAAGAAAAAAAGAGAGAGGTTCTTCAACTATCTATATTACTTGGATTTCCTGAAGGTTAATAGCTGCTGCTGTATCTGAACAGGCATGACATATTGTTTTTTTGGGTGGCACGTATGGTAATGATGGGATTGGAGTTCACAGGGACTGTTCCGTTTTCCAATGTGTATTTGCATGGGCTTATCCGGGACTCACAGGTGAGTGGAATGGGCTTCTGCTTTAGTGGTGACACTGCACTTGGTATAACAGGAAGCACTTGCTCAACAATTTAGGTCATAATCCTAGATGACCTCTCAGGGGTGGACTTAACGCATCATGAAAAGGATTCTGAATCTCTAAATGAAAAATCTAGTGAATGTGTTTGCGCTCTTATATTAGCAATATGCATCATTGTTTAATTAGAGATAATTTTAACATCTTTGGACGAGCAACTTTTTCTTATTTTGTTTCAAATGATATAATGTTGTTCTTAGTATTGAAGTTTAGATGATATGGCCAAATAGATTTCTCCAATAACTGTACTTTGTGACAGTTGCTCGGCAACTGAATTGTTTTCAAGCTCTAATATATCATAAACACTAATAGAAGAGATATATTTTTCACCTTCAGATCTTTTTTTTTATTTACTTGTGCTGTCCTGTGATGTGGATGTGGAAATGGAATGTATCAGCATCATTTCAGTAATGCAACATACATGAAAGGAAAAATTTTAAAATATATTTCTGGTCTATAGAAATACCGGCTCAATTTGATATCATTGAGATCAGAATGATAAAGAGAAGATATTTCCTATAATCTAACAAACTGGAATCTCACAAAAATCATGAAAATAAATATAAATAAGAATGACGACACACCAACTATACCAAAAAGAGTACTAGGAATAGGCTCCCTTTTATGGTGATAGGTGTCCCTAAACTCCTACGTAGACAAAGCTTCGTGATCTTGCATATCATAAAGAGAATTCCAAAACCTACTTTACAATTTGGGCTCACCCACATCTATTTTACATACAAAATATGTTGAATTTGCCCACCAGACCATATTCTAATAATTTTCTAGATCAAACAGAATTAAGCAGTTAAACCTGGAAAAAAAAATTGGCTTTTATTTTAAATGCAATCTGGGGTTCTTCCCTATTGAATTTGGCGCCATTTTTTTGCTATTATATTTTTAGGCAAACTACATTTTTTTCGCTTCCTAATCCTCTTCAAGACTTTTTTTGGGAGTGCAAGAACCACATCAATTCGATATCGCAGCTTTACTGCCACAGTTTATGCAAGGAAACATCAACACTACCTGAGCGACTTTAAATTGCATGGCAATCCTTCTGGACGTGATGATGGAGTCACTTGGAAATGAGAATGTTTTGTACATTTTGATGGAGAAGAAAAGAAACTATGATTTTTGCTCCTACCATTTGTCATGTTACCCATAGAGGTTTGAAAATATTCAAAGACATTGAGGACTTGAGGTATCATGGTTAACTAAATTATTCTATAAATTACAAAGACAAAAAAAATGTCAGATATATGGAGAAAGAGTATATTAGTACCTACATATAAAAATAGGGGAGATATAAAGAGTTGTACAAATTATTGAGGTATTAAACAAATGAGTCTATACATTGAAACTTTGGGAGAGAACAATCGAGCACCGTTTAAGATTTGAAACAATAGTATTTGAGAATCAGTTTGAACTTATGCTTGATAGATCACCAATAAAAGTTATATACTTGCTTCGGAGACTAATGAGAAGTGTAGAGGGAAAAATAAAGATGTTTGTATAGTTTTTATAGATCTAGAGAAGGTATATGGTAGTTGTTGGAGATATATTGTGGTAAGTTTTATAGAGGAATGAGTTTACTAATAGGTGTATTGATGTGATTAAGTGTATGCAAAAAAAATTTAGTAACTTTAGTACGAATTACTGTTGGGAAGACTAATGAATTCCCAATTTGTTATGTTCACATCTTTTTGTGTTAGTTATAGATGAATTGACTACTCACAGTTTATTTGTTAATGTTATAGTATTGACTGATAATTGATAAGTAATGTAATAGTAATAAACTAGAAAATCTAGCGAGGCTATAGAATCAAAAAAAATATGGATAAGTAGGACTAAAACTAAATATATGGAGTGTAACTTCAGAAAAAGAAGGAATCGAAAGTAGAAGTAGGAAACATCGAAGAGCAAGAAATATCGAAGAGTGAATAGTTTTGATATTTGGGATCTCAATTGTCCATAAAGAGTGAGATTGGTGATGATATCACTAATATAATAAAGTATGATAAACTAAATGGAGGAATACATTTGGCATATTGCGTGATATGTGCATACCTCTTAAGCTTAACTGCTTAAGTAAAGATCTATAAAACAGTCACAGGGAAAAGCCTTGTTACTTTTCATGCTGAGGAAGACAGCCTCTACTTCAACAGTTTCATTCTTTTTTTATTTTCAATGAGCTGTAAATGGCAGAAAGAGAAGATATTTAGTTGGCAACTTCAAATTCCATAGCTATAGGCAGCTTTTTAACAGTGATCGTTAAACTCAAGGTGACCTATCATTAAGCTAAGTGCCTGTAATACCTTTCTGAATATGAGTTNGATTTAGTTGGCAACTTCAAATTCCATAGCTATAGGCAGCTTTTTAACAGTGATCGTTAGACTCAAGGTGACCTATCATTAAGCTAAGTGCCTGTAATACCTTTCTGAATATGAGTTGGTATAATTGCAACTATACTCCACCAAATCACTACTTTCCTAACATTTACCTTACCATCAGACAAAACAAACATCTTAAAAACCATTTGCTTCTCTTCATGCATTGCTTAGCCCAGTATTGGTTGCATTTGTTGGAATGTACTACGAGGTTTACTTAGAGTTGAGCGATAATGTGTTGTCCGTCCTATCCTGTGTTGTTTCCTGATCACTATTGCAGCCATTCCTAATTGTATGATATTGTTTCAGGGGCAAAAAATGTCTAAAACATTGGGAAATGTAATAGATCCAGTTGACACTATCAGAGAGTTTGGTACTGATGCTCTACGGTTCACTCTTGCTTTAGGAACTTGTGGTCAGGTTAGTCTCTGTGTAGGATTATATACACGTCTGCGTTGTGGCTATGGGTCCACATTTTGTTAAGGAATGAGCGACATGTCAGTTATTGCTACTAGTTTCACCTGCCTTCTTGCAGGATCTAAATTTATCTACTGAGCGTTTGACCTCTAATAAGGCATTCACGAACAAATTGTGGAATGCTGGCAAGTTTGTGTTGCAGAATTTGCCTAGTCTAAGTGATATACCTGCTTGGGAGACTATAACGGACTATAAGGTTTGTTCGTCTTCTGATTTTTGTGTTACTGAAATCTGTTAAACTATAGGACTGTGAACTTATATTCGTGGAAGGCAAGGGGATGTCAAGATTGTGGTGAAAAACACAGTGAAAAAGTTGCAAACTAATCACAAAGTTAGCTTCTCTTTTAAAATCTTAAAACAAGAACTATGAAATATAAGTCCATTTGCTAACATATTAAACTAATAAATTTGTATGTAGTAGTTGTTTCTATTTGTTGATCATATTATAACTGTGTTTATGAAGTTGACCCCTGGTTTTTGAGATAGAATTGTGTGTTATCGTCCTCATGATGGGTTTCAGGCTCCAGGTATAGATATTCAGTGGATAGGATGGACCAGATTTGGATTCACTTAAATGAATTTTTACATTTATAGTATCAAGATTTGTTTTTGATTTCAAATATTATTTGAAATTTTTTAATGCTGTTATTCCGATAAATACGAATTCTCTATTTTTTTCTGAAGGCGCAAATGATTTGATTTCTTTAAATGACAAACTTCAGGTGAACAACGCATGCTCAAGGTTCATTATGGTATTGTTTTTTAGATGGATTTGGTTATTAAATATAGTTCATGGAAAAAGAAAACAATATACATGTCTTTGTTTATAAACAAATATGGTCTAGCTTGTTAAGATCTTAGAGCTATCCCGCATCGGATAATTAAATAGACCCAAGGTTGGTTTATATACTTGAAAGTCACTTTGGCCATTGTCACTTGGTTTTGGGTTAGATGTTCTAACATGGTATCAAAGGTGGGTCTTGAGTGATTCGTGAGCTAAGTCTCTTACCCCAGTTTAATTCCCCATATCTGTTGTTCAACTCCAGCCTATATGTATATCTATTTTAATTCAGGTTGTTCGCCCACATATGAGTTTGGGCCGCATGTGAGGGAGAGTGTGAAAAGCGCTATGTCACATCAAAATATTAAGTAGACCCAAGGTTGAGTTTATATACTTGAGGACTCAAATTACTCCCGTGAAGAACCCTAAAATACGAAGAGTAGACCTTGTGTGGTGAAGCTCCTATCCTGAATGGGTATATCTGGTCCTATCCTTCAAGTTAAACCACATCAGGTACATGCTGCTGGAGAGAGAGAAAGAGAGCAGACACTGCAGCATGTGGTATTGGGAAGACAACAAACCTGAAAATCAATGTTTATTCCTCCCACTTGGGTTCGCCCACCCAAAAATTAATGTCTATCCAAGTTGAAAAACAAAAAATCCTAAATCTCAAACTAAGCAAAAATACTTCTCAATCTCTTTGATTTATGGTGGCCTCCTAGTAGACAATTTAGGAACTGCAAACCAGAATGGAAATAATAAATTTGCAATCCCTCTATTATGACCCTTTTTCTCTGTGTTGTGATGCCACTAATTGCATTTACACCATATAAATTTAAGGTGGTTGTGAATTACTAAAATAGTTAAATGTTTTTTTTAGTTTGATCAAGAGGAGTATCTGCTCAGGCTGCCTTTACCAGAATGTTGGGTGGTAAGACAACTATTCGAAACATTTCTTACAGTGCCACTCGATCAGTCCCCAATAATTAATATATAATTTTTTTTGCTATATTTAGGTCTCGAAACTTCATATGCTTGTGGACATGTCCACCACGAGTTACGACAAGTTTTTCTTTAATGACGTTGGAAGAGAAATATATGATTTCTTTTGGGGGGATTTTGCCGATTGGTATGTTAGTTCTCATGTTTTTATCAACTTATTTTTAAGGGGTTTTCCAGCAATTCCCTTGGTTATGTAATTTTATTGAAAAATAGGGGGTTTTATTAAGGTTAATTTAGGTTCAAGGCTTTCTATCCTCATGTTTTGAGTATTATAAACATTTTTTTGTCATGTATGATTGGATGTTCTTTGAATTTGTGGAAAATGAATTTTAAGTTGCGGCTTCGATGTTTAAAGCAGCCACTTTGTGCGAGTAATGTCAAATATTGGTTCTGTATAAAGTCTACTCGCCCTAGTACTCTTGACTGATGGGGATGAAATTGAGGGTTAACTCTTTACATACATACATAAGTACCTTCATACATATATACATATGTTTTGGTATATTTTTGGCACCTTTTGTACTTCAATTAATGATGTTTCAAGAAATACACTTTTTACTTTGACATAAATAAGTTATGGCCAATGATTCACCAAGTTTTTGGGTCTCTTAAGTCCTAAGTAGGTTTCCTTTGATCCTAACCCATACTTGAAGCAGAACTTGAACCATGGATGCAGGCCCAGTTCATTGCTTGTTAACAATTTCCTTTTCTTCTTGACACTTGACCTTTATCTCTGGATACTGAAATGAATGCAACATATTTTTCTTTGGTTAACCGGGTTGATTTTTTTGGCAATGGGAGACCCAGTTAGCAGGAATTTTTTGATATTTGGATCCTTTCAACTTATCAATATTAATGCACACCAAAAGGTAAAGGAATGTTCATAGCTCCCTTCCAGCCAGCTTGAACAAGTCTACATGTAATGGCATCTAAAGAAGTTGATCATTTAGAGTGTGTATGAAGCAATCAGACTGTCCTAATCATGAAAAAATTGTCTTATGTTTCTTACACTAAAACAAGAGAAGTTTTGATTTGGGTTATATAGCAGAAATGGGTTGACAAGGAAACTAGAATCAGTAAATTTATATTATATGTTTTTGGCATATAGTTGTTGCACTCAAGTATTACCAAAGCACCAGAGTTTGCAATAATGGTTTTCAGTGCTGTTCCCCTTCTTGCATGGTTAATGCTTTTATTTTCCTTGTTAGGTATATTGAAGCTAGTAAAGCTCGCCTTTACCATTCCGCAGGTCATTCAGTTGCTTCTGTGGCACAGGCAGTTCTTTTATATGTTTTTGAAAACATACTCAAAATATTACATCCTTTCATGCCATTCGTTACTGAGGAACTATGGCAGGTAATTTCTTGAATTTAACTTCTCGCTTAAGTAGGTAGAGTTTTGGTGGATTTTCTATGTGTATCTTCTGTTTAAATGTTTCTAAAGAGGCATTTGAAACTTAATATGCGTATTATGCATCCTCGATTTATCATATTTTATAAATTATATATTCTTCTCAATGTATCCTACAACCACAGAATTACGTTATATGATACTTTCATCGATACACAGTGTCATGAGGGTAGACTTAATACGTTGTTGTGGGTCGCGATTGGTTTATGGAATTCTTATTCGGAGTGCTTTTACTATTATTATACGCTATTTTATATGATTATACACTCATAAACACAGTCGGTGGACATTTATTTTTTTTTCCCTATAAGAGTTCCATAACGAATCCTAATGCTAAATAGTGTGCCCCCTAATTGTTGTGGAGAATAAAAGTCAAATCACAAAAAAACAAAAGATAAGTTTAAGGATCACTAAAATATAAAGTACTGATTATGGTTACACACTTTTTGGGGCTAGGATTATAAAACTGTTATAATTTGAAGAATTTAGATCACGAACTCATCCCGTTTGGGATCATACGACACATACCTGTCATAATTTGGTGGATCTAGGATGCAAACTCATCTAGTTTGAATAGTGGCTGCTTCAGTCACATGCAACTATGTTGTTGCTTATGGTGAAAAATCATTGCAACTCATCTACTCATGTCNACATACCTGTCATAATTTGGTGGATCTAGGATGCAAACTCATCTAGTTTGAATAGTGGCTGCTTCAGTCGCATGCAACTATGTTGTTGCTTATGGTGAAAAATCATTGCAACTCATCTACTCATGTCTCTTAGCAATCTCTCTCCCCCCTCTTTCTCTCTCTCCCCAATTTTCCACAAAGTGATTCCTCCTTTTAACTATTGGATCTCCTGTCTCAATTAAGAGGAATCTGCTAGATGCCCATCTTGGTTTGTGGCACTTTTTTGAGCTTCACCCAACTTATCTGTCCGTATCTTGTCAAATTATATTGAGAAAAAAATGGAAACCAATTTCTGAAGTGTATTATCTGAGAAGCACAGTAGCATTTTGTAACTTTTCAAGTGTTGGTTCCTTTCCAAAGATCCCTGTTGATGGATGATCCGTGTTTTTAACCTAAAATCTCGAAGTTTTTTGGGCTAATATATTCTTTCCGATTTTCATTTTTTAATTGTTTTACTTGTTTGTGTGCAGGCTCTACCCAATCGAAAAGAAGCTCTTATAGTATCTTCTTGGCCACTCAGTTCGCTTCCGAGGCATGCCAACTCCATAAAAAGATTTGAAAATTTACAGGCTTTGGTGAGTTTAATAAATTGTTTCTTGGTTCAGCCTTCAACGCGTTTAACTTTTGCATCTCTACTGCCATGTTTTCATTGTGGACACACACTCCATGTAAGTTGAATAATCATTGATGTATCTTTTTCATGAGACTCAGACAAGAGCGATCCGAAATGCTCGAGCAGAGTACTCTGTTGAACCAGCAAGGCGTATATCAGCATCTATAGTTGCAAGTTCAGAGGTCGTCCAGTATATAGCTGTAAGTGCCTCATTTCTTTTGCCAGTTGCCTCAATCCAACGGATGAGTTATTTAATACTTTACCATTGTAGTGGGACACTTTAATGTTTTACTGCGGNGTCCAGTATATAGCTGTAAGTGCCTCATTTCTTTTGCCAGTTGCCTCAATCCAATGGATGAGTTATTTAATACTTTACCATTGTAGTGGGACACTTTAATGTTTTACTGCGGAGAATTATTGTACTAGTTGGTTTCTTTCCAAACCATAGCAATCACTTTCTCTAAATGGGCTTGCTTCACACACTTTCGAGTGATGAGGAAAATTATGTATGAAGTTAGTTGTCAAGGAAGATTGAACCTTTGATGATGGTACATTTAATCTCATACTGTGTGGGTTGTGATTCTGATTTTTTAAATAATTAGAAAATGATCCATAATTTTTTCAGATAATGACAAAATAACCAATAATTTTTTCAGATAACGACAAAATAACCAATAAATTTTTCAACGATTAATAACAGTGCCATGAAGTTTTTGTTGTGGGGCAATCTAAAACTCATTAATGAATTACAATCATAATGCTTTCATTTTCTTTTAATACTTCTTTATATGTATAATTTCATTGAAAAATGTCAATCAAAGGCACAACTAGTTCACTAGGTTGAAATGAGTCTTCTTGTAGTTATGCACTTTAAACTTTCATCCCAATTATTAGAATGACAAACCAAAATTTCAATTCTTATCCTAGGATCCGCCAAAATACTTTTTAAGTTAAATTCATTACGATTTAGTTAGAGAACAATGTTGTATGCCACCACCGTATATAACACTTCCTAATCATTTCCTTAAGTAGGAGACGGTTGTTCCAATTTTTATTTTGTTATATAAATTTTGTTTTGGCGACTCTAAAATTAAGTTTAGTTGACTGAAAAATTATATTGTTTAGTTAGGCTCTTCGACAAACAACTTATAATAAGCACCATGACATAACTAAAATAAATCAAATTAGTATAAATAATTGACGCAATTCACAATGTCACGGCGATAATATTCCAAATACTTCAACTCAAATTTCAGATAATAAAGGCTCTTTCATCTATACAATAAGGAGAAAAATTGATGGTTGACATTAATAAAAACTAAAATTATATTTTTTTTGATGATTTTTTTCCTCAATAGTTTTATTCTCGTTTGACTCTAGAACAAAAGTAAAAAAAAAAAATTAGTAAAAAAGAATAGGTCTAAAGCAAACATAACTTTAAGCACTCTGAAAATTATAGAATATAAGTTGTGTTACTTTGAATGGACATTAAAAATTGGTCTCACCTAGATGCTTCATCATCCCCATAAGTAAGAGAAAAAAGTATTGATTGAGAAACCCTAGTTTTAATTGATTGTATAAAAGGATAAAAAAAATTACAGAAATAAAAAATTGAAGCATCAGTTTAGGGGTTGTCTGTTTGCAAGCGTCACAGGGTCTGCTCCAATAAAACTTTTTAAAGAGAGAGGGATTGGGGGAAAGATTGAAGAACCACAGGAACAACAAAAAGAAGCAAAACAGAAGGAACGAAATGAAGACGTCAAAGGGATATTGAATGATCCAATTTTGTAATTTACAGAAGAGTCCCATTTAGTCTCTAGATTCTCTAATCATCCTTGAAGTTTTCCAATGGGGGCAAGTCGTAACAAAATGTTAATTTTAAAATTTCAATGTAACCCCAAAACTTCTAAATTTAGCCCCCACATTGCAAATCTGCCCTTGATTAATAACGACTACAATGTGTCCAATATCCAAGCATGTCAAAACATGTTTGAAGCATGTCAAATAGTTATTAGTCATTTAGTTCTCAGTTTATAGTAATTGATGTGATAAAATTAAAAATAATAGGGTTGACGTCATAGTTATCAAATCGTGTATCGGAAGGCGTATCGTAAGATACAAATATTGTATTGTATCGTGTATCGTAAGATACGATGCAATTTTAAATAAATAATAAAAAAATATATATACCTTTGAAAAAAAGTCATACACTCATAAAAAATATAGCATTTCATTAATACTCCACCAACTATTCAAGTTATCAACATAATCCACTACTATTATAATGCAAAGTTCACAACCATAGTTCACTAATTCAAACTTTAAACACCAAAGAGACTTCTAATCCAAATTTCTAACATCCATTTTGAACTCAATCTTCAATTTCAATTGAAAATGCATCATCATCATCATCATTGTGATCGGATGCCAACAAGTCTTCACTTCCTTTATCATCTTCAACTTCTTGTATTT
>CAUOFW020002780.1:245542-295654 GCA_963454935.2 Ilex paraguariensis
AAAAAAAAAAAAAAAAAAAATTGCACGTATAGTGCGTTTCGTACCGATACGTATCGTGTATCGGATGATACAACGCAAAAACGATACATAACTACGATCCGTATCGTACGATACGTATCGCGTATCGTACGATACGTATCGCGTATCGTACGATACGTATCGCGTATCGTACGATACTAACAACTATGGTTGACGTAATTAAATGTACTCATTAAATATTTAAAGCTTATATGTTAGTAAAGGTCATGCTTCGTATAAATGACTGATGTGTGTTTATGAGTTGTAACAATTATGATGGTTGTTTATGAGATACAACACATTTGGTTTCATGTTAGGCATTTTTGGCTGGTCCAATTCCATACCCCATGGAGATGGGGTTTTGGGTCATGACGATGTTTTGCAAGTAAATATTGAAGTTGAAATTTAAGCCTTTGAATAGAGGAAGAAAAGTGTGACAGTCAAATGGAAAGTAGTAAGGGATTAGTGAGGTGCACTAAGAGGTCGGAAACTAATGTTACTTGGAATGTGGGTCAATTTGATACGGGTGCAGGTATGAGGTACAATATTTTTTTTGATCTACGATGACAACGCAACGGGTTGATAAGGGTAGACATAGTAAGTACGCTGTTTTGGATCGCAGTTGGCTTTGTAGCTCTTATTCTCAAAGTTTTCACTAGTATATGAATTCATGGAATATGATATATTCATGTATGTGTAGTTAATTAATATTTATATTACGAAAAAAATTCATATCACAACAAACCAAAATATAAGTTTAAACATCACCAAAAGAAACAAATGACTTACAATTTGGGTTAGGGCTATAATTGGGGATTACTTGGATCGTTGATTGATTTGAGGTTTATTTATAATTTGGAAATTTGAGTAATTTGGATTGTAGACCCAACATGTTTCGGACCATATGATCTCGTCCAGGAACGCATGTGGTATCCATGATCCCAATAACTATGGTTGGACATCCCATCATTAGCCTCAAAACAAAAAGTCGTAAATTTATGTGAAAATATTTAAAAAACAAGAACTATTCATAGTTTAAAGAGTATGAGAGAGTAAGTATAGAGTTGTTACCTAAGAAGTACGGACATGGATACGGGTACAATACGATATAGATACGACTAAGATACGTATAGAATAAAATATATTTTATATTTTACTATTATTTAATGACTTAAAAATTATAATTTTTAATAATTCTCTAATAATAGTAAGCAAAATTAGCAAGTTTTACATTGAAAAATATATAATATCATTTTATTATGATATATCTATAAAGTAAATGTGGTCAATTAAAGAAATTAGAATCAATATTTAACTAGTTAGTTTGTTTACAAGTATTTGTATATAACTAACTCATTTTTTATACTCTTTTGGCATGCAATAGTAGATAATAATTAAAAAACACTTGTCTTCAAAATCAAGAGCAATTTTATTGATGTTTTGTATTGTATGTACTATGTGAATTCAAAAAGAAAGGATATAGTTTAAAATTAAAAATTGTACATCTTGAAGTAATCCGTGAAGTATCCACATGTTTTATTTATTATCGGATATGTATTCGATACGTATCCGATGAGTATCATATCCGATATGGGTACTTCGAACCTAACAAAATATCCATGCTTCATAGGTTGTCAACTTATAGATTCAATTGTCAGCTTAAATGGTTAACAGGGTGTGTATAAAAATTTAGAAATCTTAAAATGCATACATTTAACATTTACCAGAGGGTTTTTAAAATATTTTGCTTGGTGCTCTACATTGGAACAAGTGAATGCAACAGTAGAAATCAGGCTGTAAATTGCCTTTTGCAAAAAGCGATCAAATTTTTATGCATGACATTTCTTCTTTTGACTAATACCTGAAGACACAATTGTGGCTGCAAGAAAAGGATGAGCTAGGTCTTGCAGACAAAAATGTTGGAAGTTGGAACCCAATTAATGATGTTAAGGGTTCACATATTGTGGATGCTTTGACTAGTACCAAAATTTTTGTATTAGCTTTATATTTTGGGTATTCAACCATTTGAATTCATATACTTGTGTGTGTGTGTGTGCGCGCGCGCGCGCACATGCACGTATCAATAGCTTTGTGTGAGATTGTAATGCAATACCAAGTTATGGCGTTGCTTATTTGTGTCATGAAAAATGGATATCTTGACAGTTCTGGCTGACTAGATTAAAATGGAATCATATGCTGCTCAACTCAGACCTAGTCTATTTATTTGGGGTCATTTTGTAAAAAACAGTTTGTATATTGAGACAAAAAAGTTGTATCTATGTTTGTTTTGGATGCCTTTATGTATGTAGACCTACATAAACAAAGATCTATGATTTGAACATGCCTGAATGTAACTTCTATATTGAATCATGGGCATGAAAAGTTAATGAATTATGAAATTGGCGGCAAGAGATGTTTAATAATGATTCATAGTGATATCCAAAAGAGAATTAAAAAAGGATGTGGCCCATGTGACTAGAGCCAGATGAAGCAAAACGTTTTCTATATATTGCTATGTGATCCTGTAACAGTTTATTTAACATAGTACAGAATGTTGGGCCACCAAGAAACAGCTTGTGACAAAATTGGACAGTAATATCACTCTAATCATCAAAATGTTAATGTTACAGCAATGCTTTTAACTTCTCAAAATATGAGGTTAGGTGATATTTCTATGAGTTTTTAATACTGAGTTCTCTAGCTCTTGTAAGCTATCTCAGTAGTGATCTGATACCGTTGTCCACTTCCTATTATGTTTCATTGACACCTTTAAAATAGATGTGTGGTAGAAATAGTACTAGTGAACAGTGAATATTTAGCTTATTATTTGGTATCATGTTCCTTTGTGGAATCCTGCGGTCATGCATTGTGTGCATATTTGGGCAGACATCGACTTACAATTTTTACTTGATGCAGAAAGAAAAGGAAGTTTTAGCTCTTCTCTCCAGGCTAGATCTGCAAAACATCCATTTTACAGATTATCCCCCAGGTAAACATGAGAATTTACCTTTCTTTTCATCACTTGCCAGAGATTTTTGTTATAGATTTTCCAGCCACATTTACAACCATTGATTGTTATTGGTATGAGATGCTGAACTGTTGATCACTCTAATCTAAACAACCACCAACAATGTGTCAGGGGATGCCGATCAATCTGTCCATCTTGTTGCTGGTGAAGGTCTAGAGGCTTATCTTCCTCTTACAGATATGGTAGATATATCTGCTGAAGTTGAGCGCCTTTCCAAACGCCTTACCAAGATGCAAACAGAGTATGACGGACTTGTGGCCCGCTTGAAGTCTTCTAATGTATGTCACTTCATTTTATTTACATGCATTCATCTTTGCTTTGGGCATGAATAAGTGGGACAGAATTATGAAGCTAATTAATCCTTTGCTTTTTGGTGTTTCTCATGTCATACATTTTTTTATGCACATAAAAGCATGAAAAGTTTTAAGCTTCAAATGTTGTCCAATATACGTGTACACACCTTTCCTTTTACTATTTTGTTAGTACACTAGCAATAACCTCGTGCCTTAAGACATTCTATAAAACAAAAAATCGTGCATTGATCGTGTAACATTTATATTTTAAATAATATTTATTTTCTTTTTCTTTAATTACACAATTTAAAATTAAAGTCGAGAGAAATAAGAGAAGTGGCTATGGATTAGCGGGGTTGTGTGGCATTAGAAAGTGTTGGTTGAGTTGTCTGATATTAGGAGCAAATGATTTTTTTTTTTGAAGGGAAAAATTTTTTGGAATGAATTTTGTATCATGAGATCAAAGTAAATAAAAATTCTTGACCGTTGTTGTGCATGTATAAATTGACAATTCAGCTCCTACTTGTAATATTAAATAGATGTTTAAAGGTACACCTTGGCTTAGCAATTCCGTCCAAACACAACCTTGTCCTGATGCAAATGTGTAATGAATCATGATATGGTATACAAAAAGACAGTTGATTGTGATATAAATTGAGCAGAAAACCTTGCTTGCAAGCTAAATTTTTAAGGAATCCCTGGTTGACAGAAAAAAAGCTGCATTTGGCTTTGGTCTTGATATGACAACAGTGTTGAATGGATAAAGAGCATGCAGCTCTGAAGTAGTGGTGCACTACACGAAGGCAGTTGCTAGAAGCAGCAGCTTTTTTGGGGGATAAAAAGCCTTTTTACTTGGTTGAAAATATTCTAAATGGCTACAGGAATAGTTTTGAGTTTGGGACAAAGTACATGCCTCAAGGCTTCTAAAATCAGAGAAACCTTTTTTGAAATTGGTTTTGAAACTTTTATTTTAGAATCAGCTGCTAGCCTTCTTTGCCTACTGCACTGTGTGATTAATTTCGATTGTGTCTCAAATTAATCCGTGCAACTCATTCTATGAATTGGTAAAAAAAAAAAAAATTAATAGATGCATTCTTTTATTTCTAATCCAACCACTTACTGCATCTGGTCATGGTCTCACCAAGTTTTTGTTTGCTGTCTACAGTTTGTAGAGAAAGCTCCTGAGGAAGTTGTTCGTGGGGTACGAGAAAAAGCTGCAGAAGCTGAAGAGAAATTAACTTTAACAAAAAACCGACTAGCTCTCCTCAAATCCACAGTTTTGGTCTCAGAATAGTTTCTTATAACAGTTTTGATACAAGCTGCTCAAATCCATGAGTCTTATTCTTGGCTCGATTTATTGTTACCTTGTAAGATTATACAGTAAATCTCCCATATTTTTTCTTTTTGACCTTGGTTTATATTAGTTGATGCACNGATACAAGCTGCTCAAATCCATGAGTCTTATTCTTGGCTCGATTTATTGTTACCTTGTAAGATTGTACAGTAAATCTCCCATATTTTTTCTTTTTGACCTTGGTTTATATTAGTTGATGCACATGTGTCTTACACATGAATTATTTTGAATTGCGGTTAAGTTGGTATTATTAGTGCAAAATTAGTATCCCAATTCTCCAGCACATTGTATGGGTCATGTAGATCATCCTTTACAATTGTGAAAGTCACAAACTGCGTCAAACTGAAGAAAATGAATCATTTTTAAAGACTCTACTTTTCTAAAGCTGACTAAGCTAATAGTTCATTGTGATAAAAGTGTTGCTCATTGTGATAAAAAGGCATTGCTGATGATGAGTTCAAATTTTCACTCACAGTGAATTGAAACAGGAATTATAATCATGAGAATATCTAAAAAAATAATGTTTTCCCTGTGGATTGCAATTCTAATGATGTCTTTTGTTTTGGCCATGTTTGCTTCCAAATATGAAGTAAAATACTAGATAGAAACTAACATGATTACTTTAGAACCTAATGGGGTAACAATAGGAATGTCTGGGAGGTGGTGGGCACCTATTCCACAACACCCCCAGACAGGGTTATATCCGAAGTGATCAATGTCAAAATCAGCAATTCTTCTTCTCAAATCTTAACTAGATTATGAAAAATGTAAGGGATGAAAACTTCGATCCCAATCATAAATTGATTTGAATATCTTTTAGGAATTAACTCTCAATTTACTAAGATATTAGATCTGCCATGATTCAACTTATTGCAAATCTTATGCTGCATCAGTTTCATTTTGTTTGATTAAAAGCAGTTCTCTTTTTTCACCAATCTGATAACTAAAAAACCACTAATAGCAACTCTAACCCTGCCCAGCAAATTAATTTCTCAAAAATATATTTAAATATTGAATTCTCTATTTTAGCTAGTCACTTTTTAAAATTCAATTTAACCGCTCTCTATTTTAGCTAACTAATTCAACTAACTTTCAATAATATAATTCAACAATGCCTAATTTTATCTCAGACCTAAACTTTAAATATCTCAGACCTTTTTTTTTGCTAGTTCTTAGACCTAATTCAAAACAGTCAAAAAACTCCAATTCGGCAAAGGGCACAGAACAACTGAAGGGAGAGAGCAGTTTCGCCTACAGTGTGTCGTTGTGCATAAATGAAGCAGAAATGGAGGAAAGAAGATAAATCTGGTAGAGAAGGAGGCAGAGCGATTGAAGGGAGGGAGAGCCGAACAGCAACTGGCAAGCAATTGGCCACTCCAGATCTAGTTAGGATGAAGACCTCCAACTATTTTGGCGAGGAGGCTGGGTAGTAGGTTGGAACACCAATTTTATAGTTTAGCTTGCCAAAATAGTTAAAAGGGCTGAATACCGAGCAGCCTTGGAATTGCTCTAAGTTAGTGACTTAATAGGATGAGTAGGGACCCATTCTGCCCATTAGAAATAGGGGCAATCCAGCCAGTTCCATGTGAAGAGACTCCCGAGCATGGATTCAAGCCTGCGAATCACCCGTTCTGGTTGCTTGCTTATCGACTAGAGAGCTCACAAGCATTTCCCTCCTTGATAAGACTGTGTAATGTGCGACTAGGCTTCAATCCTTTTCCAGCCATTTCACTGTGAAGTTGATGAGCCCTAGTTTTGTTACCCTTCTTATAGTGACTGGCAATCAATGTCTCATAAACACATGCACTTNCCAGCAAATTAATTTCTCAAAAATATATTTAAATATTGAATTCTCTATTTTAGCTAGTCACTTTTTAAAATTCAATTTAACCGCTCTCTATTTTAGCTAACTAATTCAACTAACTTTCAATAATATAATTCAACAATGCCTAATTTTATCTCAGACCTAAACTTTAAATATCTCAGACCTTTTTTTTTGCTAGTTCTTAGACCTAATTCAAAACAGTCAAAAAACTCCAATTCGGCAAAGGGCACAGAACAACTGAAGGGAGAGAGCAGTTTCGCCTACAGTGTGTCGTTGTGCATAAATGAAGCAGAAATGGAGGAAAGAAGATAAATCTGGTAGAGAAGGAGGCAGAGCGATTGAAGGGAGGGAGAGCCGAACAGCAACTGGCAAGCAATTGGCCACTCCAGATCTAGTTAGGATGAAGACCTCCAACTATTTTGGCGAGGAGGCTGGGTAGTAGGTTGGAACACCAATTTTATAGTTTAGCTTGCCAAAATAGTTAAAAGGGCTGAATACCGAGCAGCCTTGGAATTGCTCTAAGTTAGTGACTTAATAGGATGAGTAGGGACCCATTCTGCCCATTAGAAATAGGGGCAATCCAGCCAGTTCCATGTGAAGAGACTCCCGAGCATGGATTCAAGCCTGCGAATCACCCGTTCTGGTTGCTTGCTTATCGACTAGAGAGCTCACAAGCATTTCCCTCCTTGATAAGACTGTGTAATGTGCGACTAGGCTTCAATCCTTTTCCAGCCATTTCACTGTGAAGTTGATGAGCCCTAGTTTTGTTACCCTTCTTATAGTGACTGGCAATCAATGTCTCATAAACACATGCACTTGGAGCTAAAGATCGATCTCTCATGACTTTTAGATATTGGTCTGCTTCCTCCAATCTCCCATATTCACAAAGAATGAGAATTAAAGACGTAAAAGTGGAAGAACAAAGAGGAAGTGATCGGTATTCCATCTCATAACAAAGCTTGAGAACTCCCTCAATATTACCTTCTTTCCCATATCCTGCAATAAGGTGAGAGTATGTGATTTCATCCGGCACAAACCCTTTATCTAGTAGAACAGTCAACATCTCGTTACACTGCTTTGCATTCCCATTTGCACACAGCTTTCCAACCATATCGTTGAAAACCAAACAGCTTGGAACAAATCCCAAGTCCACCATTTTCTGACACCACTCCAAGCTCTCCCCCAATCTTCCCACTTTAGAGCAACCAACAATGAGGTGATTAAAAGTCTCATCATAAGGCTTCAAAACCGAAATTCCCATTTGTTGCATCAATCCAATTGCTTCCTCAACCCTTCCCATCTTACAGTAAGCCTCAATAAACAACGTACACACAAATGAATTCACAAGAAAACCTCTCTTAAGCATTTCCTCATAAACCTCCCATGCTAAGTCCAAATTCCCAAGCTTTATTCTGGCAAAGACAATCACAGAATACGAAATAGCATCAACAATCATATTCTTTTGCAATAGTCTCTTCAACAACACCAACCCATCTTCAATTCTTCCCTCCTCAATTATCCCAAAAACCAAACATGTATTCACAAGCACCACTGGTGACCCTCTCTTCCCATGAATCCTATCCACAATATCAACAAACCTTTGCAACTTACCTTCTTTACACAATGCACTGACCATAATCCTGACAGTTACTTCATTAGGGTATGTTCTTTTTTCAACCATATGCTCATAGATTCTCCAAACTAAGTGGGTCTTATCAGATTTTTGAACCACATGAAGCAAAGCATTAAAACTTGTAATGCTCAGTGTGAACCCATTTTCATCCAAGTATTTACAAACATCAAGAGCATCATCTATCAACCTCAACTTAGAACAAGTTTGTACGAATAAATCGAACACAAAAGGAGTCGAATCTGTAAGCTTGTAAGTATCAAGCAGTGAATCAAGAACTGAGAAAGTCTGAGAATTACCAGAAACAGTAGGGGTCAACAGTACTGATTCAAGCAATGCTTTGGCGTCCTTTATCAACTTGGCTTTGACCAAGATGTGAAGAGTGACACAGTAAGCAGAAATGCCATGTTTACAGTGCTTGTCCTGAGCCGACCAGTGGAAAAAACCCAGAGCTCGTTTTGCATCAATGGGCTCCTTCAGTTGTAGGAGTACTTTGTTGATGATTTGATTGGTGAGCTCGATTGTGTTGAATTTTCGGGTTAGGGTGTTCCAGTTCTGGCCTTTTCGCAATGAATTGCAGAGAGTGGAGACGATTGCGTCGTCATCCTGTGGTGATTCTGCGGTGGTGTGAACTTGTCGAGTTGCTACTGCTAATTGATGTGTGCGAGTGCGAAGACGAAGGAGAAGGTGGGTGGAGATTTTGATTGAATTGGAGATAGAAGATGGATAGAAACTCATTTTTGTTCCATGGATTAGCATTGGCTCCAGTAAGAATTTGCTTAAGGTGGTGGTATTCATAAGACTAAGGCTCCATATTCGACCTTTCTTTTGAAGNATCTCTAATGGTTGTAGATGTGGATGACAACATTGGTGGAGATGAAAATCCAAGATTTAAAAGATGATATTGATGTCTGGGGCCACTCAAGCAAGGTTTTATAACAGGATGCCGAAAGGTGATTGGACTAGATGGATGTTTTCTGAGAGGAACATACACAGGGGAGTTGCTATCAGCAGTAGGGGGTTGATGCAAATGACGGAATGTACCCTTTTGCATATGTAGCAGTTGAAAAGGAAATAAAATCATCATGGACTTGGTTTGTACGACTAGTTTGTGATGACATTGGGCTTGCAGACCAGTCTGAGTGGACTATTATTTCTGACCAACAAAAGGTAATACCAGTTTAATGCATACTATGTATTAATCTACATACATACTATGTTTGATTCTACATTTGAAAGGATACCAGTTTAATGCATTTTGAGTTTTCCATTGCTAGGGTTTGTTGCCAGCNGCAAGGTGTAGGGGTAATTAAGGAGAAATGAATTGTTCGTCTCTTTCAAGGAAAATGACTTGTTTCTTTGTGCTTACCAGAATGATGTCTTGGGTGTTGTGACCTGTAGATTAGTTTTTGGATCCAAATAAAATATATTGTAAGTCATGATTCTAAGTTTTTTTAAGTGTTTGAATGAAGATGAATATTATATTATGTGATTTTTGGGATTCAATTTTCAATTGGTATTGAAAGATCTACCTTTTGTTTTTTTTTTGTCTTGTATTATATGTTGATGTAAGTGGTCCCAGAAGTTTGATTTTTTGTGCTTTAGAATATTAGACCTCTGTTATTGGGACCTCTGTTTTTGTGTGTGGTCCCAATAACAGAGGTCCCAATAAAGTGTTGTAATTCATTTGTTTATATGATTTTTACTTTAATTTGTATGGTTTCAGCCATATACTCTACTTTATTTAGCATTGAAGTACATTATGGGGGTGAGTTTATAAGCATACCATATAAGAAATATGTGGGTGGTTCTGCTATGTACATTGACTAGGTTGATGCAAAAAAAAATTCAATTCCAGAGATTCATTGCATGACCAAAGAGATTGGGTGTGCTGATGTAAGGGCATGTTGGTATAAAGTTCCTGCAATAGACATCATCAGTGGGTTGAGGGCTTTGGAAAATGATAGAGACATTCTTTCAATGGTGGAATGGATACCAACATATAGAGTGATTGAGATATACTTAAACCATGGGGCAACAATATATGAAATGCAAGGCCAAGTGTAGTCAAGCACTAGTGATAGTAACTATGATCCTGATAATGCTTCAACAAGCTTTGCTAGTAGTTCAGAATCTGCAAATAACACTAATAATGAATTGAATGAAGAAGAGGTGTTGATTGATACGATTGTTGATAATGCACCCAAGTGGAGTGATATGAGATCTAACCAGAATAGTCAAGCACTAGGGGTTGATGATTATAATGTTGTTTCAGAGATGAACTTTCTGATGACATCAGAAGTTTGAAAACCTCATCCGATGAAGAAAATCATCATCACAAAGGGAGACATCCTGTTTTTAATCCAGATAAGCACATGAACAATCCACAATTTGCAATTGGTATGTTATTTGGCACAGCTAAACATTTCAGAGATGCTATAAAGGAGTATTCTATATTGAATAGGAAGGAAATAAGCTTTGTGAAGAATGAGAAATGGAGAGTTAGAGCCAAGTGCAAACCACCATGTAAATGGATGGTGTTTGCATCTAAGATGCAAGGTGAAAGCACATTGCAAGTGAAGAGTTTGATTGATAAGCATACCAATTGTAGATCAACATTTTATAACAAGAATATGACATCAAATTGGTTATCCAAGAGGTATGTGGATAACTTTAGGTCCAATCCACAGTGGCCAACAGAGTCTTTTAGAGAAACTATCTTAAAGAATCACTCAGTTGGAATATCAAGAAGTAAATTTTATATAATAAAGTCAAAGGCTAAGCTTCTAGTTGATGACAATCATAGTGAGCAATACAAACTTATATGAAATTATTGTAAAGAAATTAAAAGGGCAATGCCAGGATCTCTAATGGTTGTAGATGTGGATGACAACATTGGTGGAGATGAAAATCCAAGATTTAAAAGATTATATTGATGTCTGGGGCCACTCAAGCAAGGTTTTATAACAGGATGCCGAAAGGTGATTGAACTAGATGGATGTTTTCTGAGAGGAACATACACAGGGGAGTTGCTATCAGCAGTAGGGGTTGATGCAAATGACGGAATGTACCCTCTTGCATATGTAGCAGTTGAAAAGGAAATAAAATCATCATGGACTTGGTTTGTACAACTAGTTTGTGCTAACATTGGGCTTGCAGACCAGTCTGAGTGGACTATTATTTCTGACCAACAAAAGGTAATACCAGTTTAATGCATACTATGTATTAATCTACATACATACTATGTTTGATTCTACATTTGAAAGGATACCAGTTTAATGCATTTTGAGTTTTCCATTTCTAGGGTTTGTTGCCAGCAATTCATGACCTTCTGCCAAATTGTGAGCACAGATTTTGTGCAAGACACCATCTCAATAACTTCAAGAAAGAGTATAGGGGTAAGTTGTTTTCCCAACTATTTTGGAAATGTTCCAAAGCAATCATTTTTGGAGTACTCTAACAAATGCATGAGAGATATGGGGAATGTAGATGAAGGGGCATTTAGGTGGTTAGATTCAGGTGTCCCACCTCAACATTGGTGCAGGGCATACTTCCCCACTAGTAGAATATGTGATATGTTGATAAACAAAAATTGTGAGGTATTCAATAGTGTTATAGTAGAGGCAAGAGAGAAACCCATTATTACAATGCTGGAAAACATTAGAATGTTGTTGATGAGAAGGATTAGGAAACATAGAGATGACATGAGTAGACACCCTGGTCCATTATGTCCTAGAATTAAGGAAAAATTAGATTACATTTTCAAATGATGCTATGGGCTACATTTGTGAATGGTCAAATGGATCACAATTCCAAGTTAAAGGGACATATGTTCAATTTGTTGTTGACTTGAGGGAGAGACCATGTGCATGTAGAAAGTGGCAATTATGTGAAATCTCATGTGCACATGCAGTTTCTGCAAATTTGCACTAGGGAGACAAGCCTGAAAATTATGTGCATGAATGCTACTCAAAAGAATCCTAAATGAGTTTGTATAAGCATCTTATCAAACCCATTAATGGACCTAACTTGTGGCCAAGGTCTGGAAAAAGACCTTTGAATCCACCTAGATTAACTGTTCAGCCTGGTAGACCCAAAAAACAAAGGAGAAGGAAGGCAGATGAAAGGAGGAAAAAAGGGAAACGTGGAAAACGTGGGAAAGTTGACCACAATTATAGAAGTTGCACACCTGGAATAGTGTAGAAACAAAAAAAGAAGAAGACTGTAGAAGATTCAATTGCAGCAGATTCAACATCTGCAGTAGCAACATGTGCAACAAATGTAACAACAACCTTCTGTGCAGCAGCAACAAGTTCTGCAGCTACATGTTATGCAGCAGCAACAACAAGTTCTGCAACACATTCACCAACTATAGCAGCAACAATTGCAACAGATTCAACAACTAAATGCAGGCCATTGTTACTGGCCAGAGCAATCAGGAAAAAATTACCAATATAATTTTTTATTTGTTAAAATCATTTCATTGTTACTAAACAGAGTATTAAATTTATTTTTTATCACTTTTAGATTCGGAGGAATACAAACAATCAAGCTGGAGCATTCATTCCACCCAGATCAACAGCTGCTGTCAATCTTAGTCCACCAACAACTGAAGTCACTCAATCAAGCCAATCTCAATTTAATCCATCAGCACCACCCAACTAAAACAGAGCTGCAGTGGATGTAGAAAGTCTAATTTGGTTTTTGAATGGTTGATGTATTCAACCTTTTTTTATTACCTTTTGAATGGTTGATGTATTCAACCTTTTGAATGTATTCAGGTTTTTAAATGTATTCAACCTTAATATATTGATTTTTAACTTTACAATTCTAGGAAATTTGTTTTTTAATGCTATGGAATCAATAGAAAATGACTTATAATTCAGTACCAAAAGACATTTTCATTCATTACAAAAAAAAAACATTACATTCAGTACAACATTAAACATTATGATTAGATTGCAAGGATCATCAATTACAACTACAAACATCCTTCTTTGATTCCTTTGCATCTGTGTTTAGCAGCATCTAAATTAGGAGGCAACAAACTCCTAATGCTACCCATAACATTTTCTCTCTTGCCTTAACCTTCCCTTGTTGAGCCTCTACATTATTCAATTTTCGAATCACTTGTCGTGCACATATGCACATTGGTGGGTCTTGCCAAATGAAAAAACCGCACCCATCATTCTGCATCATTAAAGTATGCAAACAATAAGCATTAAGGGAATGGAAGAAAAAACAGAATTCTCCATACATTCTAGATACCTACACCCATGTTTGGACATGTCAAAAACCTTCTTCCGGAACTCTGATCTATCCAAGATGTTTTCTTTACAGTCATCTTTCTACAATTACAAAATAAATCTATAAATCTGAAACTATTTAGATTATCCTTCTTCCCCTCTTTTTCTTGCTGAATATTTCTCTGTTTCTGCAAAACCCAACACACACAGAGCTCCTCAATATTGCTTTGTTTCTACAAAACCCAGCACACGGAATTGAGGAAAATTGCTCTGTTTTTGCAAAACCTAGCACACACAAAGCTCTTTATGCTTTGTAAAGGAGGGAAACTGTGGAAGATTTGGTGCCAAAATAGTTCATTTCCCTTAATTACCCTGCTGTCAATCTTAGTCCACCAACAACTGAAGTCACTCAATCAAGCCAATCTCAATTTAATCCATCAGCACCACCCAACTAAAACAGAGCTGCAGTGGATGTAGAAAGTCTAATTTGGTTTTTGAATGGTTNTCGGAGGAATACAAACAATCAAGCTGGAGCATTCATTCCACCCAGATCAACAGCTGTTGTCAATCTTAGTCCACCAACAACTGAAGTCACTCAATCAAGCCAATCTCAATTTAATCCATCAGCACCACCCAACTAAAACAAAGCTGCAGTGGATGTAGAAAGTCTAATTTGGTTTTTGAATGGCTGATGTATTCAACCTTTTTTTATTACCTTTTGAATGGTTGATGTATTCAACCTTTTGAATGTATTCAGGTTTTTAAATGTATTCAACCTTAATGTATTGATTTTTAACTTTACAATTCTAGGAAATTTGTTTTTTAATGCTATGGAATCAATAGAAAATGACTTATAATTCAGTACCAAAAGACATTTTCATTCATTACAAAAAAAAAACATTACATTCAGTACAACATTAAACATTATGATTAGATTGCAAGGATCATCAATTACAACTACAAACATCCTTCTTTGATTCCTTTGCATCTGTGTTTAGCAGCATCTAAATTAGGAGGCAACAAACTCCTAATGCTACCCATAACATTTTCTCTCTTGCCTTAACCTTCCCTTGTTGAGCCTCTACATTATTCAATTTTCGAATCACTTGTCGTGCACATATGCACATTGGTGGGTCTTGCCAAATGAAAAAACCGCACCCATCATTCTNTGCCTTAACCTTCCCTTGTTGAGCCTCTACATTATTCAATTTTCGAATCACTTGTCTTGCACATATGCACATTGGTGGGTCTTGCCAAATGAAAAAACCGCACCCATCATTTTGCATCATTAAAGTATGCAAACAATAAGCATTAAGGGAATGGAAGAAAAAACAGAATTCTCCATACATTCTAGATACCTACACCCATGTTTGGACATGTCAAAAACCTTCTTCCGGAACTCTGATCTATCCAAGATGTTTTCTTTACAATCATCTTTCTACAATTACAAAATAAATCTATAAATCTGAAACTATTTAGATTATCCTTCTTCCCCTCTTTTTCTTGCTGAATATTTCTCTATTTCTGCAAAACCCAACACACACAGAGCTCCTCAATATTGCTTTGTTTCTACAAAACCCAGCACACAGNTTACAGTCATCTTTCTACAATTACAAAATAAATCTATAAATCTGAAACTATTTAGATTATCCTTCTTCCCCTCTTTTTCTTGCTGAATATTTCTCTGTTTCTGCAAAACCCAACACACACAGAGCTCCTCAATATTGCTTTGTTTCTACAAAACCCAGCACACAGAATTGAGGAAAATTGCTCTGTTTTTGCAAAACCTAGCACACACAAAGCTCTTTATGCTTTGTAAAGGAGGGAAACTGTGGAAGATTTGGTGCCAAAATAGTTCATTTCCCTTAATTACCCTTGGACCTTGCCTCACGTGAGCCATGCGTGCATTTGTCCGTCACAACAAACGGCTGAATTGGATAGAAGCGCTTGATCGACACACATTGACAAGTTGAGGGGCTAAATTGCCACAAACCAAAGTTGAGNTGCCAAAATAGTTCATTTCCCTTAATTACCCTTGGACCTTGCCTCACGTGAGCCATGCGTGCATTTGTCCATCACAACAAACGGCTGAATTGGATAGAAGCGCTTGATTGACACACATTGACAAGTTGAGGGGCTAAATTGCCACAAACCAAAGTTGAGGGGCTTAATTGACATAAATCATATAGTTTAAGGGCTAAATAAATAATTAACTCTATAATTTATCCTTTTTTTGGTAAAGTTTTGATGACATCCCTAATATTATGGACTGATTTCAAGGGATGCCCCATGATTTCAAAACTTATACTGAAGCCCCTCTGACTTATCTTATATTTCAAGCAGTGTGTCTTGGTGGCTTCTTAGTCCTTTCACGGTTGCACCAAGGCATGACTCCATGACTTCACACGAGACGGTATGCTTGAAGCAAAGGTGAAGTTTTTAAGTAGCTAAGGTGTTCGATAAAAAGTTATTGTAATATTTATNCCCTAATATTATGGACTGATTTCAAGGGATGCCCCATGATTTCAAAACTTATACTGCCCCTCTGACTTATCTTATATTTCAAGCAGTGTGTCTTGGTGGCTCCTTAGTCCTTTCACGGTTGCACCAAGGCATGACTCCATGACATCACACGAGATGGTATGCTTGAAGCAAAGGTGAAGTTTTTAAGTAGCTAAGGTGTTCGATAAAAAGTTATTGTAATATTTATGATTTCCTCGGCTTAGGGGTTATTTGGTAATACTATTTATTTTAAGCCCTTAATGAATTAAATTCATTTGATAATTTAAAAATCATACAACTTAATATTTTAAGAATTTCATAAAAATAAGCCAAAATTTTAAGTAGCAGTCACCTACTTATCACTTAATATTGAAAATGTTAGACGATTTTATCAATTTCTCATAATAGACAAATATACTCTTAATGCATTTTACACTCTTAATTTTTTAATATTCAGCATCCATCACCAACACCATTGTACCACTGCCACCACTATTGCGTCGCTGCCACCACATCATAGCCGCTATAATCACTGTCGCCACCACCATTGTACCGCCATCATTANACTTAATATTGAAAATGTTAGACGATTTTATCAATTTCTCATAATAGACAAATATATTCTTAATGCATTTTACACTCTTAATTTTTTAATATTCAGCATCCATCACCAACACCATTGTACCACTGGCACCACTATTGCGTCGCTGCCACCACATCATAGCCGCTATAATCACTGTCGCCACCACCATTGTACCGCCATCATTACCACCATTGTGCCACTATCACTACCACTATCATCATCACCACAACCACCATTATGCTACCACCATTATGCCGTCACCACCACCACCACCCACCATTTGTGATGGTGGTGGTACGAATAAGATAGTAGAGAAGAGATTGTTAAAAGAAGGNCATCATCACCACAACCACCATTATGCTACCACCATTATGCCGTCACCACCACCACCCACCATTTGTAATGGTGGTGGTACGAATAAGATAGTAGAGAAGAGATTGTTAAAAGAATGGTAAAATTAGAATAATAATAATTTTTAGACTTTAACTCTTTATATTTATCAAATAGTTTGATTCAATTCAATACTTAAATTTTAGTTGATACCAAACAATTTACAAATTAAAAATTCAGCATTCAATATTCGATTTTCAACTTTCAATTTTATTAAACACCACTAAATATGCTAAACTGCATGACGATCTTCATGAAGGACAAGAAAGAAATTACCCAACCAATGCTCCCATGGAGTTATCAACTTCTAAAATGTCACATCATGCCTAGAAAATATAGCATCTAACGACCAAATATTTCTTTCCAAAATCTTAACAATTTCCTCCCAAAATCTTAACAAACTAGAAGATTACCCCACCATTACTTAAGAACCATACTATCCTAGAGGATGAATAAGCAAATCCTCGCCTCACTAAGGATAAGGGCATTTGTATTCACAAAACTCTGGAAATCGTTTTTTTCTTTTTCAAGTAATACAAATCAGAGGACTAAGATATTTCATTAGAGTAAATTAACCAAATATTTTAATTAGGTGAACCACTTATTTCTCTCATGCCCTTTATTTTTATTGCTACGCATACACACATTTTATTCTTTCTCATTGTTGAAGAGCTCTTTAACCCTTCCATCTCACACTAATCAGTTTTTAGCACCATCAATTTGACCCCGATTGTAAAAACAATTTTCATCATTTTCAATCTGTGTGATTGATGGGTTTGACTAAAAGTATGAGTGCAAATTTGAAAAACCAGCAGCGAGTACCTCAACCACCAACTCCTCCAATTTAGTACATATATGGCAACACTTGTAACCTACCCAAGTTCCATTCCACCTACTTCATTTGACAGTCATGTCTTGCCAAATTGCCAAAGGTCGGGGAATGAATGGCTCACCCCTTAATTTACAATAAAAAGAATGAATTTTAGTATTGTATTGAAAGTTGTTAATTAATAGGTTAGAATTATGATTGATCCAACAAAAACTTAAAAAATTAGTCTCAACTTTTTAATATTGATCCTAAGATTTTTTCTATTTTATTTAATTGTAATTTTTTTCTAAACTTTTAATGATAATGTGCCCTAGATAATTTCTAAAACAAAATAATTAGCCATGGGACAAATAGGACCCGACCAAGGTTAGGTAGTCTTCAAAGTGGGCCATGAGTGTGAGGGGTAATTCTACACTACTACAAAAAAAATAAAAAATAAAAAGCATTACATCGAAAGTCATCACTCTAAAATTACATTAGAAAATTTATGATTGATCACGAAGTGCTTAAAAAATTTATTATTTTTTATTTAGGATTTGTAATTTTATTTTTTTAAAATTGTAATTTCTATGTCTACAAATTTTTTTTAAAACTAATCATTCCCTCGATAAAGAATAGTTGAGCATGATTCAAGCTACTAAATGAATTAATTTAATTATCTTGTTAGTATATACATCAACGTGTCTATGCATTTTTTAAGTGAAAAAGAAGGATGAAAATAGCTAAGTGATTTGTTGGGATCGAATTATTGTTTAAACTAGTTTTTTTCGCTCTATGCATATCTTGGCTTCGAACATCAAACCGTCCCCTTCGATGGTGGGACCTGGATCATACAAAAGGTCAAAATTCAAATGATTGACTTTTGGGAATATAGATACAAGGTTGGGGGGTTGCTTTACATTTCGTGCGTCTTGTCTTGTCTGGGCGTGCATGTCCCTTTAACGAATTTGTGTGAATGGTTAGATAGGCAAAACATTCAGGTACCTCTTTCAACGGATCCAGATCGAATTTTAAATAATTTAAATTTAAATTTGATTTTAAAAATTCAATTCAAATTTGATTTGATAATTTAATGAGATTTTTATTTTTGTAATTCATATCCGAATCCATTAACAATTCGAAATTCGATTCAATTCAGATAATTTAATTAATTAAATTTTATAAAATTATATTTAAATTTTAACTAAATTTTTTTAAATAATCACTTAATCTTTTTAATATTTATATAAATATATATATATATATTTATAATTTGAATCGGATCATAATTGAATTGGATATACGTGTATTGGAATCTCAATCCGTGAAATATATAAGATATCGAATTCAAATTATCTATAAAAAATATTAATTAATATTCGATTAATTATATTCAAATTCAGATAAATATTTTATCCGATGACAGACCTATTTAAGAATAGTCCTTTTGAAAAAAGGTTTGCAAAAAGAAAGTGACCCCATGACTCTATTGGAAAAAAACCACAACTCCACGTGAATGAGTTGATTTTGACTGAATTAAGAAGATAATTAGTTAAAATATATGTAAATTGATCTGCACATTTATTAAACCCAAAAAAAAAAAGGTTAAATTAAAAATTCATACAATCTCCAACCATCATAGGGATCGTCAGTATAACTTTGTAGACCATAAGAAGTCTCATTGTCCCTTTTTAAGTTTTGTGATAAAGATTGTAGTTATTGGCCAAGTAGTGAATCCTCTCCGATGGCCACTTTACAAAGCCATTAACCCTAATCCCATGATAACAACACAGTAAACCTGATCAATTCAACTTAAATCTAAATCTTCGAAAACAAGACCACACGAGCACTGGTTTCAAACTCAGAC
This sequence comes from Ilex paraguariensis, assembly GCA_963454935.2. Classification (NCBI taxonomy): domain Eukaryota; kingdom Viridiplantae; phylum Streptophyta; class Magnoliopsida; order Aquifoliales; family Aquifoliaceae; genus Ilex; species Ilex paraguariensis. The sequence continues at coordinate 265,087 of CAUOFW020002780.1, forward strand.
TCCACCCCTTCATAGCCATGGACTCCACCCCAAACCCTAACCCCACACCTCAACCCCAACCCCAACCCCAATCGCTTTCCATTAAAGCCTCCGCTTCTAAGCTCCCAATCAAACGCAAAACACCAGACTCTTTCTTCACAGTCCCAAACCCTAAGCCTAATTCATCTCTAATCCGCACCCCCAAACTCAAATCCACCGCCGACGGCGACGATTACGGTGACGATGACGTCACCCCTGGCGGAGACAGCAGACCTCCGCCGTTCAAGTTCCACCGGATATGGACCGAGCCAGACGAAATTCGGTTCCTCCGTGGCCTCCTCGATTGCTCCCCGGAGAACCTCTCTTTCCCTCGCGATCTCCATGTTTTCTATGCTCGCTTCTCCAATACCATGCCACAACCGTATACGAAGTCTCAGCTCTCCGAAAAGCTGCGGAGGCTCCGCAAGAAGTTCCGAGTGATCTCCTCTCGGCTCGCGAAGGGCCTAGATAAAGCGCTGTTGTCGCCCCACGATCAGGCTTTGTACGAGCTCTCGGAGCAGCTATGGCACCCGGATTTTTCTTCGACATCGCCTTTTGGTGCTAATAATAACAGCAATAAGCCGAAAGAATCCAATTTGGTTGGAGTTGAGGTGAGCTTTTCGCCGATTTTGCCTTCGGTTTTGGTCGAAAAGCAGACTATGAGTCAGGATTTGAACCAAAATGGGGTGTTGAATGTGGTTGAAATTGATAATGGTGGCAGCGATGATGGATTTGTCGGCGGTGGTTTGGGGGGCGATGGTGGTGAAGTGAAATTGAGTGAAGTGAATGTGGAGTTTGAGGATGATGTTCAAGAAGACGAGGTGGTGGTGCCGAGTGAATTGAATGGTGAGATTGAGGAGATAGTGGGGAAGACTTTGATTGATGTGTTTGATGAGTCTTTGAAGGAGGTTAGGACGGCTCTTGTTCAACAAGGGCTGCTTTATCACGGTGATAGGTTGAGTTTGGTGAGTTCTTTGAATGAAGACAAAGCGGGGAGTTTTGAAAGGAGGTGGCGGGAGCAAAGGGTTGATGAACTGGATGTGTTGGCTCGTCGCTTGAGGTTGGTTCTTGAGCATTCCCTCCAAAAGCAGTGAGTATCAAACTATCAATCTATTATACATGGAATTCGAGCATCACTTTTTTACGCTGCTTTTGATGTTATCAACAGTTTTTTTATGCTCATCTAGACATTTTACTTTCCATTTCATTTTCTCCTTTAAGAAATTATGTACATATACCATCATGAAGAGAAAGTTTCTTGCTTTACCCACGTTTTGCTCTTGGTGTGGTTATAAATATAGGTTCTTACATCCAATAAAATTGTGTAAATGAGTTGACTTGAAAGTTTAAATTGTCTCCTATATAGATTATTTTGTTCGCTTCTCTAAGTGTTTGTGTGAGCTTTAACACCATAACTACAAAAAGACTCAAATAGAAATCGAATATCTTGTCTAGATGAAGGGAATATTTTTTATGTGAGTGTGTGGTTTTGAAAATTAGAATTAGTCTTGGAATCTCTATTCAAGACTCTGGAAACCTTAGTTATATATGTATGCTAAATGATAGCCATGATATTGGTTTGATTAGATAATTTTTTGTTGTTTACTGTGGTATTATGTTGTTGGAGATGGAGTGTGAAAATGGAGGTGGCGGTGGTGACAGACGTTCTATCAACAAGTCACCTAAGTGTGATAGGGGAATGCCAGTGTTGGTGATGCGTTGCCAAAGGTGATGCGTTGCCAAAGGTGATGATGGTGGTCATGATGTTAATGATTGTGATGGTGTTGTTATTAGTTGTGGTTCTGATATTCAGACTTGATCCTAGGCCATATCTGAGAGTGAACGTTTTCATTGACTGTTAAGGCAGTTATAACAGACATAACAGACGGTGCGAGTACCAAACTTCTATATTGTGGTCTCTTTAGAATTCATTTACCCTCTCTCGTTAAAATGCAAATTGTAAACCTGATCAACTCAAGTTAATCTATCTCTGCAAATAAGTCAGCATAGGCACTGATTCACCTCTATCACTCAGATATTCACAGCCAATGGTTCCCTTCCTAACCACAGACTCCATGCAAACTCTACCCATGGTCTCAATCCACCCAACCCCATTCCATTGAAGCCTTATGTGGCAACTGTTGGTGGTAATTATGATTATGTTTTGTCAAATGAGTGGTGAAAGTGGTGTTGAAAAGAGTTTAATTGAAACATTTGTGCTTGTTATGGTGTCAGCAGTCAAGCTGGTGGTGCAATGGTTGGGTATTGAAGGTTCCTTGGCCATGCAGGATTTTAGTATATTGTGATGGTGGTGCTTTTAAAAGTTCCGAAGGATCATGTTTTGTGTGTTATCCCGTTAGTAGCAGTGATGCTTTTCTTGAGCTTGTCGGGTAAGTGGTGTTGGTGGTCACAAAGGAGCAAATTAAATGAAGCCTCAGAGGGTGAGCATGCCAGTGGTTGTCAATAGTTACCGACGGTAGTGTTGTGGTTCTGAAATAGTTTACATGGGAATGCAAACGATGGAATGTTGGAGTGATTGAGTGGTTGTGGTGTTGGAAACCTCAAGTAACACAGCATGACAATGTTGAACTGATTCATATGGCTATGGCTCGATAATTGACTGCTGTGGTGATGTGCACAACGACTATGATTAATGCTTTGCTCCTGTGCAAGAAAAAGTTTGTGTTAGACTTCAAAGCGTTGTGCGCTTGTACGGTTGCCAATGATTTGGACTGATTATCAAGGTATGCATCTAATATCTAGTACTCGTGTATAATATCATTGGCCTTTATAAGATCTCAAAGTAAGTAATTCAGAAAACAGACCTTTGTTATGCGTAAACTGTGAAAAGAAATTTCAAGTTGTCATCATTTCTGAACTTATGTTAACAGCTAATTACCCACACCATGTAATGATATAACAAAACCGGCCGTCAAAATGAAGGATTGCTAACATTGATGACCAAGGGACTAACAAACATGAGGTTGTCAAGAAGAATAAGCTGAGGAAAAGAATTTAGGGCATGTTTCATTTTACCCTCTTGTGCTTTGCCTCTTATGCACATCACTTGCTGATGTTAAAAATAACCACATACACTCATGTGGTTGTGGAATGTACACACATGACTCTGTTAACAGAAATACTCAAATGAACGTAATAATCTTTCTTCCATCTTTTTCTCATTCCATTATCTTTCTCAACATAAAGGCATGGTAGAAGAGTGCAAATGAAGATGTTAGTTGAAAACCAACTTCTTTGATCCCGGCAAGCCTGGATTCGCAATTGAAGGAACAATCCCTTTGTTCTTCCAGCTATGGTTCTTTCTATTCTTATCTCTTATTGAAATGGCTGAAATTTTTAACTACTAGTGTTCCAAGATGAAGCATCGTATCTGGGTTGTCAATTCTTAATGTGATTTAGCAACCCAACCCCACATCGATTGAAGTTGACATATATAGATTTAGTGTTAAGGAGTTCTGGTCATACGAGCTTCTTCCGTTTTCTGCTGTACAACTTAGGATTGACCTACATACATGTTGTGAGGGGCAGCCCCGACAAGCAGTTGATTAAAACAAATCAACTGGGAGAAGTTGTTTGTCTACTCTTGTATATATATGATCATGAAATCAATTTTCAGGTAACGATTTTTTTATGGTTCTTGGTATCATACCGAAATTATCGCTCAAATATGACTAGTTACATTTCAATAAACTTGAATTAGGATCGATTTAAAAACTAAACTTTAAGATTTATCCATACTCTGATGAATTCAAGTTTTTTAGATTTTATTTGAGTTATCGACTTTGATCTTATTGAAATATAAATTGATCTTTCTAGTTTTTTAATTTATTTATTTTGTGTGCTCTGAACAGTAGTAGATTTTTCTTAGTGGTAAGATAGAGTAAATATATGTGAGTGGCAAAAAGGAGAAAATAGAAGCTGGGAGGACAAACAAGAAAAGAAAAGCACGTTCGCACATAGAACCTGTCTTCCGAGAGTCTCTCCACTTATCATACTTAATTTTAGTTACACATAGAAATATTCTTTTCTTGAATAAACCATTTTGCACGTGAGGGTCTAAAATTAAAGTTTCAGGAATCTAAAAGGCTGGCAGTATAAAACTCTTCATGATAAGATCAAAAGGGAAAAAGAAAAAATAAAAGGAAAAGGAAAAGAAAGAAACAAACTGTGTTTATGATTACTCGGCCATTCCCATCCGGCCCTTTTCATTTCAGAGGAGATCATGTTGTTGGAATGGCTATGGAAATTGCGGCATCCAAATCCACTTCCATTTACAATAATTTCTATTCTTATATTATTAAGCAAGTCTATGTTGCCTCTTAGAGCANAAAAGGAAAAGGAAAAGAAAGAAACAAACTGTGTTTATGATTACTCGGCCATTCCCTTCCGGCCCTTTTCATTTCAGAGGAGATCATGTTGTTGGAATGGCTATGGAAATTGCGGCATCCAAATCCACTGCCATTTACAATAATTTCTATCCTTATATTATTAAGCAAGTCTATGTCGCCTCTTAGAGCATGATGGCATCGGTAGAGATTGATCCACAAGAATCTTCTGTCGCAGCCGCTTGGACTTGGAGCACCGGATTGATCCTTGCTTGTGAGGAATGACTGAGGATCGATCTATGCACCTACTCTACTGTGACTTAATAATATTTAGGTCTTAAACCTACCTACCTACCTAAAGTGTAAGAATTTGAATTTTGATAATTATTAGCCGATCATAAAGAACGACTCCAACTCTTAATAGGATGGTAAAAAATTTCCTCAATTTCTGTATGCTCCGCCTCCCATTCAAACACGTTTTCTAGTTATAGGAAAGGAAAGGTGAATCTTTTCAGATTTCTTCCCCTTTTTGCCCCCTACCAACCACATGTCTCCATATCTGCTCTGCTCCTTCAATAACGGATATTATATTGTCGTTCACATGCTAGGTTATTGAAACCAACACCCACTCCTCTCAACCGTCTCCTAAATATCATGATTTCAAACTTTTTCTTGACCGTTCATCAAACGGTCCTCAGGCTTTCGAATTCAATTCATACTAAGGGACCCACCACCCATGCCTGCCAGAAAGGAATTGGAACTCATCCCTCATGCACACAAAGATGCCAATTTTTTTCTGCTAGTCTAATATTATTTACACATAAAAATTTGATCTAATTTATTGATAGTTTCATTAGAACTATTAAATCAACAATAATTCTAATGTTTAGTGAGACCTATAATTAATTCAAAAATCATAGTGAATTAACTCAAAAAATTAGATCAATAAATTAAATCCCAATAATATTGCTCTTCTATAAGTTAGTAACAATATTATATAATTTGTTGAATTATAAATATTGACATTTAAAAGAAAATTAAATAAGTAATGGTCAGAGGAAATTTATGTGTAGTTATTAGATTCATTTGGTATAATATGATTAGAAGACAGAGATTTATTAATTCAAAATTTTTAAAAATTTAAAAAATAGAAGGGAATGTATCTCAAGCCATTTCCCTAAGAAATTAATTGTTTTATTTATATATAGTGCATGGGTGAGTTCCTGCAATAAATTAAAATAGCGATGCGTGGAACGATCATAAATGATGAACTTGAAATGAAAGACCAGAAAAAGGGGTTGGGTGTGTCCCCGACTAATCCCCTCTGAAGTTCAAGTCAGTCGGCGTTGGATTCATGGACACAGTATATTCTCTATTTTCAAATTGTGTAATTTGATCTAGCTTCTTGAGGGGTATTTATACATGAGTTTACAATAATGGTGTGACCCTTAAGTCCCATTTTAGAATTTAATGGCCTCTACTCTTATCCCAGTAGAATAAGAGACATTCCATCGAATCTTCTTTGGACTAATTCCCTCGGACCAATAGACCTTTGCTCGGGAACTGTCGAGCATTCATCGGTCATTAAATATCCCCTCTCGGTGCTTGATTCATACGCCTGAGCGTTCACTAGTCGGGATAAGGGGGAATGATCGAGGACTTCATGTTAGCGCAACAATCATTAATGCCTTATAATAATGACTATTTTCACATCTTTCGAGGACCTGGACACTCATTAATGGCTTTGATATAGCCACTCAAGATCCCATTAATGAGTTGTCAAATCCCTTTTAATGTCAGGCTCTGAGGGGCATACTCGGTCCTTCCCTTCATAACTCTTCGGCGCCTTTTCTTGGCATCCTTTGCGCTTTTTAACGACTGTAACTACCCACGTGTCCATTTATCACTGTAAAACTGCCTAAAATGTCATATAGTATATGACGGGACTCAAGGCGACTCAGCACCCCCAAGTCGACACGTGCGAAAGAATAGTTGTTATGAAACTCAAAAGGTGTCGAAAAGTAATGGCTCGGAAGAGCCGAATACATAAATTGACACCCGCATTTAATACGATTCGACCACTCATTTATAGCGATATGAATGATTGAGACAAGACTATGAATAAGCCCCTGCGTCCTCAAAACCTAAGCCTACAGTCATAATTGCTAGACATTAATGACTATTACGTCGAGTATACCTCCTCGGTATGTCCTAGGGGTACTGTTCCCCAAGCATTGAACGCTCGAGAGTAGGTGTCAGGCGCCGATCATAGAAACTTGAGTTCCCGGGGATAACCTTAAGTTTTCGGCGTGGCCCCCAACACTTTTCCTATTATCCGAGCATTAAAGATACAAAGATCTTAGTGGAGAACACTCATTGCGCATGGATAAGAGTGTCTGACATTAAATGTTGAGATGAGACTTAAAGACTTTACACTCATTGTTGACCTAAATATAAATACTCCTCAGAAAAATGAATAACGGTACGCAAAATTGAACTGAAATAGATAATACATTGTGTTCAAGCCTTCTAATTTTATACTGATTTAAGTTTTAGAGGGGATAAGTCGGGTGTTCACCCAACCCCTTTTCTGACCTTGTGGTTGTTTCAGGTTCATCATGCAGACAATCGTTATCTTAATCTATTGTAGAAATTCTCCCGTGCAGTATAAATGAATAACTACTATAATAAAAAAATCAAACAAATTATAATTTAGTAAAGTCTAAATAACGACAATTATAATAAAACATAAGTAACTCACACTTACAGTTTAGCAGCAATAGAGATCTGAACGAATAATAAGATAGGATTGCCAAAAGAAAGAGGTATGACGATTTAGTCCTTTTTGTGATTCAGACTAAGCTGTCGATCTGCTAATTGGAAGACTCAACAGTATCAAATTAGGGACTTGATACGGTATCCAAGAAAAATTTTCGGTACCGTAATTCTAATTTTTATTATTTTAATAGATATGTTTTTACAATTTTTGTGGGTTATTTTATAACAAAAAAAGAAATATCACTTTTGTTGGCATTTTTACCACTGTTATTGTGGGTATTTTTATTATGTTTGTTGTGGTAATTATTTTTACCACTTTTGTGAGTAATAAAAATATTTATAAATGTGATAAATAGAGATATGGTATTAAAAAAAAAAATCATAGTCAACTCCTCAAATTAGACCAGACTCAATTAAATTGATTATTTGTCAACTTAATTTTGAGTGAAATGTTGAGATACGTATTTATTATAAAACAGACTTCAATAAGTTTATTTAATAATCTTAAATAAACTTATTTAACGGTCATCAATATTTCTCTTAAAATCACTTACATTGTATCGTACTTTGAAATACAAATTAATCTTAATGATTGACAAGCGACAATCAATTAGGTTAGTTTAGATAGTCAAAATTGGCGGTTAGAAATTAAAAGGTATTCAATAAGTGGTTTCTTTCTTGTCCCTCCCTCGCCTTGTGGACCGGAGACAACCCTTATTGATTGTATTATGTTATCGGAAATGGACTCTAAATTCAACCTTAACCATAGGAATTACAAGTACTATTGTATTGACATGATGTTATTATTATAAGTAATATTTTCTTGTGTTTTAGTCATTATTTTAGTTAATATTAAGTAGCAATATTTTTTTTTTTTTGATAAATGAAAAAAAGGGGGGGAAGCAAAGAAGAGTGTCCAACAACCACTCCGATAGGCCCTCACCGGTGGGATCAGGAGATCCTTGACCACGCCTGAAACACCTTTCGGGATCAGACCTAGCTAAGTTAGCATAGTGGCCAACCACCAAGTTTCAATAGAAACCCCAAAACTCGAACTCTCAATCTCAAGATAAAGAGTAAGGTCGGTACCCACTAGACCATCGTACCCGGTGTTTATTAAGTAGCAATATAAAGCTAGCATTTAGTCAATTGTTTTAATGAGGTGACTTTGGCAGTTTGTCTCAGTCTAAGGTTGCAGTGATTTAATGCAGATTACAAAAATCTTTTTCATGCTAAGAACAGATTACAAAAATCCTTTTCATGATAATCTAAAACAATCAAAAAGGTCGCTTATTGTGGGCCCCTCAGGAACCTTAAAAACAAGTGCTTATTTTTATTGAAGGAACTCTTATTCCAGTTTTGCCCTTATATTCCCTTAAAATTACAAAATGTCACGAATCTTGTCTAGTGGTCAAAGGATCCACTTTTTTCTTTCTTGGATTCATGTCAAAGGATCCACTCCACTTGAAAGCTCCATTTTTATTTTTATTTTTTATGATTTCTACTATGTTAATGTGGACAAGATTATGATACTAAAAAAAATTTGGTACAGCCCCAAAATATAAATTTTGGTTGTAAATTTTTGGTTGATTAATTTGTAATCAGTGGTAATGAATTTTCTTTTATTCAATGATTAAAGGTTGTCTGGGTTCATTTACACACATTTTGACTAATCCTTTCTCCGATCTGATCAAAGATAAGTCATCAATGTCGGGATTAGGTATTCATGAGGGATAAATCTCTCATAACTGACCCCAAAAAATTGTTAAAATTCGAACTCAAGATGTATGAGTTTACAGTTCATCTTATTATCACTTAAATTATTCTTTAAAGTTAGTAATAATGAAATTAATGAAATGAAATAACCAAATAATAAAATTTTATACATATCATCATTATATTGAGGGGAAAAAAATATATAGTACAATGATATAATTTTTCGATAACATAGTTAATCTCTCCACTTTATTCTCTAAGTTTTCGGTACCACAATAATAAGACCTCAGCATCATAGACAGTAAAAAAGAAAGGTGAGTGCTACCTACTTGATGAGTGCAATTTTGTCCTCTCTTCTTGTATTTGTGGTCTAGTTAGTTTAGTCAATGCCCATTCAAATCAAATATGGAATGGTCTTACTTTCTTGGCTATAAATAAGTCAGTAAACTTTATCAGCTTAAATGGACATTATTTATCAAAGTTCAATCCCTATTAATATGTTATTACAATCTCGGAATATTACACTTAACCTTTTTTTTCTAGTAGCACATTCGATAAATCTAATGACCTTAATCAACTAAATTATAAGGTTTCTCATTTCCAAAACCTAAATGCCTCACACCCTCAAACAGATATGATGCGTACTTATGAGACATCTCTGTATATGAAAGTATTAAGAAGTGTTTGAGAAATCTCACCACAGACTTGAGCAAGTTTATCTCTCAACAACATTTGAAAACATTTTTGAAGTTTTAGTAGTATAAGAAAATATATTATTTTTGATATAGAGAATAACAGTAGAGCCGTTGTGATAGATAGAAGAATGACTTGATCTTCCTAACCACTTATCATATTTGAACAAGAAAGAGATTTGCTTGCTTTGTGTGTTTTAGTTCTCCTGAACAGGGTCTTTCTTAAAAAGTATAAGCATTTCTTTAAATATTGTTCATGCAAAACAAAGATTGTTACCCATGTTTGACATGCTCTAAGGTTATTGGAATAAAAAANTTTCTTAAAAAGTATAAGCATTTCTTTAAATATTGTTCATGCAAAACAAAGATTGTTACCCATGTTTGACATGCTCTAAGGTTATTGGAATAAAAAGTTTTCTTCAGTAAGTGCGACCATTCATGTTTGACACGATTTAACATAAATAATCTTATTTTTTTTATGAGGTTTTTGATTTTTTCTAATGATAATGATTTGGTAAAAGTCCACTATGACAATTGCACGGGANATTTTCTTCAGCAAGTGCGACCATTCATGTTTGACACGATTTAACATAAATAATCTTATTTTTTTTTATGAGGTTTTTGATTTTTTCTAATGATAATGATTTGGTAAAAGTCCACTATGACAATTGCACGGGATAATTGAGACAACGATCTCCAAATTGGCGAACCTGAAACAACAGGGTCAGAAAAAGGGGGCAGGTGAGCAATTGACTTACCTCCTCTGAAGCTTAAGTCAATCTAAGGCGAAAGGTTTAGCGTAATGAACAATCTTTTTTTGGTTCAAGTTTGCGTACTTTTGTCCATTTTTCTGAGGAGNGTTGACGAACCTGAAACAACAGGGTCAGAAAAAGGGGGCAGGTGAGCAATTGACTTACCCCCTCCGAAGCTTAAGTCAGTCTAAGGCGAATGGTTTAGCGTAATGAACAATCTTTTTCTGTTTCAAGTTTGCGTACTTTTGTCCATTTTTCTGAGGAGTATTTATAACTGAATTAACAATGATTGTTAAAGATCTCTAGTCTCATCTAAACATCTTACATCTGACACACTATTCCTCGTGCAATGAGTGTTTTCTACTCACGTCTCNACTGAATTAACAATGATTGTTTAAAATCTCCAGTCTCATCTAGACATCTTACATCTGACACACTATTCCTCGTGCAATGAGTGTTTTCTACTCACGTCTCGTCCTATTAAATGCTAGAAAGATGGGATAAATGCTCGGCTAAATGCCGAGCATTTATGTCCTTCCCCCGAGTACCCAAATCTCTTAGATCGGTATCTGACATCAACTGAACATTGAATATTCAGGGGAACAGTTCTTCGGGGGGAGCCGATCGCATCATCTCGACGCATCAGCCATTAATGCTTAGCCATCATGACAGTAAGTCTAGACTCCCAGAGTACAGGTGTTTGCAGGCGCACATTTATTTGTCTTGTCACTATCACTCANATCATCTCGACGCATCAGCCATTAATGCTTAGCCATCATGACAGTAAGTCTAAACTCCCAGAGTACAGGTGTTTGCAGGCGCACATTTATTTGTCTTGTCACTATCACTCATTCCGTCATAAATGAATAGTCACATTGCATTAAATACGATGTCAACTGTCGTACTCGACTGTTCCGTGTCACCATACCTCGGTTTACCTCCTCGGCGTCCTTTGAACATCCAACGACTTCATTATTCCACGTATTAACCTGGGGGCTATAGAACCACCTAAAGTTCCGCCAACAATAGTAGTTTGCTTCCTCGCAATAATGTTAACACACATCATTAGCTTGGATGNGTTGTCGTACTCGACTGCTCCGTGTCACCATACCTCGGTTTATCTCTTCGGCGTCCTTTGGACATCCAACGACTTCATTATTCCACGTATCAACCTGGGGGCTATAGAACCACCTAAAGTTCCGCCAACAATAGTAGTTTGCTTCCTCGCAATAATGTTANAACCTGGGGGCTATAGAACCACCTAAAGTTCCGCCAACAATAGTAGTTTGCTTCCTCGCAATAATGTTAACACACATCATTAGCTTGGATGAGATAGTTTAGTTTTCGAACTCTAATCTCATGAGAGAGAAAGCTTTGGTGAACTAGATATAGTTGAGGACTTGACTACTGTGGCCGGTGCCTTGTCTTATCACACACAAGTTTTCCATTAGACGAAGACACTACCATCGATCGTAACATTAAAAGTTTTCGATAAAACTCAATTTATTTATATTTCATATAAATTATAAATTTTATTTATCGATAAATTTGCTCTAAATATCTTCAAGTTAAACCACCATATCACCAATTCCACCATTTTGAGCCATAACTTTTGTCCACAAAATTATTATAAAAGGAAACAAAAGGCAAATTTTATTTTACCTCCTTATAGTTTTTCCTTAGAGCACATCAGTCTCTTAGCGTTTAAAAATAAGCACACAACCCTCTTATGTATTGGACTAAAATGAATTATTAACACCGTTAATAGAAGTGACAAAAAAACCTTAATATCCTTATCATCTACAATATCTTATATCTGACTTTCTCTTTCTTCACATTCTCACCCATTGAATCATATTACTTCTTCCACCATCGTCCACTGCGCACCAATCCAGCCCACTGCTTACCACCACTCCCACTGGAAAACAACTCCGTGCAACCCAATCCTTCAACTCACTTCATTTCTCAATTCATCCATAGTAAAAAACATCAAACTCAACCCAATTCATTAACCCAACAAATTTAACCCGATTCATCACCAAAAATTCAACCCAATTCATTACCANCCAATTCATTAACCCAACAAATTTAACCCGATTCATCACCAAAAATTCAACCCAATTCATTACCAACAAATTCAACCAACCTTCAGCCACAAAAGGAGAGGGAGAGAGGGGGAGAGAAAATAATCAAAATAAAATTCAAAAAATTGTATCAAACTCAAAGTTAATTTTGAAATCAAAATCAAAGATTAAATCAAATTGAAAAAAATCAAAATATTAAAACTAATATTCAGAAATACTAGAAATCAAAACTCGTTGAAGAGTCATCTATTGTTGAGGAGAATTGATATGTGTTTCGCGTGTGAGAGAAAGAGAGGGCAGAGTAGTTTAAGATTTTCTGTACCTATGAGGAATAAAAAAGGAAAATGAAAGAAAAATGAAGAAAATGGTCCATGGGGTGAAAGGACTGGAACAATTTTGTGTGCAACGGTGTTGGTGGGATGCCTATGAGAAAGGAGNGGAATAAAAAAGGAAAATGAAAGAGAAAAATGAAGAAAATGGTCCATGGGGTGAAAGGACTGGAACAATTTTGTGTGCAATGGTGTTGGTGGGATGCCTATGAGAAAGGAGTAGATCGACGACACGTGTCTTCGGCACCGAGGCACATCTTTGTCTCTAGCGCGACTACGTGTCCTCGACATCTAGGCTCCGCTTGCTCTGATGATGGCACGTTTCTCGGCGCCAAGGCACCTTCCTTTCCTTGGGTAGTCGCGTATCCCCAGGCTCCAAAGGTACCTCCATCTCGTGGCAGACAAGTGTCCTTGGCTCCAGAGATACTTATTGAAGTTCTGGTCTTATCACATGTCTCCTACTTCTGAGAGGTTACTGATTGACAGCTGACCAGTCTTAACTAATCTAGGAATCATGAGGGTGCCCTACACGATGAGGCCAAGATGGCGAGATGAGCAAGACACTCAGCCAAAGAGAGTTAGACACATGACATTGAGTACAAAGGTAGAGGTAAAAAGACAGAAATATTCTTACTGACATGCGACTATTTTAAGCAAANTCTACACGATGAGGCCAAGATGACGAGATGAGCAAGACACTCAGCCAAAGAGAGTTAGACACATGACATTGAGTGCAGAGGTAGAGGTAAAAAGACAGAAATATTCTTACTGACATGCGACTATTTTAAGCAAACNCCTACACGATGAGGCCAAGATGGCGAGATGAGCAAGACACTCAGCCAAAGAGAGTTAGACACATGACATTGAGTACAAAGGTAGAGGTAAAAAGACAGAAATATTCTTACTGACATGCGACTATTTTAAGCAAACATTTAATAAGTCCTCATATGATGGGATATCTGCAGTGGCGTAAGAAGCTGAGAAGTAGAAGCATTAAATGCTCACAGATCTAAGTATTCAATACCTCAACATTGAAGAAGCATTAAATGCTCAAGGATCTAAGCATCCAATACCTCAACATTGAAGAATTGAGCNAGGGATATCTGCAGTGGCGTAAGAAGCTGAGAAGTAGAAGCATTAAATGCTCAAGGATCTAAGCATTCAATACCTCAACATTGAAGAAGCATTAAATGCTCAAGGATCTAAGCATTAAATGCTCAAGGATCTAAGCATCCAATACCTCAACATTGAAGAATTGAGCATTAAGTGCTCAGTAGCCTGAGTAATTAATACTAAGACATCTCTCATGCAAAATAGGAGGCACATTGCTCCATTTCTAGACGTTATCTACTAATTAGATCATCAATGATGGTGAGTCTTTGAAGGTATAAATAGTTTCAGAAAATACATTACAAAGGTACACAAATTTACTCCTCAAAAAACACAAAAACTGTGTTTTCTTTTTCCCTTCTCAAAGAACTGACTTGATCGTTGGAAGAAATACGTTGAAAAACACTCTAGCGCCCCTTCTAACCTGTCTTCTGTGTGCTAGGAATCGCCTGTGACCCGCCGAAATCAATCGAGCAGCCCCTGAAACAATTCATCACCACTCTTTAGGCACTCTTTGACCATTTTGGATTGTTCCTTTGTCCCGAGATCATCCATTCCCTCAACGAACGCAAGTTCATTAAAGGAGAGATCTGTCTTTTCATATACTGTGCGAAAANCTTAGAAAATACATTACAAAGGTACACAAATTTACTCCTCAAAAAACATAAAAACTGTGTTTTCTACTTCCCTTCTCAAAGAACTGACTTGGTCGTTGGAAGAAATACGTTGAAAAACACTCTAGCGCCTCTTCTAACCTGTCTTCTGTGTGCCAGGAATCGCCTGTGACCCGCCGAAATCGATCGAACAGCCCCTGAAACAATTCATCACCACTCTTTAGACACTCTTTGACCATTTTGGATTGTTCCTTTGTCCCGAGATCATCCATTCCTTCAACGAACGCAAGTTCATTAAAGGAGAGATCTGTCTTTTCATATACTGTGCGAAAATTACCGCGCACATATGTCAACAACTTGCACACCATAATGGGGATTGCAACCAACCAGGGAGAGGAAGAGCAGATTAGAGAAAACAAAGGGTATTATAGTCATTTATTCAAATTCATTTGGGAGAAAAACACTTGATTTTTCATTCAACCCGTTATTTAGACANTGCACACCATAATGGGGATTGCAACCAACCAGGGAGAGGAAGAGCAGATTAGAGAAAACAAAGGTTATTATAGTCATTTATTCAAATTCATTTGGGAGAAAAACACTTGATTTTTCATTCAACCCGTTATTTAGACACCTGTAACATACACACAATTAATTTTAATAAAAAATGTAACGATAATATATTAGTCTAAATCCATAAGGAAGGTTGAATGCTTATTTTTAAACGATAAGGAAGTAACGTGGTCTAAAGGTGAATCGCAAAGGGGTACACCGAAGTTTGCCCAAAAAAACCCCGACATTCTAATCCTAGCATAAAACTATGGATGGCAGTACTGCAATTTCAAATCCAATTAAAGGCAGAAATGTATAAAAGAAAACAAAACCAATTCCACATGCAGATGGACTCTCTCCCCCCTTTACTTGTCGTCTTCTTCCACCCACATCCTTATAAATCTTCTCTCTCGTCGTCGTCGACATCACCGAGAGAGAATCAAACAACAACCAAAATCTGGAAAACTGGAGAGAATTCAGATGAAAAATTTGTAGAGAGAATTTAAATCATGGAGGATGAGGATTTGAAAGCCATTGAAGAGATTCTGAGAGAGGATCGATACGGTGTCGTATCAGAACAGAATGATGATCACGGCTGGCAAACAGTTTCCTATCAGAAGAAAAACCGAAGAAAGCAGGTTAAGCAGACGCCGGAGAATTTTTCAGGTGGAATTGGAGTCGGTGTTTCCGGTGATGTTTTTCTGTCGATCGAGCAGCATTCTGAGGATCGTCGCCGGCGTTTGGAAACTCAGAGAGCAGCCATTGCCGCTGCTGTAGGAGATAATTCTGCTGTGGCTGGTGACGGTGAGGACGGAAGCGATGTGGACGGTGACTTTCCCGGTGGTGTTGTTGAGAATGGAGATGTAAAGAAGAGTAAACCGAAGAAGCCGAAGAAACCAAAGGTTTCGGTAGCCGAGGCAGCGGCGAAGATTGATGCCTCTGATCTCTACGCTTTTCTCCTTGATATAGATGTGAGTTTCGAACTCTTTCGATTTCTTTCTGGTAATTTGATTTTGTTGATTCTGATCCGCTGTTTTCGTTTTTAAAGATTGATTTTTTTGTTCTGGTGGTTCTGGTTTAGGCTTCGTATGAATCGCAGCAGGATATACAGCTAATGCGTTTGGCGGACTACTTCGGGCGAGCTTTTTCAAAGGTGAATGCATCTCAATTCCCGTGGATGAAGATTATCAAGGAGTCGTCTATTGCAAAGATGGTAGATGTGAGTCTCCCTCTCTCTCTCTCTCTCTCTCTCTCTCTCTTCAGAATTATTTCCATTTGATTAATGATGTAACAATTAATAAAGAGACATTTTCAGATAATTTTGACTTGGAATTGAAACAAAGGAACATAATTCATGGCAGAGACCTTTAAAGGTCTTGCCTTTTGGCCCCAAAAAAGTTTTATATACAAATTGTGAATGATCTGCGTGGTAAAAAAGTGTAAATTTTGTCGTGTAAGAGGTATCTGAGCACAGAAATTATTGTGTAAGAGTCCTTTTCTTGACTTGGCCTGCGTGAATATGTGATGAAATGAATAAGAAGAACTGTATGTTTTGTGCCTGCTTATTCGTCCTTTTTGGATTTTATCTTTTATTCTTTTCACTCTCTTTATTGTATTAGTTTGTGTGGCCATGTACAATAGTTGGAATTAGATTTATTGTTTGACTAATTTCTTAAATGCCATTTTCTGGTTTTGTTTCAACTTTAATCTTGGATTGTACTATTGTAGTGTTTTGATGTCATCTGTTGGATCATCTCATCTTATTGTTTCTTAACTATCCAACAGTCAATCATTTGTTCATCATATTTTTAGTATAATGCAATCATTGCATAGGTTTTCGTGTAATTTTTGAATTCATATAATTATTCCTCTTAAGCAGATCCCACTTGGACATATAGCTGAAGCTGTTTATAAGACATCAGTTGATTGGCTAAACCAGCGATCTCTTGACGCACTCGGTGCCTTTGTTTTGTGGTCCTTGGATAGCATTCTTGATGACCTTGCTCTTCATCAAGGACCTGTCAAGTCAAAAAAGATGGTTCAGCAAGCACCTCCAAAATCTCAGGTAATGTGTGTCTAGTTGCATGAATCTAACGATTATGTTGATTTTTTCATATAATTTGAGCATTCAAAGCTGTTTAGTTTGTTACCATTTTCATCAATTTGGGCATTTGTCCACTTCTAAAAAAGTGATGAAGAATAAGCTAGACACATAGATTCAAACTAGAAAGCAGTTTTGGCCTCTATTCTCCCGTGACATAGGTGTGGTGGTCAGATACAGCGTCAAGATCAGACATGACATTAGTTGTTGGATGCAACATCGTCCTTGTCGTTAAGTCGAAAAAGCACTGATTGAAGCATAAAGGATTTATAGCGCGTCCTTTGACATCAATAGTTCCTTAATTAACAGATATTCTACCGAGCTTAAAAGTGAAACTCTCTTTGTCATTAAGTCAAAAAAGCACTGATCAAAGCATAAAGGATTTATAGCGTGTCCTTTGACATCAACAGTTCCTTAATTAACAGATATACTTCCGAGCTTAAAAGTGAAACTTGTAATAATAAGTGTGTGTTCACGCGTCCTTGGACATCAATAGTTCCTTAATTAACAGATATACCACCGAGCCTAAAAGTGAAACTTGTAATAATAAGTGTGCGTTCACGCATCATTTGACATCAAATAGTTCATTAATGAACAGATATACTAACGAGCAAAAGGTGAAACTGGTAAAAATAAGTGTTTGTTCTTCTGTAAATTATATAGTGTCGTAAATCAGTGTTGAATACTAGTATAGGTTGATATCGATATTTAATATAAGCTAGTATAGGAAAATCAGTGATCTTATATGCCTCCAATATTTTAGTTACTTCAATGGCATTTGTCAATTTGGAAACCAAGTTTGATATGCGAGAATGATGATGAATCAGCTATAACAAAAACCATTGTAGCATGGAGGAGATTAGGAATTGGCATGACCCAACTCTGCAAATCGGACATTTGAAGGTGGGATGTTAGGATTAGACAGAGTATAGGAAAGAACAATAGAATGCTGTTGTACTGCACTTTCCCTCAATAATTGTCCACCTTGACCAATGAACAATGTTTTTGGAATTCCTGATGCATGCAGTTCACTACTAACTGTATTTGCGGATCTGTACTGAAGAAAGGGTGTAGCTGGAAATTCTGTAATCATCCTCACTTATCACTGTCTAAAATAGGGAATTTATTATGGCATATCCAAAAAAGAGAAATTTGGAGTGTTATTTAGAAATGGAAGGTATATAATAGTTTGAGTTACCTAAAAAACTCATTCGAATAACTGATGTATTCATTGATATAATGGTGCATCTGCAGGTTGCCATATTTGTGGTTTTATCGATGGTGTTGCGACGCAAGCCTGACGTGTTGATCAGTTTATTGCCTATAATAAAAGAGAATTCAAGATATCAAGGACAAGATAAGCTTCCAGTCATAGTATGGGCAATCAATCAAGTAAGCGTTGACAACAGGAATGCACTAATGCTTTAGTGCAGATAATGGTTTTGCAAACGATAAAGATTATTGTTTATTTGAGATTTTTTTTTTTTGTTTTTTAACGAGGCTGGAATTGTGTAGGCCTGCCAAGGGGACTTGGTTTTGGGTTTGTTCATGTGGGTACATTACCTCTTGCCGATGCTGAGCAGTAAATCAAGTTGTAATCCACAGTCCAGAGACTTGATTCTGCAGTTGGTTGAGAGGTTGAGTACCAATTGCAATTAAAATGAGCTTCTATTCCGTTTTGATTTCCTACTTCTTTTACTAAGACTTCTCTTGCAGGATTTTATCTCCCCCCAAAGCTCATACTATTCTAGTGAATGGTGCTGTCAGAAAGGGGGAGCGCCTAGTGCCTCCGTCCGCTCTTGAGCTTCTGGTGAGAGCCACTTTCCCAGCACCTTCAGCTCGAGTCAAGGTGGGTGTTCTCTGGGAGCTAGCAGTTTATTTTCCCACAATATTTATTTTAACAAGATTGGAATCTGATGTGTTTGAGGCATATGTTTTTGTTCAGGCAACTGAGAGATTTGAAGCTATATATCCCACCTTGAAAGATGTAGCTCTTGCTGTTGCCCCTGGAAGCAAAGCAATGAGACTAGTTACGCAGCAGATAATGCCTTTTTCTGTCAAAGCTGCTGGGGAAGGTATGGAACCAACACTAATCAACTGCTTCTTACTGTCCGTTTTCTTTTTTTTTTTTGGGAGCAAGGGACATTAGGCATTTTGCTTTATATCAGTGCTTTCTTGATGGATGAAGCCGATTGCAGGTATTCCTGATCTATCAAGGGAAGCAAGTGATTTATTTATTTGGTGTTTGGCACAAAACCCAGACTGTTACAAGCAATGGGTGAGCTGTTCTGATTTTGTTGCTACCATTAGTGTTTATTCATCTGAGGCCGTTTCTCTCCCCCTTTTGTACCTTATCAGTTACTCTCTCACTGTTCTTTTCCGGAAATATTTTGAAACAGGACGACATTTATTTGGATAATATCGAAGCAAGTATTAATATTTTGAAAAAGCTGTCGGATGAATGGAAGGTGCACTCTGTTAAGCATGCTAATCATGACTCTTTGAAGGTGACTTTAAAGAGTTTCAAGGAGAAGGTAAGCATATTCTTTTGAGTACTCTATGCAAAAGTGTGTTGGTTGGGTGGATCTGTTTTGCCCCATGAAAGTAGGTAGTAAATAATTCAAAGAAGAATAAAAGGATAATATTTGGCCAGTGTAATGAAATGTCCCAATGTTTCGTTTAACTAGAATATAATTCCTATATCATCAGCATAATCTTTATTATGCTATATCTTATGTTCAAAGAGATGATATGGAGAGGATGCAGGAGCTTAATTTTCATAACAAGAAAAGGAAAAAAAGTATGAAAGAAAGCGGAAAGAAGAGGAAAGGAAATATGTCTGTTTTATATTAACTCCTAGGATAAATAATGTGCATCTCTCATCTCTTCTGGCATGAAACAACCCATACTTACCTCCCAAACTAGTCCAACTCTGTGTTTTTGTTTTGTGTATTTATTAATATTACTACTGAGTGTGTTCGCCATTTGCATTGCAATAGTTTGAATGAATGAATTCCCTGTAATCTATAAGTGCCAATTTGTAAAAATTACAGATCCTTATGTCCTCAAGGTCTTCTTCATGCTGCCAATCATGTTGATTGTAAGTGGATCGATGGTTAAATTGTTGCTAACTTGTTTCGTGTTTCATGGCCTCTTAGAATGAGAAGGCAATGGGTAGTGAAAATGATACTGCCCGATTAGCATCCTTGAAGGATGCGCAGAAGTACTGCAAGATAATACTGGGACGAGTTGTGCGAGGCCATGTATGCATGAAGAACATCGTATTTGTAACTGTTGCATTTGCCATCGGTGCAGCTTTCATCTCCAAGGCCATGCCGTCTTGGGACTTGGACAAACTGTTCGTAAAACCTAACTTACCGTAAACTTTCACACCTTCTTTAGAAAGGCTCTCCAGCCGATGATGGTTCATGCCACCATTTAAATGCAATTATATCCAGCATAGACAAGCTAGATGGCCCAGTAACTAAAATGGGTAGAGGATGAGTTCAATTTAGAACTTTCTAGTGAAGCTCATCGGTTTTATTAACGTGGATATAGGAGGAGCAGCAGCCAAAGTTCGTGGTATGTCATTTTACAATTTACAGTGTTTTGTCTTATCTTAATTATGGAACCCTTTTATGACTTTTTGTGATAGTGACCGAGTTATAGTGTTTTTTCCTTTGTCTTCCGAGTGTGTAAAATGGTTATACATACATGCCATGAAATGTTGCTCATTCCATTTCGTCCTCCTTCTACTTCGTCTGCATGATGCAGTACAAATGATTTATGCCCTTTTTGGGGCTTATACTGATTAAGTTATGGTTATGAACTCTGATCTGAAATTAAGCTAATAAGAGAGAAAAGGCACCTTGAGGATGTCCTCGCCGCACTGACTAGGGCGGTTTGCTAGAGTAGCAAAATGGACTTGGGTAGGCTAGTGGTTGAAGGATTTTGTGGTATGCATATATTTGTTTCTTTAGTCATTGAGGAGTCTTAGCTGATTGCTGATGGGTTTACAAACTGATAAATCTACACCAACGGTTCAATTGATGAAATGATTTGGTACTCTGTCCTTCAACTGGTGGTCCTGAGTAGCGAAGCTTTTAGGTCTTTTTTTAGGTCATTAAGAAGTGAAAGCTACATATGTTTTGATCCCAGACCAAAAAAAAAACGTGTTTTGATCGAATTTTTGGAGTTTTTGATTTCCCCTTTTGAGTCTAAGGCTTCAGATTCCCATTTAGTGATAAGGTTGCTTAATTATAACTTAACTCTCATGGGTTAAAGTCATTTAGTTAGGGTGTGGTTGTTAATCCAAATTCAGCAATTAAAATGAAAAATGAATGTATTCAATACTTATTAATTAAGTTCGTTTGATAACTTAAATTTAAACTCTCTTAATATGTTAAGTTCTTCTTCAAAATAGGCTACAATATTAAGTAGAAAATCGTTTACTTAATTCTAAAAGTTGAAAGTATTCAGCAAAATCATCTTTAATAATACTAGTAATGCACCACATGCGTTACATGTAAATAGTTTTCATATATAAAATATTAATAAAAAGTATTAGGTATATATGTACATACATTATATATCGTCTCAAATTTATTGAAATTATATTTTATTGTTCATATTATACTATAGAATTTCAAAAATATTGTCTGTTTTTGCAGATACATTATTCTAACTATAAGAAAAAAGATAAAAATAATTCATTTAAAATTCATTTGATTAAGTTTCATCTTATAATTTATAAAATAAAATAAAATAAAAATAATTGTCAATACTGTAATTAATGTTTACTATAATTAGGAATTAGTTAGGTCAATATTGATAAAATATAGGGTTAATAGCACTTTTGCTATCTAAAATGTGTTTTCTATCAATTTAGTCATCAATATATAAAATTTATCAATTTAAAATATTCAATTCTTGTTTAAATGGTCCCTAATCAGATAGTCTATTAAGTTTTTTGACAGAAGTGTGTCATTCGTTCAGACAGTATCACATGATCAACACATGATCACTTTTGTCCAAATTATCCGTATATGGATCATTTAAACATTAACAATGGAGAGATAGTGTGATATTTAAACCTATGGATGACAGTGGATCAGGGAAAAACAAGTATTCGTCTAAACTTGTCCTGTTTGGACCGAAGATGGACTATACGTATTGGACGGTGGACGTAAACGGAGATACCCGTATAAATCCGTGCGGAGATGAAGGCGGGGATAGACTTACACTTATCCCCGCCCTGTCCCCACCGGCTCTGTTACCAGTTAAAATATATATATATATTTGTCTACTATAGAATTATTGATTTATTAGTTAAGTTTTAAGGTAATGCCTGCAGTATTTGGTCACATTAGTAATTAAGTGCATAATGAGTATTGGTGATCAGCCTTTTGGCCCTTTTACTGTCTTCTAGCTTTGTGCATGTAATTATTGATCTTCATTACAGTAAATATAGGGGCATAGTAATTGAATAAAATGGGCCTGTTTTAAGATTTTCCATCAGCAGTATTACCTTGGCACCATACTGTGGGCTAGGCAGATGTACTTCGAAAACGATTTTTTTTATGGCACAATAATTGGGTTTGGGCTTATGCTTGGGTTGGGCTTAGGGTTGAGCTTGAGTTTGGGCGGATACGGGAAAAGCAGGACGGGTACAAGATTATAAATTTACCTGCGGACGGGAATGAGGATGAAAATTATACCCGTCAGTGGGGGTGGACCGGGTATAATTGACTTTATCATAATAATTATGAGCAAAATAGGAAATCAAAATTTTTTCACAGATGCTAACATTTATAAGTAGTATAGATATAAATATAGATTTACAATATAATAAGTATACCCCGAAATATTTTACAATTCTATTAAAACTCTAATTAGTCTTCTCTTCAAAACACTTAACCTATATATTCTCCTTGTCGATCTCTTTTTTTTCTTTCCTTTGTCTTTTGTAACAAAAATATACATATATAAATATAATTACACACACAAACATATGCGCTGCACACACGCGGCGCATACACACATATTGTTAATAAAATCTAATTTATTATATTTTTTTAATATTATTTGATTACTTATTAGTTGTTTTTTTTTATCAGATGTTATTGTTCGTTTATTATGTTATTTAATTTGTAATTGTTCACTTATTGTGTTATTCAGATGTTATTTATTTATTTATATGTTTGATCAAATATTTGTTAAATGTATACTACAATATAATAATAGTGATTATGATTTATGTTATAACATTTTGTAAATATTTTTAAATTAAAGAATGGAAGGGTAAAACTGAAAATTAATTTATTTTTAGACGTCAGCTCTGTGTAGTTATCAAACAGTTTAATTCAATTCAGTACTTAAATTTCAGTGAAAGTCTACAAATTCAGCATTCAACTTTCACACTTCAACTTTCCAATTTCAACTTTTAGTTTTAACAAACATCACCTTAGTCTCGCGTACATTTAACTATTTTCAGGCCATATAGTGACAAATGGAGTCTCAAATTTTAAGACTAAAACAACCATCCCCACTAGAGAGAGTGGAGATGGCCTAGTGGCCCTTGGACCACACAACTCACTCGGTGTTACGTAATGGATTTCAGCCTCATTGCACTTTTCCCGTAAACCCTTACCCCGCCATGTCCATGGCCGCCCTGACTGCTCTGTGGTGTGGGGGTAGCTTGAGCATTCTTTTTTTGGCTAATTGAGAATTTATAGATAAGGTAAGAATGGGAGGAGGGTTGCTTAAGTAGTTTCTCAAAAAGACAGATAAAATTGATGCTCTTGGTCGACTACTCTTATTATCCCAGACGGGGATAAAAAAAGAAAGTGAGAAGAAAAGAATTTGGGTATGAATTGTTAAAGTTGATCTGGGTGAAGGGCCCAGTAATTATTAAAAAGGAACTAGGTGGTGCAAAACCAAATTAATCGAAGGTAAGGATAGGATCTGGTAATAGACTGCAGCTTCATAGGTTTACTGTAAATTCACGGAGTCATCTATCTTGATCACATTTCCTTCCCTAGTGCATAATTAGTAGAAAACAAAGAGAAGATGTGTACAAACAAGAAATCTAGCAACAAGAAGAGGGACAGAAGAAAATTATATAAACACCCTCAAAATTTCATTAATTTATATTTAGGTAGTGAATATCTATTCACAAGAACAAATTCAATTATTTATGAATTCTAAACTTCAAAGTGTTTTTGNCACTTATTGTGTTATTCAGATGTTATTTATTTATTTATATGTTTGATCAAATATTTGTTAAATGTATACTACAATATAATAATAGTGATTATGATTTATGTTATAACATTTTGTAAATATTTTTAAATTAAAGAATGGAAGGGTAAAACTGAAAATTAATTTATTTTTAGACGTCAGCTCTGTGTAGTTATCAAACAGTTTAATTCAATTCAGTACTTAAATTTCAGTGAAAGTCTACAAATTCAGCATTCAACTTTCACACTTCAACTTTCCAATTTCAACTTTTAGTTTTAACAAACATCACCTTAGTCTCGCGTACATTTAACTATTTTCAGGCCATATAGTGACAAATGGAGTCTCAAATTTTAAGACTAAAACAACCATCCCCACTAGAGAGAGTGGAGATGGCCTAGTGGCCCTTGGACCACACAACTCACTCGGTGTTACGTAATGGATTTCAGCCTCATTGCACTTTTCCCGTAAACCCTTACCCCGCCATGTCCATGGCCGCCCTGACTGCTCTGTGGTGTGGGGGTAGCTTGAGCATTCTTTTTTTGGCTAATTGAGAATTTATAGATAAGGTAAGAATGGGAGGAGGGTTGCTTAAGTAGTTTCTCAAAAAGACAGATAAAATTGATGCTCTTGGTCGACTACTCTTATTATCCCAGACGGGGATAAAAAAAGAAAGTGAGAAGAAAAGAATTTGGGTATGAATTGTTAAAGTTGATCTGGGTGAAGGGCCCAGTAATTATTAAAAAGGAACTAGGTGGTGCAAAACCAAATTAATCGAAGGTAAGGATAGGATCTGGTAATAGACTGCAGCTTCATAGGTTTACTGTAAATTCACGGAGTCATCTATCTTGATCACATTTCCTTCCCTAGTGCATAATTAGTAGAAAACAAAGAGAAGATGTGTACAAACAAGAAATCTAGCAACAAGAAGAGGGACAGAAGAAAATTATATAAACACCCTCAAAATTTCATTAATTTATATTTAGGTAGTGAATATCTATTCACAAGAACAAATTCAATTATTTATGAATTCTAAACTTCAAAGTGTTTTTGGTTAAGATAAAATTTGTTAATGTTGATAGATTATCACCATCTAAAGATAATCAGAAGATAATTTCATAACTTCAAAAAAAAAAAATGTTATATTACAAGCCAATGGTACTTGTGTTATGGGATTTATTGCTAACAATGAGCTACTAACCAAATATTAGGTACTATGAGTCAGTTGTATCACTTGTCATCTCTGTACGGGATGAGTAGATATTCATTATAATTATGGCACTATGGGCAGGGAAGAAATGGGGACGAAAAGGAAATACCACCGGCATATGGTCACTATCTTAGTCGGTGACATATAAAATTAGGCGAAACAAATGCAAGATATACATTATCAAATATGCCCACTAGACCACTACCATCATGATATTTGATATCTATATTTTCTTGAAGTGCAGCAACTACCCACAAAACTCGTGTAACTACCTCTAAAGAATAAAAAAACAAAAAGAGAAAGAGATGATGCATGAAGCTTGTGGGGGTGTGTGTAGAAAAAATGTTCATTGCAACTGTTATACTATGTCGTCATGTTGACATTGTATAACTGTGAAATGATAGGATAATAAGTGAGCAAATGAATTTTATATAATTAAATAACTACCCATCTTGTTATATAATAACAACTCATGTAAAATTTGCTTGTATAATTGTTATTCTATCATTAGACTATTGCAATGAATATTTTCTTGTGTGTGTTTGAGAGAGAGAGAACAAAAAATTACATGTCAAAAATATATAACAAAAATGTTGAAAAGTGTTGAGGAAATTAGAAGAAAGCAAGCAAGAGACACGGCGCTATTAACGCTTTACTTTGTGATTATCCACCGTTGGGAACTTTGTCAGTGAGCAGCATAGTCCCTAGATTCACGCCTTAAAAAAATGCATGCCATATTCCCCATTCCTTCTTTGCCCTTCCTTCCTTGATCTTCTCAATTATTCCTATAAATGGAAACCTCATTCCTTTCCTTCCATTTCATCGTTCTTAAAAATCTCCTTGTGTTTTCTGAGGATTTAGATTTAGTCAGTGAGTCACCAGAGAGAGAGAGAGAGAGAGAGAGAGAGAGAGAGAGATGGCAGCAGGACGTCCGTTCAACTCTGCTCTCTTGCTGGTTTTATCAGTGCTGCTTTTGATTACTTTCGCCAATGTGGTTGAGGTAGTAAATCTTGTTAGATCACATATTATTTTAGTGTTGGATTTTTGTTATTGTCAAATCACCTTTCAGCTCGTGAGAGACCCATACCCATTTGAATACTATAATTTCTTGTGAATTTTTAAAAAATGATATAATATTAAAAAATTTAAGGGAATTCATTGCGAGAGCAGATTTTAACCTTTATATACTTATTTAGTTATTTATTATATGTTTCATGCAATCGAGTAGAGTATTGTCTAATAATTTTCTTGTGTGCCTTTTGACAGGGTTACAATAGGCTTCGTCCCGCAGGTGTATCACTTTCTATGAACCAGCATTTTCTGCCTTTTTTATTCACAGTTTTGATTTCACACAAGTTTGTCTTTTTGATAATATGTTTTTCTTATGCGTTTATTCCTTAATTTTCTCCCCAAAGCAAAGCAAGTAATGGTCTTTAAGCACTCATTTGGGCTGGGGATTGAGTGTGCGTGTGTGTGTATAAGAGAGAGACAGAGAGATTTAACAAGGGTAAAAGCTATCCCTCCAGCATTACTCCTCAACAAAGAGTCTAGATCATCTTGTATCATACTTTTTGGCAATTTCATTTAATGGTCAATAACTAACCCTGCACGAGTGAGAGGCTAAGTTATAAATAGGGCATCCCACTAGATTTGTGCGGCGGGTTCATATTGTATTTGTTCATCTACGCATGNCCTGCACGAGTGAGAGGCTAAGTTATAAATAGGGCATCCCACTAGATTTGTGCGGGTTCATATTGTATTTGTTCATCTACGCATGTATAAACCAGTTTAAATTCCTCTAAAAAGGGTCATTATATTTCTGTTTAAACATGGAATAAGCTTACAGACTATCTCTCTCTTTCTCTCTCTCATTGAAAATGTACAGATTGCAGACCAAGATGTAGCTATCGTTGCTCAGCAACATCACATAAGAAGCCATGCATGTTCTTCTGCCAGAAATGCTGCTCCAAATGCTTGTGCGTTCCTCCGGGCACTTACGGCAACAAACAAACATGCCCTTGCTACAACAACTGGAAGACCAAGGAAGGCGGTCCTAAATGCCCTTAATCAACCTNCGGGTTCATATTGTATTTGTTCATCTACGCATGTATAAACCAGTTTAAATTCCTCTAAAAAGGGTCATTATATTTGCTGTTTAAACATGGAATAAGCTTACAGACTATCTCTCTCTTTCTCTCTCTCATTGAAAATGTACAGATTGCAGACCAAGATGTAGCTATCGTTGCTCAGCAACATCACATAAGAAGCCATGCATGTTCTTCTGCCAGAAATGCTGCTCCAAATGCTTGTGCGTTCCTCCGGGCACTTACGGCAACAAACAAACATGCCCTTGCTACAACAACTGGAAGACCAAGGAAGGCGGTCCTAAATGCCCTTAATCAACCTCCCTAATTACTATATATATATATATATATTTGTGCTGCTTTATTCTTCAATTATTATGTGATTTTATTATTGGCTATTTTAGTCTCTACCGAGGGCTGCACTTTTTGTAATAGTGCTTTTTTTTTTAAGCGATAAAATCGACAATTTTACTATCATTAAGCTAAATCTGAAGTTAAGAAAAAGTTTCATGTTTTAAGAAGCATGTTTAAATTCAATGTTGAGTGGGGTGTGTTTGGATTCAACTTCATTTCCTTTTTTTTTATGTGATTCTAAATCATTAATCTTTTATTGCCAATTAATTACCTGACCTAATAAAGCTAAAGTCGTTCCCAAATTGGTTTTCTTCTCAATTTTTTAATATCATCTCACATTGACCTAGATAAGTTCTCTGAAACTCTTTTTTTCATTGACCAAAGAGAACTTATTATCATGGTAGTTGTTGGGCGAGATCAATTGTTAAAAAAAAATAAATCGTAACATCGGTATTGTTATTAGAAAGGACATATTACAAAAGTCATAATCCTTGATATGACATCAAATTCGTTTTCATTAACTTTTCCTGGCCTACTCGTGATGACCATTAAATAAGTGGTTCTCACAAAATGCGGTGGTTATTTGATTAAAATTGGTAACAAATTAATTCATAATAATATTATCACGTAGTAATACGAATGAGTTATTAACTCAAAAGTTTTAAATTTGAATTTGAACAATTCTTCATGGTAAGGCCTTAAAAAATTTACCTTAATTGAGGTGCGCATATCATTACTAATATGACCTTGTCAAGCGATGTATAGCCGTAATTCCAATGGCAGTAAAGCCAAATTTATGGAAAGTGATTTATCTTATTTGCATATAAGGTTTTTTAACTAAGTATGAAACATATATGTAAGGAAAATTCTCCATCCACGAAGGATTCTGGCTAACTTGGCGTGTCTAGACCACCCAGTAGTCTTTATCTCTCGTCCCATCTCGGGAGAGAGTCGTCTCCCCCCTGTCATATAAGTCTGCACTTACTATGGAGGAGGTACCCACTTACGACTCTCTCCCGATGTGGAATGAGAGATAAAAGCTACTGGATAGTTTAGACACCCCAAGTCAACCAAAATCCTTCGTGGAGGAATAATTTTCCTTACAATATATTTTAATGATTTCCATGTTTTTATCACCAACAGAAAAGAATGCATAGTATATAAAATATTTTACAACCTAATTCTTTTGAAATTTTCCATTTCAATGATTTGTTTATTAGCAAATTAAAATTAAACAAGAAGGAAGATNTTTATGTGATTCTAAATCATTAATCTTTTATTGCCAATTAATTACCTGACCTAATAAAGCTAAAGTCGTTCCCAAATTGGTTTTCTTCTCAATTTTTTAATATCATCTCACATTGACCTAGATAAGTTCTCTGAAACTCTTTTTTTCATTGACCAAAGAGAACTTATTATCATGGTAGTTGTTGGGCGAGATCAATTGTTAAAAAAAAATAAATCGTAACATCGGTATTGTTATTAGAAAGGACATATTACAAAAGTCATAATCCTTGATATGACATCAAATTCGTTTTCATTAACTTTTCCTGGCCTACTCGTGATGACCATTAAATAAGTGGTTCTCACAAAATGCGGTGGTTATTTGATTAAAATTGGTAACAAATTAATTCATAATAATATTATCACGTAGTAATACGAATGAGTTATTAACTCAAAAGTTTTAAATTTGAATTTGAACAATTCTTCATGGTAAGGCCTTAAAAAATTTACCTTAATTGAGGTGCGCATATCATTACTAATATGACCTTGTCAAGCGATGTATAGCCGTAATTCCAATGGCAGTAAAGCCAAATTTATGGAAAGTGATTTATCTTATTTGCATATAAGGTTTTTTAACTAAGTATGAAACATATATGTAAGGAAAATTCTCCATCCACGAAGGATTCTGGCTAACTTGGCGTGTCTAGACCACCCAGTAGTTTTTATTTCTCGTCCCATCTCGGGAGAGAGTCGTCTCTCCCCCTGTCATATAAGTCTACACTTACTATGGAGGAGGTACCCACTTACGACTCTCTCCCGATGTGGGATGAGAGATAAAAGCTACTGGATGGTTTAGACACCCCAAGTCAACCAAAATCCTTCGTGGAGGAATAATTTTCCTTACAATATATTTTAATGATTTCCATGTTTTTATCACAAACAGAAAAGAATGCATAGTATATAAAATATTTTACAACCTAATTCTTTTGAAATTTTCCATTTCAATGATTTGTTTATTAGCAAATTAAAATTAAACAAGAAGGAAGATTTGTGTTTATCTTGTTTTAGTAAACAAGCAAGTCTTCATTAGATTCAAAATTGATATTTATCTAGGATTTTAAATGAATCAAGTTATTTGAATTTGGCTCGGGCTCAATTTGACTTTATTGGGTATGAAAAGATGAAGAATCTCGTTTAACATTCAAGTCGATCTCTTGAGGAACATGCTGCTTGGTCTGAGAGGCTAAAACTTAATTAGCTCACTCTTTTCTCACAGTAAAGTTTCCTACCTCTTCCTTATCCATTATCAGGTTCTGTCCTTCACCCATATAAACTTGTCCTTATTATTTTTTTTAACAAAAAAAAAAA